>JAOTAY010000001.1:9029353-9056585 GCA_025629805.1 Erythroxylum baracoense
AACACAAAAAATAGGAATTAAAATTGATAACAAAAGATAAACTCAATTGCAATCAATAAGAACACCTTGCGCATAAACGTAAAAGAAAGCAAAAACTCTCTCTATTCATATCTGAAATTTTCGAATTACAACTTGACTCTTATTACATCGGAAAATATCCTTTTTAATAGCTGTTACAATGCAAGACAAAACATTAAAAATTGAAATAAATGTCTTCAATGGTAGTAAAGATCATAGCTGATGTAGAGAAAGTGGTGGAGAAGGTGGGTGAGATGAAAAGACAATCTTATATGTTGAGAGAGAGGTGGCTGCTGGAGAGAATATGGAGAGGTGAATATGACAGCCACAAAAACTCTAAAACATGCTTAATTAAACCTCAACCTAATGGGTTTCGAATGGGCTTAAGTAAAAATAACAAGGGCCCATGTACTCTAACTTAAAAAGCTAAATTGAGCCCATAAACCAAGTCTGAAATAGAAATGACTAAAACCAACGTGACCCACTTGAAATGTGGCCCATTTCACTTATTCTAACCCAAAGGAGACAAATAAAAATAGCCCACAACAAAAAAGACCCAAATTTGACCTGAAACGGGTCCAAAAACACAAACACTCCAAACTAGTCTTTTAGCCTAATTATGTAGACATACTTAGGCTCCAAAACATTTCCATATATGGACTTTCCATATTTGGACAGCCCACTTTCAACAAGTTTTTGCACATAAATTTGGAGTTACTCCTTCAGACGCTTTGCTCGGGACCTTGTGATCGGACCTACAAAACTTTACATATTGGGAAAACCTTCCATGTTGGCACTTTAATAATCTTGTTTTTCTTGAATAGCCTCAATATGATTTCCCATGGCATCTCCTTGCGCTTTATCTCCATTTTCCAAATTTGGAACCCGAAAACTTTCCATATTTGGAATCAATTCTAAGTCACCTAGATTGCTTCTTGTAGCATCTTGAATACCATTTATATCACAACAATTAACACCATCACTCAAAGATAAGTAAAGATGCAACATGAATTTTCCTCACTGTTTTCACTCATTTCTCTCAAGTATTTGATTGTTAGTCTTTCTCGTTATAGGAAACTACACTACCATAGAGCATGAAGAAAACAATCAAAGTGTGTGTTGCAATTTCTAGAGAAGATAACAATCAGAGTGTGTGCTGCAATTTCTAGAGAAAAAAACAATCAGAGTGTGTTCTCAACCTCATTAATGAATTACCTTAAAGAAGAAAACAATCAGAGTGTGTTGTAATTTCTAGAGAAGTAGAGTCCAAGTTTGCTACTTTCCTAATTGCAATTAAATAAAGATAACATTTTTCCTATTGCTTGAACTTGAATTGCACGTACTTTCCTATCTTGTATTGCTTGGAACTCGCTTACTTTCCTATTTGCTTCACTTTCTTATTTTAATTACTTTCCTGTCTTGCCTTTAGTTTCCTATTTTATTTCTTGCCTCATTCATCTTTCCTTAGATTCAAGTTTGACTTTCTTTGAGGTAATTCATTCCTTATACTATTTTTCCTTTACTTGGTTTCCAAGTTTTTCCACTTTTCCATCATTTTTCTTTCCTAATACTCTTAGTGCTAACCTCTATTTTGTTTTTTCTTCTCTTGTTTTCAGAATTGCTGAGCCCTCCTTTCCCTTCAAGTCCCCTTTCCTTTGCATCTTCATCTCCTTTACTTCTTTTTCTTCATTTCCACACCCTATTTCCCCTTTTGGATTCTGTGAGAATTTTATTTTGGGATTCTAGTCTTGGCTGCCACTTGGTTTGATTGCTTCTATTTGATTATGTCTTGTTGTGAATAAGGATACCATAGAAAGCAAGTTGAGTGGTAAAAGGCAAGAGTGTTTGCATTATAGAAAAAAGCCAATTTTTGTGTGATACTTGAGTTGTTTGGCATCTGTTGAGTGTATACATGTGAGGTTGAGTGGTAAGGTCCATATTGTTTTTTGTTGTTCACTAACATGTTGCAATTCATAAACATGTCTCAAGAAGATGAATCATATGAGCAAGATCTCAAAGTCTTTATGAAGGTTGAGCAAGATCAATTCCAGAGGTTGAATGCTAGGTTGGATGACATCCAATCCACGTCAAACTCCAAAGGTCCTAAAAGGATGTTCCATGAAGAAGATGAAGATGTGCAATCTGAGGATGAAGGCTCCAACACTAGGAGAGGCAGACAAGTTCCTTCTCGTAATGAACTTGACAACATAAAATTGAAAATCCCTTCTTTTTAAGGAAAAATGATCCTGAATTGTACTTAGAGTGGGAGAGGAAATAGAACATGTATTTGAGCATCATACATATAGCAAAAAGAAAAAGATAAAACTTGCTGTTGTTGAATTTTGTGACTATGCTAGTATTTGGTGGGATCAATTGCAAGTAAATAGAAGGCAGAATCTTGAAAGACCTATCCATACATGGAAAAAAATGAAAGCCATCATGAGAAAACTCTTTGTTCCAACTCATTACTATCGAGACTTGTTCAAGCAACTACAAAGATTGAGACAAGTATCTATGAGTGTTGAAGACTACCACCAAGAGATGGAGATCATCATAATTAGGGCCAATGTTGAGGAAGACATGGAAGCTACCATGAGAAGATTTCTTGATGATTTGTGCCCTGAAATTGCTTCCATTGTAGAGCTGCAAAATTTCCTTGACATGGATGAGTTGTTGCAAAAGGTCATCATGGTAAAAAAGCAACTAAAGATCCAAAATGGTGCTAGATTGCGTTCCTGGAAGAAAACCTTGAAGGAGTCCAAAATTTTCTTCAAATCTAAAGGAGACATTAAGCCAAAGAAGGAAAGTAAGCCTAAATTCTCTACTCCAAACCCTATAAAAATGACTCTAAACCCTCTTCTTCATATAATCCTTCTTATAAAGTTAAGTACTTTAAATGTCAAGGCTTTGGTCATATTGTTTCTCAATGCCCTAACAAAAGAACTATGATTTTATGTGAGAATGGTGACATAGCTAGTGAAAGTAGTGACGATGATGTGCCTCCATTGACAAATGCTTCTGATGCTGATTATGATGTTGAGGTTGGTGAAGCCCTCGTGGCTCGGCGTGCTCTTAATATCCAACCAAAAGAAGTTTGAATTTTCTGTTGGCAAATATCATGATGAGATTTTATGTGATGTTGTGCCTATATATGCTAGACATGTTTTACCTGGTAGGCCATGGCAATTTGATAGAAAAGTTAGGCATGATGGATACAAGAATTGTTATTCTTTTCCTTTCCATGGTAAAAATATTGTGTTGAAACCTCTTAGGCCCATTCAAGCTTATGAGGATCAAGTGAGGATTGAGAAATAATGCAAATTGAGAGCAAAAGAAAAGAAAGGGAGGTCAAAAAGAAAGAAAAAGAGAGAATATAAAACGGGTGAAAAAATGAAGAAAAGTGGGTGACTTTATTTGCTGGAAAAAGTGAGATCAAGAGAGCTTTAAAATGTGAAGAATCTTATATACTTTTATATAAAGATGTTTTCTTAATGGTTAATGAGCTTGATCGATTTTTTCCATTTAGTGTTTTGTCTTTATTGTAGGACTTCAGCGACTTATTTTCGGAGGACATTCCTGATGGATTGCCCCTTTTGAGAGGTATTGAGCACCATGTAGACTTCCTTCCAGGAGCTTTAATTCTGAATAGGTTTGCATATAGAGCCAATTCGAAAGAAACCAACGAGATCCAAAGACAGTTGAAGAGCTTATGAAAAAGGGCTTTTTGAGAGAAAGCTTGAGCCTATGTGTTGTACCGGTTATACTTATTCCTATGAAAGATGACAAATAGAGAATGTGTGTTGACTGTAGAGTCATCAATAAAGTCACGGTGAAATATTGTTACCCTATTCCTCATTTAGATGATATGCTTGATGAGTTACATGTTGCTTGTATATTTTCTAAAATTGATCTTAGAAGTGGGTACCATCAAATTCTCATGAAAAAGGGTGATGAGTGGAAAACTACTTTCAAAACTAAGTTTTGGTTATATGAGTGGTTAGTTATGCCTTTTGGCTTGACTAATACACCTAGTACTTTCATGAGTTTGATGAATCATGTGTTTCGTCCATTTATTGGAAAGTATGTGGTTGCCTATTTTGATGATATTCTAGTGTATTCCATGAGTTTAGATGATCATGTGAAACACTAACATGATGTGTTTGGACTTTTAAGAGAAAATAAGATTTATGCCAATTTAGAAAAATGTTCCTTTTGCATGGATACTGCTGTGTTTCTTAGTTTTTTTTAGGTGCTAAAGGACTTCAAGTTGATGAAGAGAAAGTGAAGGCAATTAGAGAATAGCTAACTCCCAAGAATGCAAATGAAGTTCGAAGCTTCCATGGCTTGGCAAGCTTCCATCGGAGATAGTATTGCTACCACTTTGAATGAATTGGTAAAAAACAATGTGATTTTTAATTGGGGTGATTCACAAGAGGTTGCTTTTAACATCTTGAAAGAAAAAATTGACCAATGTTCCTCTTCTTATTCTTCCTGATTTTTCCAAAGTTTTTTAGGATGAATGTGATGCTTCTGTAATAGGCATTGGTGCTGTTTTAATGCAGGATTCAAAACCCATTGCTTATTTTAGTGAAAAACTAAGTGGTACTGCTTTAAATTACTCCACTTATGATAAAGAGTTATATGCTTTAAAAAGGTCTTTAAAGACTTGGCAACATGACTTGTGGCCAAAAGAATTTATGATTCATTCTGATCATGAAAGTTTGAAATTTCTAAAGTCCCAAGGTAAATTGAATAAGAGACATGCTAAATTGAACAAGATACATACTAGGTGGCTGGAATTTATTGAAACTTTTCCTTATGTTACTAAACATAAACAAGGGAAAGAAAATGTTGTGGTTGATGCTCTTTCTAGGAGATACTCTCTTCTTACATTTATACATGCTAGATTACTTGGTTTTGAGATGTTAAAAGGCATTTATGAATTTTATTGTGACTTTACAGAAATTTGGAAATCTTGTGAAAAACATGGTATTTATAATTTCTATAGATTTAATGAATTTCTATTAAAAAAAGATAAACTTTGCATTCCATCTTGCTCTATGCATGAATTACTTGTTAGAGAGACACATAGTGGTGGATTTATGGGTCAATTTGGTGTTGAGAAAACTTTAGTTATTTTGCATGAACATTTTTATTGGCCTAACGTGAGAAAGGATTTTGTTTCTGTTTGTGCTAAACGTATTACTTGTAGGCATGCAAAATCTAAGGTTCAATCACATGGTTTATATTCTCCCTTACCCATCCCCTCTCATCCTTGGGTTGATATATCTATGGACTTTGCGCTTGGATTGCCTAGATCATCTAGTGGAAAGGATAGCATCTTTATGGTGGTTGATTGATTTAGCAAGATGGCTCACTTTATTGCTTGTTCTAAAACTAGTGATGCTATTCACTTAATCCTTTGACTCTTTTAGAAATTCTTCCATTGCTTTCTAATGAGTTTACTAACCTTGACAGTATGAAAAAGTCTAAATTTATGTAGGAGTTGCATGCTAAAGTTAGAGCTAACATTAAGAGGAGAAATGAACAATATGCAAAGCAAGCCAATAAAGGCCGAAGGCGTGTTATATTTGAACCTGGTGATTGGGTTTGAGTGCACTTGAGAAAGGAGAGGTTTCTAGAACTAAGGAAATCTAAGCTACAACTAAGAGGAGATGGCCCCTTTCAACTTTTAGAAAGGATTAATGATAATTCTTATAAAATTGATTTGCCTAGCTCCTATGGTAACGTTAGTGCTACATTTAATGTATCTAATTTATCCCTCTTTGATGCTGTAGATTTGAGGGAGGGAATGATAGAGAACTATGGGCATGTGAAAGACAAGAAGAGAAGCATACATGGTGTGATCCGCCTCAAGGAAGCCTAGGATATTACTTGCATGGACATGAGCTTGCAAAAGGAGGCTTAGGAGCTAAAATTGGATCAGATTTGAAATCTGAATGTGCAAGGAAAGGGGCTTAACGAAATTCCCATATCAAAGACCCAACATTCAAGTCTAATGTTCCTAAAGATCCATTACAAGATGTTGGAGGCCCAATGACAATAGCTAGGGCCAAAGCAAAGTAAGCATTGAATTGCTTGATCCAAGACCTTCAAAAGATAGAGCCCATGTATTTGAGTCAGATTTCATCTCATAAAGGTCCAAGAGGTATTGTCTTACTCCTTGAAGCCAAACATGAAGTGTACAAAGGCCCACATGGAGTCCAATTTGGAGAACTCACTTAAAATACCACGTGACAACCATGTGCCACTTAAAAAATAAGAAGAAGGATGTGATCTATAAGGTTCAATATATTCAGATCATGTTTTAATTAGTTTCCTTTTTGTTTTCCTTGAAAGAAGGTCATCTAGTCAACACCTTTCCAAGTTTATTTTGTTTCGTTTTAGGATTGATTTGTTTCCTTTTATTTAGTTTCTTCTTTAGACATTAAGTTAGGAAGCTTTCCTATAAATAGGCATCCTCTATGTACTTTGGAAGGGGATTTTTCATTTAGAAATACTATTAAGTATTATTGAGAGCATTCTTTCTTTCTTTATATTCTTTGAGAATACTTGACTTATTGAAGGAGTGGTCTCCCTTTGTGGCATCCCAAGGTTAGAGTTCTAAGAGACAAGTTCTCTTAGGGTTCTTTCCATTGACCAACATTCTTGCTAGGGTTCTAAGAGACAAGTTCTCTTAGGGTTCTTTCCATTGACCAACATTCTTCTAACCCCTTTTCTCTTTATGTTCTATTTCTATCTTTTCAATTTTGTTTCTTGTGCTTCCGTGTGTTTGATTCTAGTCATTCCCAAGCATAGTTCCATCTTGTTGAAGGTTCTCTAGGATAAGCTCCTATTGGGTCTCCCATCAAATGGTCTAACTACACCCTCTAAAACTAAAGTGATACAAGACACACTTGGAGCCTTAATCACTTAAATTATGAAGCAAGAAGAAGTTTTGGCTAAGGTAAGTTTTTGGAAATGGAATTTATATGAGATAAATGCATTCTATACATAAGGGCTAATATAAAAGAGATGCTAGGCTGAACACGGTTTGGGATTTTTTCTTAACTAAGGCTTGTGTTTTATCTTATTCATGCCATTAACATCCCTTTGAGGCTACTATCTAGCTATAATAATTATTAGGTTTTTTGGGCTAGAAATAATGTTTTTTTTTAATAATTTTGATACCTTTATTCATTGATAATTCTGCTGGTATATACCCAAAAAAGGAAAATAACAATCCATCTAACTAGGACTTCTATTATTGTAGAACTTTATTAAGAAACAAAAAACCAAAAAGTATCTTTCAAAAGCTAACTATCCTTATCCAAATACTATCCTAATGTAAGCTTCTATTATTTCTCCTATCTAACTAAATTCTCCAGCCTTATCAGCCACTTCTTTCCTCTCCTTTGATAAGTTCTACCCACAAAGCATCCTTATCATTACTCCCCTCGTTGACATCGAGTTTGCCCTCAAGCTCAAATTCAGGATAAGCTTATGTAAAGGCCTCTAACTCCTCCCAATTTTCATCTTTAGCTGAAGAGCCTGCCTACTAGATTAGTAACTCCTGACGTCCCCTATTCCACCGTGACTTCACCAACTGTTGTAGATGAGGCACAATTTTGCCATCCCGCACTGGTGGTGAGGAGGGAATGGAGATGGGGGGATTACCTTTGAACTCCTTCAACAAAGAGATATTAAGACATCATGAATACGACTTTCTGAAGGAAATTCTAATCGATAGGCGATAACACCTATTTTCTCCAACATCTTGAAGAGTCCGCAAAATTTAGCAGCAAGCTTGTTACATTTGCTTTTTGTAGCACTCTGTTGGTGGTAAGGTTGGAGCTTAAGCCACACCCAAGTCCCCGACTCAAACGAGAATTGTCGTCACTTAGTATCATGATAATGCTTCATTCGCTGCTATGCAACCTGACTTCAGTCCAAAAGTAATCTCTCTCCTTCAATGCTTGGTCGATTGCCTCGACTCTAGTGCTTCCTTCCACATAAGATAACAAATAGAGTGGTTCCCTTCCATAAACCACTTTAAATGGAGTCGTATGAAGTGAAGAACGGTAGGAAGTATTATAACAATACTCTTCCCACGATAACCAGTCCACCCAAGATTTTGGTGCACCTCAAATACATTTCAATTGTTCTGTTTATCACCTCAATTTGCCTATCAGTCTCAGGGTGATAAGCAGAAGATAAGGCCAACTTGGTACCACATAAACGAAAAAGCTCCTTCCAAAATAAACTATTAAAAACTGGATCCCCATCTGATACAATAGATTCAAGAAGACCATGTAGTCGGAAAATACTTTCAAAGAAAGCATGAGCTACACTAAGAGCAGAGAATAAGGATGAGCAAGAGGTATAAAATGATCATATTTAGAGAATCTATCCACGATCACTAGTAAGACAGATTTACCTCCTACTTTTGGAAGTTTATCTATGAAATCCATGGAAATATCTACACAGACACTCTTAGGGATCTGTAGGGGCTGAAGTAGACCCACTAGGTGAAGGTTCTCCCATTTATTTTGTTCACAAACCAAACATTTCTGCACAAATTCCTTCACAGCATCTTTCATCCCTTTCCCAAAAAAATCTCCCCTCACTCTTTCTAATGTCTTTTGAATCCCCTTATGCGCCATATTGTGAAAATGGTTAAGGTTCATTTGAATTAGTCGTGAATGAGGTAATAAATACACCCTATTAGTGTAGAATATCAAGCTGTCTTCTACTCTCCATTCAACCTCTACGAGGCCTGCGACAATCTACTAATATAGGTATTGTAGTTCTGCCACAGTGGCAAATTCCTCTCTAATTGTGTAAAGTAATGCAATTTTTGGCTGGGATAAGGCATTCAACTATCCCTCTTCTTCATTTCTTCAAGATAATGCATCAACGGTAGCATTAAGTTTCCCCACTTTGTATTCCACCCTGAAATCATAACCCAACAATTTACTAGTCCAATGTTGTTGAGGAGAAGTTGTTAATCTCTATTCTAAGAGAAACTTAAGACTGTAGTGATCAGTCTTAATTAGAAATGCCCTCCTCCATAAGTAAGGTCTCCAATATGAGATGGCCTTAGCGAGGCCAATTAGCTCTCTTTCGTATGCAGCAAGTTTGAAGTGGTAGGGGCTAATTTGTGGCTAAAGAATGCAATAGGATGGTCATTCTGTTGAAGTAATGCTCCAATCCTGCATCCAGAAGCATCATAGTCCACCACAAATATCTCTTCAAAGTTGGGTAGTTGTAATACTGGAGTAGTTGCTAGAGCCTTCTTCAAATTAGTAAAGGCTGTCTTGGCTTCCTCATTCCAATGGAAGGAATTCTTCTTCAACAAGCTTGTGAGGGGAGCTGCTATTAGCCCATACTCTCGAATAAATTTCCTATAGTATCTCGCTAAGCCTAAGAATCCCCTTACAGCTATAACTAAGTGTGGTATAGGCTAATCCACCACTACTTGGATCTTGCTAGCATCAGCGGACATGCCTGCACCATGAATTACATATCCCAAATATGCCAACTGTTTTTCCCCAAATGAACACTTTGATCTCTTCAAAAATAAGTGGTGAGTAGACAGTGAATTGAAAACTACTCAAATATCCTGCATATTTTCTTGCCATGTCCGACTGTAGATTAAAATGTCGTAAAAAAACCAAAACAAACTGCCTTAGATAAGAATGATATACCTCATTCATTAGAGCTTGAAAGGTTGATGGAGCATTAGTTAAACCGAAGGGCATAACCAAGAACTCAAAGTGACCATGATGAGTTCTGAACACGGTCTTCTCCACATCTTCTTTATCCGTCCAATCTAGTAGTAGCCTGACCTCAAGTCTAACTTAGTGAAAAAAATTTCTCCATGTAGTTCATCCAGTAACTTGTCCACCACTGGAGTGGAAATTTTGTCTTTCACCGTTTGATCATTCAATGCACGATAGTCAACACAAAATCTTCATGTTTCTTCCTTCTTTTGGACTAGCAGTACAGGTGAGGAGAATGGGGATCTATTGGGTCGGATGATACCTTGTTTCAGCATCTCATCACATTGTCTTTCAATCTCTTCCTTTTGTAAAAAAGGGTACTTATATGGTCTCACAACCACGGTTCTACCCTCGGAATGAGAATGATTTGATAGTCACAAGTTTAAATAGGAGGGAGGCTGGTTGGGTCTTGAAACAAGGCAGAATTTTCCTCTACAATTTGGTGCAATTTGACTTGTTCTAGTCGTTGCCCCTGCATCATGTGCAGTCCCGACTTAGTGTGTTGCAGCTGCCCCTGTCATTGAAAGCTTCTCCCATCCACGTTAAAACTTATAGTAACTGTAGATAGATCCCATACGATAGGGCTAAGTGTTTGCAACCACTTAATTCCCAAAACTACATCAAATCCAGCCAAAGGTATAACATAAAGATTAGCACAAAATAATTCATTATTAACCTTAAAGGATACCCCTTTGCACATCCCTTGGCTTGGTATTTTTGCTTCGTTGGCTACTACCACGTTCAGCCTTTATCGTCCTTTCACAGCTAGCCTGAATTGCTAAACTGCCTTTTCCCCTATGAAATTATGGTTACTCCCCAAATCTACAAGTAATAATAGGGGCCACTCATCAATTTCAGCCTTAACTTGTATTATTTGAGTGCTATTTGTTCCTAACATGGCATGAAGTGAAATTTCTGGCATATTAGCCACTTCTTCCTTCGTTGTTTCCTCTTCTTCCTGTACTACTTCTATCCAACATAGCCTTTTGCACCTATGTCTTGTTGTGTACAACTCATCACAATATAACATTGGCCTTTCTCCCCTTTTTCTGCCATCTCAGCTCGGGTAAGCCTCCTCACAGGAGGTGTTGTCAAGCTGCTGGAGCTTAGAGATGATATTTTGTTGTCTGAACTACCCTTGCTACCTTGGGAGGCTGTCGATATAGCAAAGGAGCTCTGCTGCTGGTGGTTTTCTTACTTCCCATGCCTTATGTAAATTGCATCTTCCTCTCATATGCTCTCGCCAAGTTCATGGCAGCCCCCAAATTCATAGGATTCTGCATTTCAACATCAAGTCTTAGTCCATCAATAGCTGTGAATAAATTAACCTGAAGATCTTTAGGAAGGCCCACTATCCTTGCTAACAAAATCTGAAATTAATTTTGATACTCCTCCACACTCTCTATTTGTTTTAGATTTGCTAGCTACCCAACTGGATTGTTGCTCAAATGGGGTCCAAAGCTCAAGTTATACAATGTTTCTTAAACATGTCCCAATGTAGTACTGGCTCTTCTTGCTCGAATTGAAAATACCACAATGAGCCTACCCAATTAGGTGGAAAACTGCCAATCTAACCTTCTCATTTGTTGGAGTCCTTTGAGCCAAAAAGAATTGCTTGCATCTATGGAGCCACCCCAACAGGTCTTCAGACCCATCGTATGTAGGAAATTCCATCTTGGAATAACGTGACAATGTGTGAGATCCTAAACTCCCTTCATATCTTTCTTCTCCTCTAGATGGCGCTGCCCTATTGCTGCTCTCAACTCCTCTTGGTCCTTCCCTGCTCCTCTCCTGGCCGAACGCCTCCATCATTTGAACTAGGCCATCAAACTTTTCTTGCATCTCCATAAAATGCTTGTCTACATGTTGATATAGGGCTGTCAGCTCTGGAGTGGAATTATTGGCGTCATCTATGGTGACCGACTCCGATACCATGTTGACAAGGGCCCTACTGTATGATCTCGTCACTGGACGATTAAGAGAGAAATCCACCTTCTTTCCCTTATTGGTGTTCTTCCCTTTCGAGGAAGAACCGATGTTGAATGAAGACAGAGATAGCTGAATAAATTACAACTAAACTAATGTTTTTTAAAAATAATAATTGGCTGATTTTATATTATTAAGTGTGTTAATATAAAACAAACCCAAAAGGAATGCGAATGGGCAAATTATCTTGGTGTGAAATAAAAACTTGAGAGGTTTCCTCCTTAATTGGTTCTAGCCTACGGTAGAACTCCTCAAGAACAAATGTCCTTGTGGTGTTCTTATCTAACTTTTTATGCTAATCTTTGATCCATTTGTATGTGGCATCAATCCTATTATGATTTCATTTGGTCCTTATTCAATTGAGGCATTGGGCCGTTGGGTTTGAATAGGTCAAATTTAAGTAAAGCAATCAGAGTAATTCTTTCAATGTTTGGGTTTTTCAATAAATCTTTACTGATGTTTACAGCACCTTAACCCTATTATGCTTAAATTCACTCTGTTTAACCCACCAAACTAACCAATTCATCCCTCACTCCTAAGTCTCTTCCAACCTCTTAACCAAAAAGAGTTGACTACTCCTCCTAGACTTATGTTGATAATGGCTGGCTGATAGCGTGTGTCAAATGCACTGCAAAATATACCTAACTCTGCCCACTAAAAACTTGTAGTTGTTTTGAGTTAGGATCGAATCTACAAGGAATGTTCGGTTAATTTCCGTAACAAAATTAATTGAAGCAAGGAAAATATAAAAGGTGGGTTTTGTATTTTTAGTGGTTTAGAAAATAAAATAAAAGTAAACGGTCAAAAACAAATTAAAACAAGCAATCTAAAATGATTGAAGTGTCGAATAAAAGTAGGGTCTAGTTCTAGGTTCAATCTAGGCCTAAATACGATCAAGCACATTCCATCATCCTAACATCTTTACACCTCTCTTCGGATTATTGATCTAAGACTAATAGCATATACTAATCCCAGTTTTCCTTTAGGTTATGTTTAATTAAGATACGATCGTTAATTAAACCTAATTATTGAATAACCTAGGATATGATCTCTAGATTCAATTTGGCAGTAACATTACGAAGTAGAAAATAATCAATATAAGCAGTAACCTCACACGTTTGGGTTATTTAACCTAAGTTATGTTGTTCCTAACAGTACAAGACCATTAGATGCTAACGGTACAAGACAATTAGATGCTACTAACAAATATTAAATGTAACAATTACGGATTACATTCAACGTTATTACAATAGGTTCAAAATTGAACAATCAAAATAACGTATTAAGAATCTAAAACCTTATTAAATTAACACAAACAATCGAACAATTTGAAAAGAGATTACAGCATTAATAGAATGAAATAGCTTAATCATGACTTTGCGTCGATATCCCATTGAACCTACGTTTGGAACTCAGCCTTCCATCCCCGTCTTCAAGCTCCAACAACCAGCCTTTGTAGCCTCCTTTATGTTGAAAAACGAAGAGAAATTGGTGAAGAATTGTTGTTGTCCATTGTTGTCTTCATTGGTCCTCCTTCCCCACTTTGAAAACCGCTAAGAAGATGGTGAAGAATGGCATCAATGGAAGTTTAGCTACTGTAAAATTTTGTCCAGCCATCCACCACTCTCTCAGTTGTTCTAGCCCACATTTGCTTCAGCTCTTTTGGTTCTCGTCATTGTCAGGCCCACTCACTTTATGCTTTATTTCAATAGCTACGTTCTTCCATTAACAAAAGATGAAGCAGCTAGGTTAAGCCTCCATTCACACACACCAATCGACATCTTCACTTTCTTTTTTTAGTAAAACTGAAGATGTCAAGAATGCTCCTCCTTCTGTCCCAACCGAAGATGACCCAATGCTCCTTTCTTTTTGTTTTGTGAGTGGTCGACACCTTGCTCTCTTTATTCCAAAGCTAAGTTGTTCTTCCAGTAAAAGATGAAGCAGCTAGGTAAAGCCTCCACTCACAACACACTAGCCGACACTCTCTTCATTTATTACAACTGAAGATGATCAGATAGTGCCTTCTGTCCACTGCTACTACCCTTTCTTTGTTCAACCCAAGCTAGGTTAAAAACATGTGACAAATGGGCAACTAATGGATAGTTGGTTCCAATGGACAGTTGTCCATTTGCTTAACATTGTTAAAAGATGTCTTATGGGTGTAAGTGGTGTCTCCCACTCATACAACATCTTGCATGGGCTTAGAGTGTCTCACATGCTTTTAATTGATGTCATTTTAATTGTAAGGCAATGATGTGGGCCCGACAAGAACGTCCTTTTGAATCCACGAATCAAATTTAGAAAACAAATTTCTAGGACCAGTTGGAATATGTAACAGTGAAAAGACCTTTAACCCCTTGCTTAGAGAAAACAAGAACCAAAGGTATTGGAAAGGGATGAGCCATAAATACTATGGAAAGGTGTTTGATAAGTCTCCCATAAGGATTTAACCTAGATGAGTTTTTAGTTCTAAGAAGAACCAAGAGTTGTGAAGAAAAACTCACTTTTCAATTCATAATTGATGATGATCCGTTACAATTGTTTCTTGATGGCTACTTAAATGTTTTCTAGGTTAAAGAAACCTAACTAAATAAAATAAGCCCAAAACAAACCAAGCTGGGCTGAAATGAACTAAATTAACTTAAATAGGACTGAGCAACTAAAACCCAAAATAATAAAAGTTATCTAAACAAACTAAAACCCTTGGGCTTAAATAGTTTAAATAGCCCATTATGATATAAAAATACCAAAACAAGGTCCAAAACACGCAACTAAAGCCAAAGTTCGCACTAAGCAAAGGAGAGCAGTGTATGGGCAGATTCTGGACTCCACATAAAGCTTATCCATTGAGGGGCCAAACAAACTCCGATTTAGAAGTTCTTAGGCATTCTGGAAAGCTTAAGATATCCTCTTCAACTCTCATGAAGACCAAGAACTCAAGTGAAAGCTACAAGGTGTCCAAAATTGGGCATCTTTCAGTTCTATCTCACTTGCCAGCATGCAAAGTAGCTTGGTTGGATGCCCCACATCTAAGTCAGCCCTAATCGCTTCTTGCTTGGCCCAAACATCTTCAATTATCCCATTTAGAGCCTCTTTCATTCTTCTAGCCATTGCTCTAGTCATTGGCCCTCCTCCAATGTGCAAAGGATCATCAACTTGAGTTGGAATAGATTGCTTCCTCCTTGGTATGTCCTCTATGGCTTGATCTCCATCAGACAATACTCATGGTTGGCTCATCCATGAGATGTGTTTTATGTTATAGTCACGATCTCATGGCTGTACAATTTTCTATCCCTTTTCTAGCTGATGTTTTTAGCATATAGCTTCTTCTTTCTTAGTAATTTCTTGTGTTCTTCTTGCTCCATGAATCAATAGAGTATGGAAATTGAGAATATGGCTTCAATGAACATGCTTTTGGGTCACTTTAGCTCCTTTACTTTCAAAATATACCTAAAATCAAATATGAGCTAAAGTGAGTATCCTAAGCATTTCTAAAGCATTAATCACTAAGTGTAGTATATCAAATGAATCAACATTTAAGCAAATATCAAGTTTCCCACACACTTAGATTTTGATCATCCTCAGACAAATCGTCAAAATCAAAATTACAAACCAAAACTTTTACGCATGTTCCATATTTCCTAAGAATAGATAATCATAAGCAAAGATGAATGACTTTCAAAGCCTATAGCAATAACTCAACATCCATAGCTTATACTCATGATCAATCAACATTTATTACCCATAGAAACTGAATAATCTCTGTAGACTCAGACAAATGGTGTTTAAATAAGATAATTCCAAGGTTAGACTCAAACACTATCCATGATCACAATAATCCACAACTTTGCATATTATTTCATTTCTCCACTACTAAAGTCACATACATAATCATAAATCAAAGGCCTTTTCTAGAGTTGTAATATGGCAAGGGTAAGGTGAGATGTATTTTGGGTAATGTAGCATAAAATTCATCAAGCTAGTGAAGCAAAAGTAACACTTAATGAGATATCAAGCACACAAATTAACACATTCATTCAGAACTGAGTACCGTCAGCTATGAAGAATGCAACAATTATGTTTCACAACTCAGTTTAGCTCTCATACCATAAGCCACATAAACATAACACAAAAAGTGCTCCATCCAAACCAATATACATATATGTCATATATTCAAACACCCAATCAATACAACTTAAGGCAAATAAACTATTAATTAACAACTTTTCACAACAATTGTATTTCCTTCTTGATACTTTTATTCAAACTCACATTTTTTCTTTTCTATTTTCTTTTCTTTTTTTCTTTTTTCAAAAAATCATCATAGGATTCATAACATGAAATTTTAACAAATATAACCAACCTACATGTATGCATACCCCCACACTTAGGCTTTTGGACAATCACATTCATCAAGAATTAACAAATGCTCCAATAGCTTTAGGGCTTAGGTAGGGCTTTTGGTTAGGTGCATGTAATATGGTTTATACAAAACAAAAGGCTAATAAAGCTCAAAGGGGGTTAGCGAACGAAAATTCACATAAATGGGTAGGCTATTTGGCTAATGTAATTCGTAATTAACAAATAATGCCCAATCATTTTCATAAAAATCCATGTGATAAAAATGTGGTCTCGAATAGAAAATCAATGCAAAATAAGGATGTATATGTCATGACAGTTACACATATCAAAAGACAATGAGATTGATATGAATGTGTCAGTCTAATATGGCTTAAGACCTCATTGGTTTTTATCTGCCACTAGTCACCTTTCTTCTAAGAATAATGCACATTAACCAATTACAAGAGAAAAAGTACATGCTAAGGTTGCCATGTATTTTTCTAGTCAGTTTACATTAAAATTATGACTAAATAATCTTAAAAGCAATAGAAAATAAGAAAAATTTTTATTTTGTTTATTTGATTTTGAAAACCACCTAAGACGTCACATAAGCTACAATTAAGCTCAAAAACATGCATGAGAACTAATATAGCCATCCCCACACTTAAAACTTACATTGCCCTTAATGTAAAATCAAATGCAAGGAATGGAGCAGATTATGAAAATAGTAAATGTGAAAATGTAAATAATAGAAATTAACTTCCCTTGAGTTACCTCCCAAGTAGCGCCTTTGTTTATCGTTGTTGGCTTGAACTCTTATCATGTGCATCAAGTGACACCAGCGATCTCTTTCAACATCAACACCTACAAATCCTCCGTTTGGAAGCCTTCATAATATGGCTTCAATTGATGACCATTCAATCTTAATGTCTTATCAGTTTTGAGACTCTGTATCTCTACTGTACCAAAAGGAAAGACGTAAGTGATAACAAGCGGATTAACCCAATGAAAACGCAACTTACTTGGAAATTGTTTGAGTTTGGAATTATATAGTATCACTTTCTGGCCCATCGAGAAGCTTTTCCTCAAAATCACCTTATTATGAAAAGCCTTCTTATTGGGCTGCACAGTTTTCTCTGAGATTAACTTGATTTCTCAATTTGAGACTTCATCTTGCCCGTTGGTTTGAGGATAGTAAGCAGTGGAAACTTTGTGCAGGATGTGATATTTTCTGAATATTTCTTCCATCACTCTGTTGCAAAAGTAGGTTACTTTGTCGCTAACGATTGCTTTCAGCATCCCAAACCTAGAAAGAATGTTAGCCTTAACAAAATCTACAACAACCTTTGTGTCATTAGTCTTAGTGGCTTTGGTTTCCACCCATTTAGAAACATAATCAACTACAAACAATATTTAAGTAAAGCCAAAAGATGAAGGGAAAGATCCTATAAAGTCAATGCCCCAAACGTGAAAAATTCCACAGGAAAGCAAAGGAGTTTGTGGCAATTGATCCTTACGGAATAGGTTACCTAATTGTTGGCATCTATCACAGAATTTGCAGAAGGTGTATGCATCTTTGAACAATGTTGGTTAGTAGAAGCTGCTCTCCAGAACTTTGCGAACCATTCTTTTCACTCCAAAATGTCCTCCACATACATACGAATGGTGGAAGCCTAAAATTAAGGGTGTTTCATTTTTGGTACACACCTCTTGATAACTTGATCTGTGCAGTGCCTCCAAAGATAGGATCATCCCGAACATAATATCTTGCTTCATTTCGTGGCTTATCCCTTTGAGTCGTTGACAAACCAATAGGTAATTCGTTAGTAACTAAAAAATTGACAATGTCTGCATAACATGGTAGCGTTGCATTGGTAGAAAATAATTGCTCATCTATAAATGTTTCTCACAGAAGGATATCATCTTCTTCCTTTATCAAACGGCTAAGATATTCCGCCACCACTTTTTTTGCCCCCTTCTTATCTTTGATCCCCAAGTTAAATTCTTGAAAGAGGAGAATCCATCTTATTAGCCTCGAATTTGCTTCTTTTTTTGTGAGCAAGTATCTTAAAGCTGCATGGTCATAATAAACAATTACTTTAACAAAAGTAAATATAATAGGAATTTTTTCAAAGCAAAAACCACAGATAAGAGTTCTTTTTCAGCAATGGAATAATTTAACTATGTTGGGTTTAAAGTCTTGAAAGCATAGTTGACATGCAAAGCTTTTCCCCCTCTTTGTCCTATAATTGCCCCCAATGTATAATTGCTTGCATTACATATGATTTCAAAGGAGAGGTTCCAATCTAGCAGTTGAATCATCGGTGGGGATGTCAGACGCTCTAAGTTTGTTGAATGCTTCCTTACACTTTGAATCAAACTTAAAGGAGACATTTTGTTATAGAATCTTGCATAGTGGTGTAGCTATCTTTGAAAAGTCTTTAATGAACCGTCGATAAAAATCTGCATGTCTAAGAAAAGAACACACTTTCCTCACAATAAATAGGTAAGGTAAAGAAATAAGATCAACCTTAGATATGCCTACCTCAATACCCTTAGCAGATATAACATAGCCTAAAACTATACCTTGATCCACCATAATATGACATTTTTCCCAGTTCAACATAAGGTTAGTTTCTATATATCGTTCCAAGATAATAGTAAGATTTTCAAGTTACTCATCAAAAGAAGATCCATATATACTAAAATTATCCATAAACACCTCAATAATCTTCTCAACATACTCAGAAAAATACTTACCATATATAGTTGGAACATAGCAGGTGCGTTACATAATCCAAATGGAATCCTTCGATAAGCATCTTTCCTGTGACCTAGATCTAAAGATAACCTAAAAATCCATCTAGAAAGTAATAATAATCATAGCCAACCAATCTCTCAAGCATCTAATCAATAAAGGAAAGGGGAAAGTGGTCTTTATGAGTTGCAGAATTCAACTTCCTATAATCAATACATACTTGCCACTCAGGTGGGAACCAACTCACCTTCTTGATTTTGCACTACAATGATTCCAGACTTCTTTGCAACCACTTGAGGACTTATCCACTTACTGTCAGAGATCGGGTAGATAACCCCAGCATTGAGAAGCTTTAGCACCTCCTTCTTTACAACTTCCATCACCGGAGGATTTAGCCTACACTGAGCTTGTCTTGTTGACTTTGCATCCTCCTCCAACAAAATGCGATGCATACATATGAATGAGCTTATCCCTTAGATATCTGCAATAGTCCACCCAATAGCCTTCTTATGCTCTCTCATCATTCGAACTAGCCTCTCCTTTTGATTTGAAGTGAACTCTATTGAAATGATAACTAGAAGAGTCTGCTTATTACCCAAATAGACATACTTCAGGTGTGTAGCTTCAATTCTAATTCTGGTTCATGCACATCAGAATATAACAACTTTTGGTGAGATTCAGATAGTTTCATAGAAGCGGAATTATATCTTTTTTGGGAGTTTTCCAGTAATTCCAGAACGGTTACTACTTCCATTAGCTCCTCTACCATTTTGACATCAATCTTGGCTCTTGCTTCGAATTCCTTAGTCAAGACTATGTCCAAATGATCCTTCCAACTTAATTTAAACATTTCTTATACCAAAGGATCAATCATATCAACAAAAAACACAATAATCATCATAAGGGTGTTTCATGGCATCAAAAATATTGAAATGAATCACTTCCCCAACAAATTCCGTCGTGAGGGTGCCCTCACGAACATTTATCTTAGTTTGAGCTATATTAAGAAATGGTCTCTCCAATAAGATAGGTATCAGATTACATGAAGTGTCATCATTCATATCCATAACATAATAATTTGCATGAAACACTAACTTATTCACCTGCACTAATACATCCTCAACCACACCATCAGGATAAGCATTAATGCAGTCAGCCAATTGTATTATCACACTCGTTTCTATCAAAGGACCCAAATTCAAATAAGCATAAATCGAACGAGACATCACATTAATTGAAGCACCCAAATCTAACATAGCTCTATTGATCACAGTATTTCCAATTTTGCAAAGAATGGTATACATATCTAGATCCTGACATTTTGGAGGCATCTTCTTTCTAAGTAAGAAACATTCTCACCCATCATTACTTTTTCATCACCCTTAGTTTCCTATTTTGTGTACATAGTTCTTTATAGAATTTGGCATACTTGGTACTTGCTTGATTGCCTCAAGCAAAGGTATATTGACTTTCATTTTTCAAAAAGTCTCCAATATCTCTTTGTACTTCTCCTCATTATTTGGTCTTGTCAATCTGCTAGGAAAAGGTAGAGGATTAGTTTTAATAATATTGGGACTTTCAAAATTTACCTTAGTACTCAATGATGGATTTTCTTCCTTTTCCAATTCCTTCTTGATCTCTTCCTCGGTAAAAATTCTCGATGGAGTTCTTTTGGGACCCTCATCTCCGTTCCACTCCTCAGGGTTATAGTGTTGACGTTCTTTAGGTTTACCTCAGGTTAGGATGACAACTTTCCTCCACCTTGTGACTCTAAATGATTGAGCCTCACTGCCATTTGACCTAGTTGGTTTTCCATGTTCTGTTGCCTCGCTTTTGCCCCCTGATCAAGCTGTGGCATATTCTAATTAAACTGTAGTACACTATGTTGAAGCTATTATATACCTTGACTAATCTGCTGCACAATTTGACTAAGTTGAAGATTTTTAACAGTAGAGGTTTTGAAAAAGTCATCAAAAGATGTACCTAAACCAGAAAAGGAGGCTTCCTGTGTTTCTTGTGACTTTGATTGAAATCCTTGTGCTCCTTGCCATCGATTCTAGAAGTAATTCAACTACCTGTTCCTTCCCTAACTCAAAGTTGGGGATTACCCTCCAACCTGGGTTATGTGTCTACAAGTATGGGTTATATTGATTCAGGAAGTTCCCTCATATAGTATTCACATACTCCATACTCTTGTAGTGTTAAACACTCATCAGTTAGATGACTTGTATTTGAACATATCCCACATGCTTTTCCTTGTGCCAGTCCAACTGCAATCTGTTTAACAAAAGTATGTTAGCTCATCTAAAGGATGTTCAAGAGATGAGGCACTTACCTTATTTACATGTCAAACATTGTTATAAGTGTCGAACTATTGGGTGTTTACCTCCATCTGCTCAAGTAGGATCCTGACCTCAATGGGAGTCTTCTCACAAAGTGCTTCACCACTAACTGCATCAACCAAACTCCTTTCTATTGGCAGTAATCCTTCATAGAAATATTGGATGAGAAGCTACTCTGGAATGTTGTGGTGTGGATAACTAGCACGTAACTTCTTGAACTGCTCCTAGTACTCATAAAGAGACTCTCCATTATGCTACTTGATATCACATATCTCCTTCATAATACTTGCCATCTTTGAGGCTGAAAAATATTTCTCCAAGAATATTCTTTTCAGCTCTAACCAAGTATTCATGCTTCCAGCTAGTAAATCAAATAACCAATATTTCACTGCATCTTTGAGTGAGAACGGGAAGTTGCTCAATATGATTTGCTCGTCGGTAACTCCGTAAGGCTTCATGCTTAAGCAAACCACATCGAGCTCCTTGAGATGCTTGTGTGCATCCTCACCTGCGAGACCATGAAAATTAGGTTATAAATGAATTGATTTAGACTTTAACTCAAAGGTAAAGCAAATGATGGGAGACCCAATAGGAACTTGTCCTAGAGAACCTTCCACAAGATGGAACTATGCCTAGGAACAACTAGAATCAAGCACACACAGAAGCATAAGAAAAAAAAATTGAAAAGATAGAAATAGAACACAAAGAGAAAAGGGGTTAGCAGAATGTTGGTCAATAGAAAGAACCCTAAGAGAACTTGTCTCTTAGAACCCTAGCAAAAATTTTGGTCAATGGAAAGAACCCTAAGAGAACTTGTCTCTTAGAACTCTAACCTTGAAATGCTACAAAGGAAGACCACTCCTTCGATAAGTCAAGTATTCTCAAAGAAAACAAAGAAAGCAAGAATGCTCCCAATAATACTCAATAGTATTTCTAAATGAAAATCCTCCTCCACAGTACAGAGAGGGTGCCTATTTATAGGAAAACTTCCTAACTTAATTTCCTAAAGAAGAAACTAAATAAAAGGCAACAAATCAATCCCTCAAAGGAAACAAAATAAACTTATAAAGGTGTTGACTAGATGACCTTCTTTCAAGGAAAACAAATTAAAACATGATCTAAACATATTGGACCCTATAGATCATGTCCTTCTCCTTATTTTTAATTGGCACATGGTATTTTAAGTGAATTCTCCCAATGGACTTCATGTGGACCATTGAACACTTCATGTTGGGCTTCAAGAAATAAGACAATGCCTCTTGGACCTTTATGAGATGAAATCTAACTCAACAACATGGGTTCTATCTCTTAAAGGTCTTAGATCAAACAATTCAATGCTTGATTCATTGCTTTGGCCCTGGCTCTTATCATTGGGCCTCCAAAATCTTGTAATGGATCTTTAGAAATATTAGCCTTGAATGTTCGGCCTTTGATATGGGAATTTCGTTCAACCCGGGCCTTGCACATTCAGACTTCAATTCTGATCCAATTTCAGCTCCTAAGCCTCCTTTTCCAAGCTCATGTCCATGCAAGTCATATCCTAGGCTTCCTTGAGGTGAATCACACCATGTTTGCTTCTCTTCTTGCCTTTCACATGCCTATGGTTCTCCATCAGTAAATTTGTAAATGTTATGCATAATAGTCTTTGAGTTAAATCAGATGCAACCAACTCCCTCAGAGTTCTCGGATTTGCCATTGTGTCTTTGGATCAAGATTTTGATTCTTCTACCAACATTGATCTTACTTCCCTATGTAATCTCGACAATGTTCTCTAGATCTCCGGATCAAGTTGCTCAAGTTCTCTGCGAGGAGATCTCGTAACTACCATACAGCAACACTCACAAACTTTTAAAAGTTAATTATAAACAAATATATTCACAAAACATCAAATAAAATCAAATACAAAAATTAAACAACCACACTCCCCAACAATAGTGCCAAAATTTGATAGTATGTGTCGAGTGCACTGTAAAATTTACCTAACTCTTCATACTAAACAATTGTAGTTGTGGTGAGTCGAGATCGAATCCATAGGGAATGTTCGGTTAATTTTTGTAACGAAATTAATTGATGCAAGGAAAATATCAAAGGGGGCTTTTTGGATTTTTAGCGATTTAGAAAATACAATAAAAGTAAACTATAAAAAAATTAAAACAAGGAATCTAAAATGATTAAAGTGTCGGTTAAAAGTTAGGTCTGATTTTAGGTTCAATCTCGGCCTAAAATTAATCAAACATATTCTATTATCCTAACTTCTTTACACCTCTTTTCGAATTATTAATTTGAGACTAATAGTACGCTCTACTAATCTTTGTTTTTCCTTAGGTTATGTTTAATTAAGATACGATCGTTAATTAAAACCTAACTACCTAATAACCTAGGATACAATCTTTATATTCAATTTGGCCATAGCATTACGAAATTGAAAGTAATCAATATAAGCAGTAACCTCACACGTTCGAGTTATCTAACCTAAGTTATGTTGCACAAGACCATTAAATGCTACTAACAAATATCAAATGTAACGATTATAGATTACATTCAACATTATAGCAATAGGTTCAAAATTGAGCAACCAAAATAACATATTGAGATCATCTATCCAAAACCTGATTCAATGAACACAAATAGCACAACAATTCAAAAAGAGATTACAACATTAATAGGATGAAATGGCTTAACTGTGAGTTGGCGTTGATATCCCCATTGAACCGACTTTAGGAACTTAACCTTCCATCTCCATCTTTAAGCTCCAACATTTGACCTTTGTAGCTTCCATTTACGTTGAAATACAAACAGAAATTGATGAAGAATAGTTGCTGTCCACTGTTGTCTTCATTGTTCCTCCTCCATTTTGAAAACCGATGAGAAGATGGTGATGAATGGCGTCAATGGAAGTTCAGCTGCAGTAAAATTTTTTCTAGTCATCCACCACTCTCTCAATTGTTGCAGCCCACGTTTGCTTTAGCTCGTTCGGTTCTCACCTTGACCAGCCCCAGTCACCTTACGCTTTCTTTCAACAGCTATGTTCTTCCATTAAAAAAAGATGAAGCAGCTAGGTTAAGCCTCCATTCACACACACACCAGTCGATATTTTCACTTACTTTTTTTTATTAAAACCTAAGATGACAAGAATGCTCCTCCTGCTGTCCCAACCGAAGATGACCAAATGCTCCTTTCTTTTTTTGTTTTGTGAGTAGCTGACACCTTGTTGTCTTTATTTCAAAGCTAAATTATTCTCCTCACAGAAGATGAATCAACTAGGTTAAGCCTCCACTCACCACACACTAGCTGACACTCTCTTCCTTTATTACAACCAAAGATGACTAAATAATGCCTTCTGTCCACTACTGTTGCCTTTTCTTTATTTAGCCCAAGCTAGTTTAGAAAACATAGCTGGTTCCAATGGATAGCTGTCCGTTTGCTTCACATTGTTGAAAGATGTCTTATAGGTGTGAGTGGTGTCTCACACCCATAGGATATCTTGTATGGGTTTAGAGTGCCTCACATTCTTTTAATTCATGTCATTTTAATTGTTAAACAATACTCACGGCTGGCTCATCTCTCACGTCTCATGGTGTGAGTGGTGTTTTATGTTATGGTAATGATCTTATGATTGTGCAATTTTCTATCCCTTTTCTAATTGATGTTTTCAGCATATATCTTCATCTTTCTTGGAAATTTCTTTTCTTCTTCTTGCTCCATGAATCAATAAAGTATGGAAATTGAGAGGATGGTTTCAATGAAATGCTTTTGGATCACTTTAGCTCCTTCACTTCTGAAATGTACATAAAATAAAATATGAGCTAAAGTGAGTATCCTAAGCATTTCCAAGGCATTAATCACTAAGTTTAGTATATCAAATGAATCAACATTTAAGCACATACCACTAGCCAACCCTCCTCTTTATTCTGGGTTCCTCTTGGTTTGTGATGTGAACCCTATAAGTCAAGATCTAGGAACCCACAAACAAGTTGTCAAGAGGAATTTTCAGAAAAGCTACATTAATTCTCTTTTCAAGAAAAACCTTGAATAATGTTAAAGAAACATGAACTAAAGTTTAAAAGAAGGATATTGATTCCACAAGGAATAACCTTGAGAAGTTCTAAGTTCAATGAAGAACCAGTAGAGTGAATAACCTCACCAAAAATGTAAAACAAATTCCAATCTGACTTCTTGTGCAAAGCTAAGGATTGTATAGGCTAAATAAAACCCTAATCAATCTTCTAGCAATAAGTTATTCCTAAAAATAAGGAAATCCCTAAAATAAAGGAAAGTCTTTCAAATCAGATTCCTAAACCCAAATAGAGAAAGTGGACTTTTATGAAACCCAAATCAGTTAGAAATCTCCTTGAAATCATAAAAATAACCTAGTCTTATAAGTAGGCCAAATAAACAACTAAGTAGACCTATTTAATGGGTGAATTAAGATGATAGGTTGATTGATCTCTCCAAGCCCAAATCAGCTTCTATTGTTGCTTGTTTAGCCGAAACATCTTAATCAATCCATTAAGAGCTTCCTTCATCCTTTTATCTTTAGCCCCAGTTATTGGACCTCCACCAACGTGTAATGATTCATCGAAATATGATGAACCAGATTCCACCATCCTTTGCAAGTCCTTATGATGGAGAACCATGGGCATGTGAAAGACAAGAAGAGAAGCATACATGGTGTGATCCGCCTCAAGGAAGCCTGGGATATGACTTGCATGGGCATGAGCTTGCAAAAGAAGGCTTAGGAGCTAAAATTGGATCAGATTTGAAGTCTGCATGTGCAAGGCAAGGGGCTGAACAAAATTCCTATATCAAAGGCCCAACATTCAAGTGTTTGATACAGAATGATGCAACTCACCAAGGTAAGGGAGACTTGAGGATGCCAATGGGTCCAATTACAAGATCACACTCCAACAAGCTCAAGGCACAATTTCAAATTTATGCATAAGTTTTTGTTTCACAAGAACTTCAAGAATTTTTATTGATCAAGCTTGGGGAGGAGCTTAAGGATAAGTGTGTGTGCACATTGGAGGTATCAAACCAAGAGGGTTAACACTTAGCCAATTTTCATAGGCACAAGTCTAATCAATGGGTTTGGGCTTATTTTATCTTGTAAAGGGCGTGTGGACGTCTTTTGGACTTTGTCATGGGCTGATTTGTGTTAAGTGTGCTTGTGTTTCATTAAAAAAGTCATGTGCATGTTTTATTTTAAGGAACCAAGCATATGGCCTAGTTTAAAAACCCAATCTGCCGTCTTCTATGTTTTCTTGTTTCCTTATCCTATTTGGACTAAGATTAGGCAATTTTAGTTAGTTTTGAAGCCCAAATCTGTGTGGATTTGTTTTTGGGCAGATTTGTTTCAAGAAAGCCATTCTGGATGTTTTGGGCTTTCTTTAGGATTTTTAGGTTATCTTTGTTAGCGTTTGTATCACACAAGGGTATTTAAACCCTTGCTTTATGCGTGAACTTCATATTAGTATGTGAATAAAAATTGGAAAGTCTTCTTCCAGAGAGAATTTGGATTCTTGCTTGTTTTATCTTAAGGATTGATCCAACTTATCAAGTAAGTTCTAACTTGTGGTGTTAATTCAATTCTTGCAATCTTTATATTCTTTGTTACCAATTCCTTGCTGTTTTGGGGGTGAAGGGTCCTGTTAGATTGATTGAATTTAGGTATTGGGAACAATTATTGAAACGAAGGTGATCTAGACATTGACTCTAGGTTGTTGCAGTATCATCTTTGGTATCAAAGTTTAAATTCAATCTTTATCTTTAATTTTCTGTTTGTTCTTGATTATTATAGTTTGTTCATCATTCAAAAATGAAAGAAGAAAGAAAAAGGAATCAGAAAAGAAAGAAAAAGTGAAAAAAAAGGAAACAAAAAGAAAGAAATCGTGAAAGAAAAATGAAAAAAAGAAAGAAAAGAAAAGAAAATTCAAGATTGATCAAGAAACATCCAAGATTGTGATTCTTTGAATCTTTGTTTGATCTTTCATTCAAGATTTGTTCTA
>JAOTAY010000001.1:9062979-9074315 GCA_025629805.1 Erythroxylum baracoense
TTCATTTTGTAATTAATTAATTACAATATTTTTTACAAACCAACCATTATCAATGGTAATGGTAATCATTCCTTCATTTTAACAAAGCTTCATAATTATAATAATTATATTCATTCTCGTTCCTTCCTATATTCGTTCTCATTCTCATTCTCATTACCTTCTATAAATCAAGTGCCCCCTTAATTATTACTTTTACCTACCAACCTCACTATCCTTTTTCCTTCCAAAGCTTATATAAATGCTTCAGGACTTATAGTCTATTACTTACCGATCAATATTATGAATATCTGATTGACCTATTTTGTGAGCTAATCAATATTGTAATAACTGCAAGTTTATGGTGTAGTTGTAGCTAGTATTGGCAAGTACGAGTCTATCCTACAAAGATGATAAATACTAGTAATTACCCTTCCCCTATTATTGATTTTAGATTTTTAATTGAAAGAAACCAAAACTAAGTAAGTAAAAGAAAATAAGTAAAACCGAAAATTCATGAAGCATTAGGAAATTATCGATATCGAGTATTTAGTATCTAAGTTTCAAATCATCCTAAACCCTTAACAAATTGACCTTTTGTCATGCAATTGATTTGATAATTTATTAAACCGTGGAGACTTTCATCGTACGTTAATAGCAGACCTTAAGTCTACTAACAACTAATCATAAAGGTTTCTAACCGAATTACTCATATTAAATCTTATAGGATTGTGTTACTAGTTTATGAATATCTCTATTAGGTTTGACTTTAATCTAAAAGATTTATGTTATCCTATGTCTAGGGTTGCAATCAACTCTTTTCCAATTACCATGAATCTATTCAAGCCTATGATTTCTCAATCGCTACATATGAAATCAGATTATGCTCTAATATTTCAGAACACTAGAACATAAATAAAACAACTAATTGGATCACAACAAATCAATTATTCAATTACATTAATAGAAAAAACAACATATGTTAAGGTATCGAAATAGGTTTCATCTAACCTAAATACTAACTGGACGTTTAGTTACATATAATCGAATATAAAATCAAACATGCATTGAAAGAAAAACAAATAGAAAACAACATATTCATAATTCTAAATTTCCATAATTGTCTTCTATCAAGTATCCTTGTGATGTAGAGATATGATCTAGTACTCCAATGGATCTATCGATGATTCTTTCGTGTTTTCCACTTCTCTGAACTAAAATAGTCCCTTTTAAACGAACTCCATGTCTAGAATCACCTCCAAGAGTTTGCTCTCCTCTTCTCCTCCTAAAAATGTCTTTTTATCAGGAAATTTAGGATTTTGGGAGATGCACAAATTGTGTATTACCAAAATTTCTAAAAATCACAAAAGTGCACAGCCTCAAATAAGTGTACGGACAGATGCATGACTGTGCATCTTTTCTGTTTCTGACCTTGATATCTTTATATTTAGCAAGTTTTGTTACTAAAGAAGACACTCAATAACTAAATAGATATTTTGTTTTAGTCTTGGCTAAAAGCCTAAATTAGAGCCTAATTTTTTTTTGAGTTTAATCAGTTTAGGACTTAAACTTGTAACTTGCTCAACCAAGGTTTAAACTTTTACGAGTTTGCTTAATTTAAGGATTTTTTACGTGCCGTTTTTATATATAAAAAGTATATTTAGAGAGGCCAGGTAGATTTGAAAAGCCATGTAAAAAAACCACAGAAACCACGTAGATTTTTTAAAAAAGAAATTCATTTAAAATTTTCATACTAAACGTGTATAATATTTGCATATCCATCCATTTACCTCTCAAACATTCACTCAGTCATTTTCTTTTATTTACTTGAAAAGAAAAAGCAAACAAAATGCTTTTTAGATTTGTCTGTCCCTTCCATCATCATCTTTGTTGTGGACTCGCCACCTTTATCAACAAACCCTTTTTAGGTTAGTTTTGTGCACTTTAAATGAAATAATATCAATTGATTAGTTAATATGTTTATAATTTGGTTACATTTTTTATTCTGATGTCCTCAATATAGAATCAAAATTTGATTTTGTGTTTGTGTTATAGTGCTTTGTTATATTGCTGTTGAAATTTGTATAGCTCGTTTGCCAATTACTTAAACACTTTTTAAGGAGTTTTGCCTACAGGTGTATCTTTTTCCAGCATATACAGGTTAATGGCAGAAGCGTTTTCAAAATATGGCAAAGTCGTGCGTGGTTGTACTAGAAAAGAACATGTTTTTTTTCTTTCTTATTTCAGTTATGTTTATACTGGTTTTCTTCTCAATACATTCATTCTCTTGGTTTCATTTAAGATAATAACGAATAAAAACTAAACAGACCCAAATGTTTCGCACACATGACTTTCTACCAAGAAGATGAAGCCCTGAGAGTCTTAGCGGAGATAAACGGAAAGGTAAAATTACAGTCCTCTATAGAATTTGAGTGAAATGGGTAAAATAGTAAATAACAATGGGATTATGGATCATTTGGCAGCTCGTTGATGGACGCATTGTCTTTGCAAAGTTTTGAGCAAGTCTTCATGATTCTTAACTAAACTAGATTTATATTGTAATAAACTTTAACTGAGCATTGGTTTTAAGCCACGTGACAAACTCTCGTGACAAACAAAAAGACATAAACTTTACAATAGTAAAGTTTAGTGTGCTTTGCATCATCAGATAAATTCTAGAGTATTATTGATTCTACTACAAAACTCCCAT
The DNA here is from genome assembly GCA_025629805.1 of Erythroxylum baracoense. Lineage (NCBI taxonomy): Eukaryota > Viridiplantae > Streptophyta > Magnoliopsida > Malpighiales > Erythroxylaceae > Erythroxylum > Erythroxylum baracoense. Next base: position 9,065,666 of record JAOTAY010000001.1, read on the forward strand.
TTGTAATTGTAATACGGTGATTGAGTTTATTTTTCGGATGAGTGTAATTGTAAGATGATTGAGTATGGTGGGTGAAAAGAAACAAATATTTCGGGTATAGTTATTATCTTTTGTCTTTATGCCCAAAGATAGCTATAGACAATGTCTTTGGAATAATAGATGCATGTGCATCTAACTATTAACAACAATTCTTAGAATTGCCACCAAAAGAAGCAGAAAGAAGAATGGGAAAGTCTACGTTAGAATACTTAAGATTCGAGGAAAGAAATATATGTTGTAGCTCATTTATCCCCTACACACCCGAGATTTTGAACAAATCTCTCTACCCAAGGAATCATGAGGACAGTTCGTGAGAGAACAGCAGCAGGAGGGAAATGCAGAGAAAAGGCGATGATGCATGAAGGGATTGAAAATAAGGTGAAAATTTAGGGATTATATGATGATTTAAGGTTTCCGTTAAAAATTTAAATGATTTTATTTATTTTTATTTTTTGAAAATCTATGTATGTTTTTAACGTGATATTTAAAGACTAATTGATTTGTTTATAACGGCGCGTGTATGACACTTCTTAATTTTCATCCAAAAAAGACTTAAATTGAGCAGACTTATGAAAGTTTAGATCTTCGTTGAACAAGTTACAAGTTTAAGTCCTAAACTGCTCAAACTAAAAAATGTTAGGCCTCAATTTGGGCTTTTAGCCTTTAGTCTTTAGAGTTTTTCTTTTAATTTAGTCTATAATTGTTAAAATTACAAATTGCTATCTAAAAATTCCCAATATTTTAGGTATCGGGAGGTACGAATCTATTTGTAGCGTGCCAACCAACCTCACTAACCTTTTCTATTACCTACCAACCTTGATACCATTCCAAAGCTTATATATAAATGCTTCAAGACTTGCAGTTTGTTACTTGGATCAGATCTCTTATTCGATTATGGTATTCTTATCATGTTTCGTTAAATCTCATCTACTCATTTATATAAATTCCACATAAACATATGAGTAAGATTTAATAAAATAGAGTTAGAACGGAAGAAATGAAATTGAAAATTTGACGTGCCTACCATCTCATTAGCCTTTAACCTCACTAAGCTTATATAGAGTTTCGGGATTTACAATATGTTATTGACCAACATCACTTACCTTCTGCCTCCCAATCATGATTTTGAGTTTCGTACTGTTTCAGCTGGTACCGACCGAAAGGTTCCATATCGGCCAAAAAACGGTACGAAACTATGCCCATTGGTACTGGTTGTTGGTACCAGTTGATACCGGTTGGTACCAGTGATTTCATATGGTACCGGCCGGTAGTTTAACTACCGACCGACTACCGTGAATTTGGAAAAGATGAAGGATTATTTTGTAAAAAAAAATCACCCCTCTCCGGCCCTCCCCTGCCGTCGCTGGCAACGTGCGTAGATGATGGGCTTAATCTCACTCGCCCATTGTCTTCTCCACGATACTGATCACAAACCCAGTTTCTGAGCTTCTCACTGTCGTCTTCACACCTCGAAGCTTCTCACCGTCGCTGCCTATCTACGTCGCTGTTTCTCCTCGCCGTCGGCTACCTTGGCTGCCCAAGTGATGCAGTGGCGACAATCGCCTCAGTGACACCAACTGATGGCGTCGTGATGGGCATCACGACGATGCTAACAAGTGACATTGTTGCCAACGACATGGGTTTCCACCCATCTGTATTCAGTAAACACAAAGCCAGTAAACCCAGAAAAAGCCAGAAAAATAAAATTTTCAGATCCAAGTAAACCAAGCAGAACCAGAGAATACGAATAGGCATATTCATGAATGTAAAACGTAAGCAATACATGTATTTTAGAAACCCAACAGAAGAACAAGATCACATATGCAAACAATATTGCAGATGCAAAAAACATAAGCAAAAGCACAAAATGCAAGCAATATATGGATTTTAGAAACCCATAAGATGCAATCTCGTGTATAAAACTTTTGGTAGGATAAGTCCAAAATCCAGAGAGTTGAGTTAGGGGGCTTTTGGACTTTTGCTTCTTAAATGCAGAAGCTTCTGGATCAACTAAACATATACAGATATTCGGCTCCTTGGTTATTTTAGGTTGTTAAATAAATATTGGGAGCTTTTAAAGGAAAAATGAGTTTTTATTAATTAAAATAATAATTATGATAAATAATAAAAAATAGAATAAAATAATTTTATATTGAAATTATACATAACGATTATATATTAATCTATATTTTAAATGTAGTACCAATATTTGTTTGTATATATTGTTGATGCAACATTTTATTTTTTAATAACTCAAAATCCTTTTATAAACATTCTAAACTTCATTCATGCACCAAATTTAATTATCATATAGCAATATCCGCTAATTTGAGTGTTATATATGTCATCAACTCATTCTAATTATTCATAAATTATATATATCAAACATGAAAACATTTTTGGACATGTATTATTAGTGATTTTGGAGCAAATCATCGACCTCTTAATTAATTTGAAGTCCTAGAGTCAAGTTTGTTAGTTAACCAAATTTTATTTCAAAATTTATTTGACTTAATTATTATTTATTATATAATAAAATTGTAATATTTTAAATATTTTAAATTATTCTTAATTTTATATTGGTATGATGATTAAATGATATTTTTTATATTAATTATGATTATTATTTATATCTGAAAAGTAAATAATGTTAACAAAAATAAATACATGATTGTTATTTTAAATTTCTAATATTATAATTTTTAGACATTATTAATTTGATCGATATCAGTTCAGTACTTTGCTAGAACCTAATCAGATCCTACACTCAGCATGGTACTCGCATCATTGCTCCCAATGCTTTACTAACCTCACCGTCCTTTTCAACCTCAATGCTTATATAAAGCTTCAGGACTTATTCACACGTACCTCTTGATTTAGAAAGATACAATAAATCCAGAAAGCTGAAACAAAGGTGGTTCTATATCCATGGATTCGAAATTCAACCAAGAAACAGAAGTAGATGCATGTGTAAATGCCATGATATTTCCAAACTCTTTCTTGCTGCCAATGATTATTAAGGTAGCCATTGATCTTAACTTGTTTCGGATCATAAACAAAGCGGGCCCAGATGCTCGTCTCTCAGCCTCTGACATTGCCTCTCAGCTTCCCACAAGAAACACCCAGGCCTCTGCAATGCTTGAGCGGATACTTCGTTTCTTTGCCAGTCACTCCATCCTCTCACACTCGCTGCGAGATCTCGAAAATGGTGGTGTTGAGCATGTTTATGGGCTCGTGCCGGCTACTAGGTTCTTTCTGGGTACCGGAGAAGAAGTGAACTTGACTCCCTTGATAGAGTTGGGCTGTCTACCTGTAACTTTGGATGTTTGGTATGAGAGATTTGTTTTCTTCAGTGCTTTTAAAACTCTCCTTTTGGTTGGTGTTAATTAGGATGTGGTCATGTATTTCTTGTGTACAGGTCACATTTGAAAGATGCAATACTTGGGGGTGGCGATCTTTTTACAATTTTCAAACAGATGTCCTTGTTCGATTACATGGATAAGGATCAAACTTTTAACAGCACATTCAACAGAGCCATGGCTGGTATTGCTCATGTGACAGTCAAAGAGGTTTTAGCGAAATATAAAGGACTTGAAGGGGTTCGAACACTAGTTGACGTTGGAGGTGGCACTGGAACGACTCTCAATATGATTATATCCAAGTATCCTTCTATTAAAGGAATCAACTATGATTTGCCGCATGTTATTGAAAGTGCTCCACCATACCCAGGCAAGTATTGTAATTAATTACCTGAAGTTAAAACCTGACAACGATGCTATTAATTTAATTAATTATTTATTTGCATATGTTTATTTTTGTAGGTATAAAACATGTGGGAGGAGATATGTTCACAAACATTCCAAAAGGCGATGCGGTAATAATGAAGGTAATAAAACCCAATCTCTTATTGCCTCCTTTTTGGTTTTGTTTGGTTTGTTGAATGAACAACCAGGTGTCACTTCAACTAATAAGTTAAATTGTAATTTAGTTCATTATTTCACTCCCTTAATTAGCAAACAAGATCTTACTTATTGTAGAGCATCTGTCACAACTGGGACGATCAAAGCGTGGTAAAGTTTCTTAGGAACATCTATCAAGCGCTACCAGAAGATGGGAAGTTGATAATGATTAATGAGACACTGCCGGAAGTACCGGAGACAAGCAAGAGTTCTCAATATGTTTCAAGAATGGACATGATCATGTTCACCCTTCCAGGCGGGAAAGAGAGAACTGCGAAGCAATATGAAGCATTAACCAGAGCTGCCGGTTTCTCAAGGTTTAATGTTGCTTGTATAGTTCATGGTATTTGGACTGTGACGGAGTCCTACAAGTGAATGGCGTACTTAATGAATGCTACTCCAAAATACCCTAGAGGCGATGCACGTTTTATCAACTTCTGGGATGATTGTAGTTTTTTTTTTCCTTTTTATCATTTAAATTTCTACCTGTTGTCAACGATTCTAGGTCCAGGACTTGGGAAGGGAGGCTAGAATCTACATATAATAACCTTCCACTTTTTAGGCGAGCGAGCTTGCTATTATTACGACTGAGTTCGAAGATTTTGAAGTTCTTCACCACTACTAACGATTAAAATTTTTGCGTAACGATTTTCGTTTTAATGTTTTTTTGTTGTTGAGAAAATATAATGAATTTGGCCGGTATAAAGAGTTTTAACAAGCAACAATGAGCAGTACATAATTGTAGAGTTAATTAATATACATATACAAATGAGATGAAGAAGGCCATATAAAATTACCATTGGTAGAAGTACAAGAGTGTCATAAACAATCAATATTCTGCCATTAGGATGATGATTGTAGTTGGTAATGAAGTTCCAATACCTGGGCAAAAAATGAAGAAGGTTGCAGTTTGGAAGTTTAATACGAGTCTCCAAGAAACTTGCAATTGATACTTTATTATGAACTATTAGATTTCTCATCAAAATCTTTTTGTGAGGGGCATTAGCCCCTCTTATTCCAGGACACATTATTCATGATTTTGAGTCCCCAATTGGGCCCTTTTTTCTTTCAACTTGTTCTCATCTTAACCACAAGTTCAAACTCCTCAGCCAGTTTAGGATTCTTACTTAAGAGTTGTTTGTGAGTTATTATCGAGCTCACCTTCCGCATATTCATCAAATAAAGGTATGGTATCCTGTTTTTGTTCCCCAGTCATATTTGAAAGACTTATCATTTTCAACTTTCTATTGAGTTTGCACAAGAGGTTTCAGATTTGAAATTGTCTGCGTATCCTCTTCTTTGGTAAGGCCTAGCACTTCTCCATATCCACCTGCCTCGAAAATCTTGCCTCTTGGTTTCCATGTTTCTTAACATTGCATTGTGGTTTTTAAGTATAAGAAACTTTGATTTGATCTTCAAAGGGTTCTAAGCATTCATCCAATCGAATAATTGGGATACACTCTCGTAAGTCTGACATGGATGTAACCAGTATACACATTTGATCAAATTGAACTCTTCTTATCTCAATCTGTAGCTTGGTCCATGCAAATTGGCTTATCAATGAAGTTTGCAATGTAACTTAGTTGTGGTCCTATATTCAAGTGGGACATCATGTATGCTGATCCAAATTGGAATATGGTCCTATTTAATGTCCTCCATCTTCATACCCGGTCACCAAATTTGTAACAAAATAGGTTTGTTATGAATGTGTCAGGGCCCTAATTGAAGAACCTTCTTCGTACCCTCTAAATTGGAGAATTAGAAGAGAAAGACATCATCATTATTAATGAGCAACTCCTCTCAACCAAGGTTTTTCTAGTTATTCGTAACCCATTGTTGAAAAGAGAGATGGTGAAGAAAAGACGACTCACAGTCAAGTAAACCACTTCGTAATTAGATTTCATTGAATAAGTAATAAAAATATTGCATTATAAGTCTTCTTCCCATATGAGAGTTGCCATCCCCCAGCTCAACAACAACCATCAAATAAGCCTCGCCCCCCTCAACTACCGACATTAACTTCCTTTTACTAACTACCAAAACCTTGTCCTAAACAGTACCTAAACCAACATTGAATTCCGCAAGCCCTGGAAAAGACACACCAACTATCACCACCAATATAAACACAAATTCTCCAAATGACACACTGCCTGAACCCCTTAACCCTATTGAGTTCCCTCCTTTGAAGGGTACTTCACAACCCAGAAAGAACTTGAAAAGAGAAAGACTATGTGGAGCTCCATCATAGGAGATTCTAGAAATTTGGGAAAATTTGGATTTGTTGAATCAGCAAAAGATGACCCATTCAGGCCCCCTTGGAGGTGCTTTGGCTTGGAGCAAAGAAATGGAGCTTATATCTGGTAGGTATTTTCCTAGAAAAACGATTAACTTTTTTTGTAGTGAATAAAAGGGAAAATACTGATTGGAAAAATCTAGGTTTGGTTAATACAATGGTGAATGAAGATGGCACCCAGGGGTTATTATGGATAAAAGAAAAATGGAAACAATCCTATTGTGGGTAGATTTTCATAAGGTCCTAATGTAGCGCGTCGTAACACTATTTAACATAATTATACCTACAACTATAGTAATGATGAATCTAGATCGATCTCACAGAGAGTGTGCGTAAAGTTTTTAAAATGAAAATAATTGGTGTTTAGGTTATAAGGCTTTTTTTGTTTATCAAATAAGAAAATAAAATGAAGCTAAACTAACAAAAATAAATTAAAGAAAATATGTAAAAATGATAAAAAGTAATGAATGCGTTAGGGACTCGATTCTTTAGTTTAATCTTGGCCTATACCCAATTAAACATAATCTATTGAATTGTTGTTCTGTTACCTCTCCTAGCAACTATGACTCATAGGTTAATAATAAGCTCTGTTAATCCCGATTTTTTCTTAGGTCTTGTTTAATTAAGAAGAGCTCGTTAATTAAACCTACCTATCGAACAACCTGGAATAAGCTCTCTAGATTTAATTGGACAACCACATTATGAATTATAAAAACAGATTAATCAAGGTAATAACCACACAAGCTTAGGTCATTTAACCTAGGTTATTTATCTTTAATGATTAAAAACCATTAGTTGTCACAAATGAATCGGAAAAAACAATTACATATTGTATTTGATTATAGTAATGGGTCCATACATAAAAACAATCAAATAGAGCATTCAATCATTCTTACACAATACCCAATTCACTAAATACAAGATATCATAATCAATCATAAGAGTGAAAGAACAACAAACTCAGTGATAGATACGCTTAATCGAGTTCTTCGGCGTCGATATCACCTTTGAACCGGTGTTGGGATGTTTAGCCCTCCATGGGTCTCTCCATAGGTGAGAGCATCTGTCACCCTCTTCTCTTCTTTTCTAAGACCTCTCTAAAATGATTAAAAACTTTTTCATGTCTCTACCGTTACATTCTATCGTTTCATAACAAAAAGTAGGGTTAAAATGAGATAGGTGGTCATTTCTCATGGGTTGAGGAATGTCTCATGGTCGTGAGACACCTTAGTGTGTCATTGGAGTAAGAGATGCCTTACGCCCATGACACTTCCAAGCATGGCAGTGAGCCAAGTTCTACACTCTTCATGCTCTTCATTTTATGTATTTTCTTGTCTTCTCTTATTCCATGAAGACAAGTGAGTGTGAATCTTTGAAAAAAGGGGCAAATATAGTGCTTTCGACCTACTTTAGCTCATTCGCTTCCAAATTGTACCTAAAACCAAATATAGACTAAAGTGAATGTCTTAAGCATTTCATAACATTAATCACTAAGTGTTTTAGAACAAATGTACAATCAATTAAGCACATATCAACTTTCCTCCATAATTAGCTTTTGTCTATCCTCGGGCAAAACATCAAATTCAAAATCACATACCTAAACCATTTACTCATGTCCCATATTTTCCATATATATATATATATATATATATATATATATATATATAAAAGATGAATAACTTTCAAAACCGTAACAAGAATTTAACATTCAAAGATTTTACTCATAATCAATTGACATTAATCACCTTTAGAAACTAAGTATTCTAGAGGTACACTTGAAAAATGTGTCTAAATAAGATGAATTCATGGGTGCACTCAAATACCATTTATGATCATGACATTCTACAACTTTGCATATCATTTCATTTCTCCACCATTAAAGGTCACATGCATAGTCATGAATCAAAGGGCTTTTTAGGGTTATAATGTGGGCAAGGTAAGGTGAGATATGTTTAGGTGCAATAACATAAAAGCCATCAAAGCTAGTGCAACAAAAGTAACACTCAATGCATCATCAAGCAGAAAAACTAACATTGATTCAAAAATAGGTACCATCAACTGTGATGAATGCCAAAACCGTGTTTCCTAGCTTAAATTCAAGTTCTCTTACCATAAATGATATCAAGCATATGTCACTCACAAAATTCGATAATAAACAAGACCTTGTAATCATAGGGAATAACCCTTAGGAACCACATCTCCCTCATTCACATTATATTCAAGTAATGTTGGACCCCGTTTTCGGAGTCCAACTCAGAGGTCATAAAACGTGAGCTTATTATCCTGTAGGGTTATTTCAAAGAACCCTTATTCGCCAACTATTTGGAATCATATAACGTGGGCGTAATCCAATGAAAAA
>JAOTAY010000001.1:9074415-9086830 GCA_025629805.1 Erythroxylum baracoense
GCCATGTGGAGTTTGATAGTAATTACACGTAACGCTTCGTTATCTTAGGTTATGTGTCGGAATGACCTACGGGCGTTTCGGTACGTATCCTAGGGTAATGGGGTGTTACACAATGAATCTAAAATTGAACTTAGGTAAAAGAATGAATTGAAATTGTAAATCACAAGGACTCCAACAAAGGACACAAACACCAAACAATGATAATGAAAAGATATAAACCTAATTTGTATAAACCTAAGGTTTTGATACCAAATGATACGAACCTGCCCTAGGAACTCTTGATCCATTTGTTATCGCACCCAGAATCATAGAAAACAAGTTGAACAATCATATTAGAACCTAAAGTAAGTTAAATACTTAAAAACTCATTCTAAGACGCCAAAAAGGTTGATCACTCCCTTGATAAGTCAAATTTGTATTCCACCAAGAACACAAAAGAACAAGCAAATCTTGCTAGAAAATAACTCAATTTTTATTGATAGTGATGATGATCTAGTAATATATGAGATGGCCCTTTAAATAAGAATCATAATATCCTAATCCTATAAGGAAAGTGTTTCCTTACCTATTCCTAGCTTATACCTATATAGGAAAGACCTAAATAAGATAGGAAATCCATAATTTGGGGATACAAATCAGTCTTGAATATTGATATCTCCTAAATTAAGGAAACAATCTGATTTATCAAGATAGGAACAAAATTATTAAGGAAAAAGTCTTAATAAGGCCTTATTAAAAAAATGTAAATTTGGGCTTAATTAAATAAACATAACCAGCCCATTTGTTAATTGCATTTTAATTATGCAGATTGGGTTCCTTCAAACCAATGTGTGATGATCAGTCTTATATCTTGGATTCCAAGCTTGGTTCACCATGTACTAAGTCTTGTCCAAAATCTTGTACATAAATCAGTAATTAATCTTAATAATGCTTTAGCACCTTCAATAATAGCCTCCTTTTCTTACATCTCCATGATTAATCCTTACAAAGCTTCTTTCATTCGTTTTGTTGTTGCTGTATTTATTGGACCTCTAACTCTGTGTAATAGGTCTCGGGAAAGTTTGCTAACATCATTTGGAGCCATTCGGTCAGTATCTTGATCCCCATCAAATGGTTACCCCAAAAATGTCATAACATAGTATAGATATTGATCGAACTTCCGAATACATGTCACCATATTTGTTGTTCCAAGTTTGTGATGTTGCCATATACGATGGCATATTATAACTCCCATAAGAATATTGTCCTCTCCATCCTTCCATTGTGGCTTTTAGCTATAATGATGAATCTTAAATCCTAACAATACACCACAAACACAAAGTCAAAATAGAGAAGTTCAAAAGATAAATATATCAATACTAAAGAAAGTAAAAATAAAAATAGATACAAATAAATAATCATTAGATTAATAAAAGCTAAGCTTTCCTAATATTACAATTCCTAGAAAAGATGCCCAAAACTTGATTGATGATTTCTATGCTTGTAAATATTTATCAATTTAATCACAAGTGTACAGTGAAACTGTAGCTCACATTAATAAGTATGGGTCGGTCCCACGAAGATTGTAAGTACTAGTATTAAACTTTTTCCTATTATCTAACCAATAAATCAGATTTTAGATTTACTTAAAAATTAAACTAAAAAACAAACTAGGATTAACACAATACTGAACTCAAAAAAAGGAAAATAGTACGAAAATTTAATATTAAGTAAATAACACCTAGGTGATGAATCCCCCTAAAAATCCTTAAATGCTAACCCTTTATCATACAATTAGACTATTGATTATTAGATCATGAAAATTCCTATCTTATGTTAATATCTTTCTTAAGGATATTAACAACTAATCCTCAATCGATTAACTGAATTATCTTTCTATTTAAAACCCTTAATATTGCATTACTGACTTTTGAATTTCACTATTATGTTTAACCCTAATCTAAAGGATTTATGCCTACCTATCTTTAGGTTTGCATGCAACTCCTTCCGATTATCATAGATTTATTCACACAAAAGGATTTCTTAATCTTAATCTCAATCTCAATTATATGAAATTAAATCATGGACTAATATTCTAGATATATTAGTTCAAGAATATTACGTATAATTGAATCACAGTAAATCAATCAATAAAACTGCATTAAAAAGGATGAAATCATATTGTCATCATAATTTAAGGTTCACCGCAATTGGGCACTAAAAACTTTAGTTCTTATCTATAGAAAACAAAATCCATAAAAAATACTCAGAAGAATAATAGAAAATAAAGAAATCATATTCTAAATCTCCTTTTGTCTCTAATGAATCTTCTTACAATTTGGATTTAATGAATCTCTCTATCAGATCTTGTGACATAATCTTTGTGTTTTCCTTGTCCTCTATTCAGAACTACCTCTTCCCTTTGTTTCTTAAGACTAAAAAATGCTCTAAAACTCGCATCCCTTTTGTTCTACCTCCGATAATGTCCTTTTATAGTAAAAACTAAGGTTTTTGGGATATACACGATTATGTATGTAATTGTGTATCTCTAAAAACACCTAAATTCATGATTTTACATAGGCATAGAGACTTACTTAGGCAACATATATTGCCAGAAGCCATAGTTTCAAACCTCTACATGTTTACAGAGACACACAAGGACACTATACACGATCATGCATCTCTAAATTACTTCAAATTCTTCTCCTTTTAGTTCATGAAAGTAATTATTACCTACAAATATGAGTACCAAAAATACTATAAAACTATTAAATAACAAGCAAAACACATTAAATATGAGTATATAAATATAGTCAAATAATCATTTATCAGAAATCCATGGCCAAGGTAAAATGATACTTTGAAAATCATAAATCATTAAAAGAACCCATTACTATTGTTGGAGAACTAAAATGATTAGAATTAGATAGAGTGGATATTAATTTCATATTTTTATATCTAATCGAAATAATATGTAATGAAAAGATCGAATTATATAAAAATTCATTCACAAAAAGTTTGGATAAAATTAATTCGCATTTTTAATATTTATGTGGTCATGATATATTGCTAGATGTTGATTTGGATTTATGTATATAGGTTACTTAATTAGAGAATTAAATATAAACTAAAAGATTTTAATTTGGCTAATCCTAAATATATTTTAGGATTAGAATTTATATCCAATACTAATATAGTTAGGAATCTAATAATCACACATAAAGAACGATTGAAGAGAAAAGAGCTAATTTAGTCAAGCTGAACTTGATTGTAAAGTTTAAAAAACTTTAATTTCAACTGTAAAATATTTTTAAATAAAGACCTATATTAGATATTAGATATGATTTGAAACTAATTGATATTTAACATAATTAATTATTCCTAGGTTTTGCCCAAATTAGTGCACCCTGCGACTGATTCTTGCTGTTTTACATGGGAGACAAGTTTTAATTTTAATTTTAATCTAATTAAATTATTAAAAGATTAGAACTATATTATAAGTAACTCTATATGAGTTAGTGCTCCTAGTTTATCTTTTTCTACTAATTGTAGAGTTTTTTTAATTTATTCATGTGATTATTATTTGAGGTGAGAAACTTATGCGATAATAATGATTTTCAAATAATTTAAAATTTTAAAAGAAATTGTAAAATAAAAATAATATTTTATAATAAAATAAAATTTATGATTTATGTCTTATTAAATTTATGAATTAAATATGTTATCAAATTACAATGATTTTAACTTTAAAAAATATATAAATATATTTCTCAAGAATGAGATGCTATTCTAATTTCCAAACCTAAAAAATGTAGTTATGATCTCATATCTAATAAGCTAGTGAGTTAAGATTGAGTATGAATGCTAGGGACATAGGGAAAGGTTCGACAAATTTTTCTTTTGAAAAGGTAAAAGTTAATTAATGAATGAGGAAATAATACAATGTGAAAGTATAAGGAAACTTAAGCAAATATAACTAGCTAGTAAAATGGTTAAGTTGACATATAATAACATCATCACTAGTGCATTACATTTCCTATTATATACATACTTCTTACTAAGGAGAATTAACATATAGAAACTAACATCAATAACTTAAAGATCCCTTCAAATTTTCCAAGACTTAGCAACTATAGGCTGACAACTTTTAGCAATTTCATTTTGTATTAGTTGTTCTCTGATCCATCGAATACAATATTCTAGAGCCTACTTTTGTATTCCATATCAACTTGTGCCATTCCTTTATTTCTCCCATTGGCTTAAGTAGTTCCTTACATGATCTATTAGTGAAATTAAAATAAGAATTCCCGAGCCAAAGGTACATATCCTCCCTTTCCAAATTGGGACAATAGTTAAGTAAAATGTACTCCAAATTAGCATAGATATTAGGCTATTTGTTAGAATTGATCTGCACCTTAACTCTGGCATTCAAAGGGAATAAATTCCTTGTGTATTGGAGTAGTTGTGATTAGTAAATAGGGCCTAAATAACTCTAATAATTAACGAACAAGTAAGTTGTTGTTACTTATCAGGCATTTGATATTATTTGCAAGGTTAGCTTTCATTCTTAAAAGTTGAGAAAGACCCCTTTTAATATTACTAGTAGCCTCCGTAATATGTTTCCCATTAACACTTGATTACATAAGCTTATAGGTATGATTCCTAACCTTCCTTCATACTTATGATTGCAAACATTACTCTCTTTACCTTGGGAATTTTCTTATATTTTTCCTACCACTCCATAAGAAAATCCTCATTAATTTCTTCAGTAGTTTGATCAGTCTTTTAGTAAGAAACGTGTGCAAGGCTTAATAAATATGTAAAGAGCAAAGAACAAATTATACCAACTTCCTAGACTTTTTTGGAGTTTCTCAATGAGACGTAAGCATTCCTTAAATTGTAGTTTCTTCGTAGATAGTGGGAGCCTAAGATATGTGAATGGAGGTTTCTTAACTTGTAACCTTAAAGTTGCTAAAAATCTTTTATCAAAGTGTGAAGCACTAGAAACAATAAGATGGATTTTATTATAGTTGATGCTTAGGTTAGAAATATCTCTAAAGGTGTTCAAGGAATTGATAACAATGATAATTTCCCTCTCTTTTTCTGAAAGAATAAGAGTAGATCATCTGCAAACTCTAAAATAAACAAACCAAGTTTCTCACATCTACTGTGATACTTGAATCCTAGATCAACCTTTAATTTATGCTTAATTAGTCTATTCATAGCCTCCATTAATTCAATAAAAATGTACAGGGATAAAGTGTACCCTATCTTAAACTTCGATCTCTATTAAATAAGTTAGATTAGTCACCATTTATTAAAAAATTGAATAAAGTAGTTTTGATACACAACTTCAGACATTTTCTATTTTTTTTCCTAGAATCCATATACATCCAACAATTACAGGATAAACCCGTAGTTAATAGTGTTATAGGCTTTATGAAAATACACTTTCAAAGAACAAATTTTTAGGGCTCTTTTCCTTGTGTAACCGTTAAGAAATTCTTGCGCAATCATTAGATTATCTCCAACATGTCTATTGTTATAAAGGTTTTCTCTCAAGCCTGAACTTGTCCCACAAGATGCGCCAACTCCTTTGCGCATCAATCTCACTTAGGATCATTAAAGCAAGATTCAGCCTTATCCTATGATCATCGACCATCCTACTCATTCTCAAATGCCTTACAACTCTAGCAATGTTTCACTCTTACCCTTGCAAGAAAACTATGAAAGCACTAAATAATCATGGCAACGATAAGAACACGAGAAAGAGATAGGCAGACGCCAATCTTTATTACTTCCCTCAAAGTATACAAATGAATGCTCTCTCAATCCCTAAATGTCTCTCACACTCATCATATCAAGATAAAGGCTCAAATGAGCTATTTATAGGCACCTCTAGATGACTAACTTAGAATCCTAATAGAACTCTACTAACTGAGTTCACAGTCTTATCATATCTTATACTTATCAGATTACATCATACTAACCAATAGATGACATTCTCATCCAATTAGGATTCTATCTAATAGGATTAAGCTACATCACAATAATAAGATAAAAGATTACATCTACTAAGAATGATCTATCTATATCCACGAAGATCTACTCTACCTTCAGATGATCCTTCCACATTACCTTTATCTCTTAGAGTTGATATTTATCCATTGCAATCTTATCCACCACATCATCCAAAATCTCCTCATCTCTATTTGTTGATGATGAGTCATCCAAGCCAATAGCATAATAGTCTAATCCAATGCTTACCCATGCCAACTCCATTAGCCATGGTCCATTCATTTGAGCACACATTAAGTCCTTAGTCCATCAAGAACTTAGCCTTAATCAAGTCATCTCGTTCAAGGTCTGAAACTCTCCCGAAACTCGCACCATGCTTAATCTACTTGCTAAGTCACTTTGGAACTCTCGCATATTCTTGTTATGCGCGTGATCTAGCTAACCTTCCACTCGATGTCCATCTCAAGCCTTTTTTTGGTCTCACATTTGAATCTTGCATCTCATCGAAGATTTCCGCTAATGTGCACCAATACATGCCAACACTTGATATTGCCCCCTTCCCACCTTGCCTCCTCGCAAGTATTTGAGTTGTTCAGTTGTTCGGCGTATCGAACACTAGTTAACGCTTGCTGATGCCCGCACGATACTGCTATTACGACTTAGGGGTTTAACATATACCTTCTAAGAATGCTCTTTGTATGTCACTAATTACTAATTTAAGAAGCACCTTCCTCATTCTCGTGGTTAGGAGCTTGGAGATGATCTTGTAAAGAAAATTACAACATGAAATGAGTTTATAACCACTCAGGGTTTCATGATTGGTTATTTTAGGAACTGAACATATGAATGTCTTGTTGATTTCTTTGAGCATTTTACTCATATCAAAATAGCCCCTGTAATTATTTCTTTTATCCTTGGCCAACTTTCTAGTAAAAGAGTCCATTAAAATCTTCTAGTCCGGGGGCTTTTGGTGCACCAAATTCAAAGACCACCTTTTCCACATTTTGAACGGTGAACGGACTATTTAGGGACTCCAGTTCTTCCACTTGAAATTGGTTGCAACAAATGAACCAAGTTATGGCGTTGAAGACCTAGAACTAGCAATTGTACGAAGAGACCTTTTGAAGAATCTAAAGGCCTCGTCCTGGAGATTATCTTGCTTGGTAATTATCACTCCATCTTGTCTAATTAAAGAGCAAATTCTTTTACAATTCTTTCCTACGAGTAATAAATTATTAAAAAAAAGTTTGTATTCTTGTCTCTATCCCTAATTTACTATATCCTTGCTATTTAATAAAAGAGTGGATTATAGTTCTCTAATGTTTTGATATACTGCCTCAGAACTCTGTTTTTCTTCCTCAATAAAATTACTATAACCACGTTGGTGGTAGATTACATTCTAGATGGAGGTTAATTTCAACTTGGTCACCATCACCACCTTACTTGTATCAGTTCCTCTCCTAGCATTAAGCATTTGAGTTCTTGGTTGACATACTTCAACTTCTCGACACATATTTAAGCCTTATGCCTTGCCACCCACTGAGAGATTCCATTCTGAAGATTGTATGACTTGTCATTTTACGACTATCATATATTTTAATTGATAACAGCGGACCTTTGTGAATTCACGAGGTATGTAAACGTTAAATACTATTAAAATCCAAGAAGTCACGCATGTTCCAAGTACGAGAACAAGCTTGAATTTATAGATATGTCCCAGGGAAAAGCAATCTCCAACCTCTTATGATTTTCTTTTAATCAAGCGTCTAACTTTTTAAAATTTTCAATTTAACCCTATTTTTTAGAACCTTAATAATTCAGTTTAAAATTTTAGTTTCGTTAATAATTTGTTAATTTAATAAACAAAATTTTTATTATTTATACTATGAATTTTTTTAAGTGGATATTTACATATTATGAAAAATAAAATTTTCGTTTTAAACTAAGCTGATAAGATTTCAAAAAGTTAATTACTCGTTGGATTTGGTAAAGAGAGAAAATTATGATAATTATAAATACCTTTAGAATGACGACTGTATTCGAAAATATACGTTTCAATATGTACAAGTACATACTTTACATACTGATCAGTTTCATGGACATACGGTTAATAAAATAAAGTCGCATCGAATGTCCCGACGTGTTACAAAGTTCTGTGTTGTATTACTGGGAAACTAACGGCGTTAATTTCCGGATTGGACGGAACTTTGGGCATCCTCGTGTAATATTAAAAGTACTAATAGAGAGATAAATGGCGGTGGTATAATTGGATTTAATTCTTTATTTAACTTTTTTTTAGAAGATTTTAAGTTTGAGTCACCAAAAAAAAGAAAAAAAAAGAAATTTTCTCTGTTAATAATCTTTTAACTACTTAGGCATATTCTTTAGTCGGATCAATTGCGAACGTTTCATTTTCAGCGACAATGTAGGAGTTGAAATTTACTAGAAAATTTGGGGCTACTGAAAACTTGATATTGAGTAGAGTCAATGATTAATCAACAGCTGACTAATTAATATGTGACGACTCATTATGCACAAAAATATACAGATTATGTAGAAAACTAAGAGAAATTGAGATTTCATATTTATGTGAAGTTTTAGAAACTTATGGTTAATCTGACAAAAAGGAAATAACTAGTGTATAAAAAAATTATTAATAGAAAGAAATAAATTACTTTCCTACGGGGTACAGGCAGGCAGCTTCCTTCCACCAGTCTTCCACGCCATGAATTGAATGACATTAAAATCAGAATCAACTTGATCCGCTGTGACCAAAATTACACCACACGCCATATTGCACCTCTATTTTTCTCTGTCTTGACTGTGTTTTTGATTTGGTGTTAGTTTGAGTTTTGGGGGTACACCATCTCGACGCAGTCGGAAATGGAGCCACTGACATCCGGAGCCAGCAACCGTATAATTCCGATTCTAAGAACATCCCTCTCTTTTCTGTACGCCATCGTTCTTTCCATCTTCCTCTTCGTTCTCCCTCGCCGCCGCCTCTCTCGTTGAAGCGCCTTCGTGAAGAGGAAGATACTTTGAATAGGAGGGCTCTGGCTCAGGATGTTGTCATGACTGGAGACGACTTTGACTGCCGTTGGACCACGTCCTTGTTCTACAGTGTCCGACAGAACGCTCTCTTTTACCGATCGTGGTTCCCGCCTACCGACCAAGTGAAGTATGATTCATTTTTCTTCGTTTGATTACTTGGCCATGGTAAAATGTTGATGGGTAGGAAAGTAAGAATACATGAATGAATTATCGATGTCGATGACTTGACGTAAAGAACTTTCCAAGAAATTTTGCTGTGAGTTTGGGATTTATTTATTTTATTTTAAAAAATCAAGAAGTTTCCCTTTTGTGTATGTGTTTCTTTATGAGCAGTAATTGTTCGGTTTTTCTGGTCACGTTAAGTCGGGAACTTGATGTTGATGCTCGCCAGATTTACGCCTGACCTCTCTATCAATTCGATCTCTTGAATACTTCAGCATGTTCATACACTTGACCAATTCCTTTGTTCGATTATTATTAATCAAGACGTACTGTTCTGTTTCCTACAAATTCAAAATGCACCATGTTAATTTTTTTTTTTATGATTTAAGAATAGTTTGGCGTTTCGAACATTGGGGCTTTAAACAGAAGACACGGGGGCGTTCCAGCTTCTTTACTCCTTAATTTTGTTGTTTTGATTGTTCCCTTCATTTCCATCCTTGCATGAACTTCTGTTCTCTTGCTGCGCGTGTTTTTTTATTGTCTCGCACTTCAGTGCTGAGATGTGAAGAGAATTGCTTTCATTGCAGGGGCATTTTGATCATTATACACGGGCTTAATGAACATAGGTAAATTGGAGTACTCTTTTTTTTCTTTGCAATTATACTGAGCTGTATAATCCACATCATTGATTGTTGTATATTCAATCATTAAGCTCATAAGCCTTTCTCTCTTTTGCTCACCTATTAATTTTCAGTGGAAGATATGCTCAGTTTGCAAAGCAACTAACCTCGTGCAAGTTTGGGGTCTATGCAATGGACTGGATAGGTAGCTACATATTGTGAATTTCTTTGCGTATTTCTGAGCTGCTTTCGATAGACTTGTTACTTACTCTTCTTTGATGTTGAGAGTGTTATGTTTGCCAACTGTCACTTGGAGGCTATTGAATTTGGCTGGTGGAAATAAGTATTATACTGATATGTTTTAGTGACTTAACTTTGTTTCATTTTCTTGCAATTATAGGTCATGGAGGCAGCGATGGTTTGCATGGGTATGTTCCTTCATTAGACCATGTTGTTGCTGACACTGTAAGTTCAGTTCTCCATTTTATTTCTTTCACCTTTCCATTACTCCACATATGCATAAAGCACTTTTAACAAGTTTTTGTGGTGACCATATTCAATGTTATGTTGCTGTTCCATTGTTTCATGGTCATGGCTTTTCTTAAGTCATTTCAAGCATGTACTTTTCATATCCTTTCGAACTCCTGATATTTTGCCTGGACTAGTATCACATTTAACTTGAATTCCGGCTAAACATATTCTTCCATATGAAGGTTCTGTCTTGTGAAAGTCAATTGCAATCTGTTTCTTTTCAATCAGTTCTTCAATCGAATTATGTACTATTCGTCAACAAATTTGCAAGATAATTTTTTCTAGTTCTTTCTAGGGAGCTTTCTTAGAGAAGATCAAGTCAGAAAACCCAGGAGTTCCATGCTTCCTTTTCGGTCACTCAACTGGAGGCGCTGTAGTTTTAAAAGTAAGAAATTGTTAAACTGGTCATGATAGTCTGGATACTTTTATATATTGTTATCGGTACATTTTAGCTGTTATCCTGCATTCTCTTATAGGCAGCCTCTTATTCTCACATTGAGGAGATGCTGGAGGGTGTTGTGCTGACCTCACCAGCTTTACGGGTTAAGCCAGCACATCCAATTGTTGGGGTATGTGTTTCCTGTCTGATGTTGACTTGTGATGTTTAAGGGTGTGGATTGTTAGAAAGTGATTTGTGTCCACTTCGTTGCAGTTTTTATTCTTTGAGAAAGCCTCAATGTGACATTCCATCAAAAAGCTAATAATTTCTTACGAATGTCGTCAATTGTAGATGTGTGTTTCCTACTCCTGTTTTTTATTAAAATATGAGAAGCCCCTCAAAATCATATAGGGTGTATCTCTATCTTCTTTATAAGAGGGTTGCACCTAATCCTCTTTGGTATGATCCCACTGCTATTGATATTTCTCTTAATGTCTTCGTGCAGGCTGTGGCTCCTATTTTTTCTCTAGTTGCCCCCAAGTACCAATTTAAGGGAGCAAACAAGAAGGGCATCCCCGTCACAAGGGATCCTGTAGCATTGTTGGCCAAGTACAGTGATCCGTTGGTTTATACAGGACCCATAAGGGCTCGTACTGGTCATGAGATATTGCGCATATCTTCCTATTTGATGCGCAACTTTAAATCTGTGACAGTTCCATTCTTTGTTCTTCACGGAACTGCTGACAAAGTGACAGACCCTATAGCTTCTCAGGAGTTGTACAATGAAGCAGCCTCCAAGTTCAAGGATATAAAACTATATGTAGGCTTCTTGCATGATCTTCTCTTTGAGCCAGAGCGGGAAGAGGTCGCCCTAGACATTATCAGTTGGATGGAGAATAGATTATGTGCCAAGTCTGTACATGTTCATTTTGACTAGACAAATTGCATGAACCTCAATCTATAATTAAAAATTCACATAATTACTTATGTTTGTGCTCTTCACGTCTCACAAATGTAACTTGTTGGATGAATCAAGGTTTGATCTATATTGTTGACGTGTTCTCTTGGATGAATTTTGTGTATTGCTCTTGTTTTAATTTTCCTTTTATCCACACAAGCTTGTTCTCCTAGGTAATAATCAATATTTTAAAAATCTAAAAGTTGAGTTGGTAAGATAAAAAGTTTAAGGTTATATATATTATTAAATAAAAATTAATTGATTTATTTTAGTTTATAAAAGTTTATAAAAATTGTTTAAGAAAATAACAAAAGTTATAAAATTAATTGGTCTAAGGTTTTTACTATTTAATTGCCAAACTATTTAATTTTTTAATCATTGATTACAATAAATGATTTACATCTTCAAACCAAAAAAGTACAATATAAGTTGCTGATGTTTAACAATAGCATTCATTTCAACAGATGGGTTGCAGTAAAAATTTTTAAATGAGTATTGGCACCCAAGGATATGAAATCCGTACCGTATTGGTCGGTATTAGGCGGCACGTACCGTACCGGCAGGATAACGATATGAAATATTAGTTTTTGGTATCGAATTTAAATACTTGTCAGTACCAGCTGATATTATAAATACTAGCCATATATTGATCAGTACCAAAAATTTTAAAAAATATAGGTATTAAGTTGTAAAATTTTTCCCCTCCTCTTGACATTC
>JAOTAY010000001.1:9086930-9111522 GCA_025629805.1 Erythroxylum baracoense
AATGAAAAGAGGAAGAATTTGGTTTTAAAAATCTTGTGATTTACAATTAATGGTTTTATTATTTAAATTGATATGATACCATGTGGAGTTTTGTAGTGATCGCACGTAGCGTTCCCTTATCTTAGGATATGTATCGGAATGACCTACGGGCGTCCCGGTGCGTGCCCTAGGGTAATGGGGTGTTACAATAACATAGTTAGTGCACCATGAATTAGATTGGACAAAGGGGTTAGTCAGAGATTAAGAGGATCTTTTGGTAGAGGAGTTACAGAGGCATATAGATGTGCTACTTATGGGAGAATTCATAAAAAATAGTGTTGGGGACCTTCACCTTTGAGTCACGTATGTTATATTTGTAAACAGCGGGGGCATTTTTGGAGAGACTGTCCGACAGCGGGGAGGAGTTCAGGAGTGAGAGTTCAAGAGGTTGTGCCTAATCAAAGCGGTGGTTGGTTCAGGTAGAGGTTCTAGTAGAGTTGGTGGTAGGAGTGGTGGTAGAGGTTCTAGCGGGGACATCTTCAACTCAAGGTTAGACTCAGGCTAGGATATATCAGATGACGAGACAGGAGGCACCTACAACCAATGATCTTATATCTGGAACGATTTTATTAAGTGATATTGAGGCTTTTGTGTTTGTGGACACTGCTTCTACTCATTCCTACATATCTTTAGATGTTGCTTTTAGAGTTCCAGGGGAGTTTAGTTCTTTGGGATATGATCTGAGAGTGCGTTTACTAGTGGGAGACTATGTGATAGTGAGTAGAATGAGGAGGGATATGCCAGTGATGATTGGTGGAATTCTACTACTGGCTGACTTGATATTGATGGATTTGAGGTAGTTTGATGTGATTATCGGGATGGATTGTTTAGCTCAACATCCAGATGTAGTAGATTTTTATGCCAAAGAGCTAATGATAGAGTCTTCGGGCATACCAAAGATACTATTTGTGAGAGATTGCAGAGTGGCTCTAGTTTGTGTGATCTCGACCATGACTGCTAGGCGACTAATGTTGGAAGGATGTGAGACTTATCTGACTTATATTACAGATTTGAGGGAGATCAATCATGGGTTAAAGGACATTCCTATGGTGAGGGAGTTTACAGATGTGTTCTTAGAGTACTTGCTAGGTTTACTACCTTAACGAGAGATAGATTTTTCTATTGAAACTTTACCTGCCTCAATATCTAGTACAACCATTGTTAAGTTACAGGAACTGAAGAAACAGTTGGAGGAGTTGTTAAAGAAGGGTTTCATTAGGCCAAGTACATCACCTTAGGGCGCTTTAGTATTGTTCGTGAAGAAACAAGATTGCGATATGAGACTTTGCATTGAATACAGACACTTGAACAAGGTGACAGTGGAAAGCAAGTACCCATTGCCGAGGTAGATGATTTAATAGATCGATTGAAGGGAGGAGTCATATTTTTGCAAATTGATTTGAGATCAGGATACTGGCAGTTGAGGATAGCTGAGTCAGATATTCCCAAGGCAACTTTTCATACTCGGTATGGGCGCTATGAGTTCCTAGTCATGCCATTTGGGTTAACTAATGCACCCGCCGCTTTTATGACATTAATGAATAGGAATTTTCAAGAGTATTTGGATCAGTTTGTGCTCATGTTCATTGATGATATATTGGTGTATTTGAGGAGTAAAGAGGAGTATGACCATCATCTGAGGATAGTGTTACAGATTTTGAGAGAGAGAAGTTGTATGCCAATCGAGTAAGTTTGAGTTTTGGTTAGACCAAGTAGTCTTCCTTAGACATGTGGTGTCTCGTGAGGGTGTGATGCCTGTTCCTACAAAAGTAAAGGCAATTATAGAGTGGGAGGCGCTAAGAGATGTCTCTGAGGTGAGGAGTTTTTTGGGACTTGTTGGATATTACTAGAGATTTGTAGAGAGATTTTCGATGATAGCCAGCCCGTTGACTAAGCTGTAGAAGAAAAGGGCATAGTTTCACTAGATTGCTCAATGTTAGGAGAGTTTTGAGGAGCTTAAGCAGAGGTTGACTTCTAATACTATTTTGGTACTACCATCTGGTGGTGGTGGTTTCGAGGTATATACTGATGCTTTAAAGATAGGTCTAGGATGTGTATTTATGCAACATGGGAAGGTGATAGCGTATGCTTCTCATCAGTTAAGGCCACATGAATTGAACTATCCCACCCATGATTTGGAGTTAGCGACAATTATGCATGCCTTTAAAATCTAGAGACACTATTTATATGACATTCCAGATCTTTACAAATCATAAGAGCTTTAAGTATATTGTGAATCATAAGGAGCTAAACTTGAGGTAGGGGAGATAGATTGAGATATTGAAGGATTGTGATTGTACTATTGATTATCATCCGGGGAAGGCTAATGTAGTGGTAGATGCTCTTAACAGGAAGATTTTAGGCTTAGTGGCTAGCTTGAGCAGACACAGTATGATCTCATTGGTGGAGTTGAGGGCTTTGGATACACATTTGGATATTGATGAAATAGGTAGCTTACTGGCTACATTACAGATTTAACCTAATTTAAAAGGTAGGATTGGTGAGGCACAAATTCGGGATTCCTATTTAGTACACATGAGAGAGAGGGTACATCAGGATAAGCAGACTAATTTTTTAGTGCAATCAGATGGTGTATTGGTGATTGGAAGTCGAGTTTGTGTACCATATATGGATGGGTTACAAGAAGAGATTATGAGGGATTCTTATTATGCACCTTATTCCATGCATCCCGGTATTAAAAAGATGTATAAAAATTTGAGGCCTTATTACTGGTGGCTGACAATGAATAGAGATATGGCTGAGTTTGTAGTGAGGTATTTGACTTGTCAGCAGGTGAAGGCAGAGCATCAGGCACCCGTATGAAAGCTTAGACCCTTAGCTATTTTGTCGTGGAAATGGAAGAAAATTGCGATAGATCTTATGGTAACTCTACTGAGGACGAGGCATAAGTATGATTCAGTATGGGTGATTATAGACAAGCTGACTAATTCTACTTATTTCTTACCGATTTAGACGACAGATTCATTAGACAAGCTAGCCAAGTTATACGTCGATGAGATTGTGAGATTGCATGAAGTTTCAGTATCTATTGTATCAAATGGAGATCCTCAGTTTGTGTCTCAGTTTTGGTAAGGTTTACAAATAGTTGTGGGGATGAGGTTAAATATGAATACTACATTTCACCCTCTGTCAGATAGATAGTCATAGTGTACAATTTAGACACTAGAGGACATGATAAGGGCTTACGTACTGAACTTTAAGGGTGACTGGGATCGATATTTGCCATTGATGGAGCTTGCTTATAATAACAATTATCACTCTAGCATCTATATGGCTCCATTTGAGGCCTTATATGGCAGATGATGTAGAGATATAATAATGGCACTATAGGAGGACATTTTGAAGCCAACAAAATTGCATAGAAGGCACTCAAATCCTGTTTCTTTTGGCCGTACACTTCCAAGATGCTCAAAGGTATGTCATATTTTGAGAAAATGCCAATGAACAGGTAGCATATCTAGGCATAGTGAGTTGCCTCAAACTACTTTTATTGTGTGTGAGATATTTGATGTTTAGGGTATTGATTTTATAGGTCCTTTTTCTAAATTTGTGTGAAAATAAGTACATCCTAGTTACGATTGATTATGTTTCCAAATAGGTTAAAGAACAAGGTTTGCCTACAATGATGCTAAGGTTGTTATTAAGTTTCTTTAAGAAGTTATTTTTCACAATTTGGTACACCTAGAGCTTTACTAGTTATAAGGTAACTCACTTTTATAATCCTAGCTAGAAAAGACTCTTAAACTATATGGTGTTACGCATATGTTAGCTACCCCTTATCGTCCTCAAATTAACCAAGTGGAAATAATTAGTAGGAAGTTTAAGCAAATTTTGGAGAAGATAATAGAACATTATAAGAAGGATTAGTCCGAAAAATTAGATGATGCTATTTAGGCCTATAGAATAGCATACATAACACCAAAGAAATGTTCCTTTTTAAGTTACTTTATGGAAAGTTATGTCAATTACTTGTAGAATTAGGCATAAGGCCTTTTAGATGATCAAGCCTTTGAATATCGATCCTACTCTGCTAGTGAGAATCCTAAATTCTAAATGAGCTTGATGAGTGAAGGCTTCTGGCATATAATAATGTGACATTGTAAAAGGAACTAACCAAACAATGACAATATTCATATTTGTAGCAAGAAGGAGTTTAATGAAGGTTCTCCATTTTTTTTCCCTGAGATGAGTTGAGTGATATTTTTACTCATAGCACACATTACATTTAGCTGCTACTAATGTTCATTGTTTCCTTGTTAGTGTACAAAAAAAAGAAAAAAAGAGAAAAGAACTAAATTAAATCAAAAAGAAAAAAGAAGAAAAAAGAAAAGAAAAGAATCAAGCATAGTAACAATAATAAATGTCAAGTAGTTAGTTATTTACATGTATTTTTCAGAAATAGATTTTGTTATCCCTTCTTATACTTAATACTTTATGAATGCTTGTGAAGAAACCCACAAACCCTTTTTGACCCACCTTAACCCTAACCCTATTACAACCCTAAACAAAAGACCTTTTGATTCATTTTAGCATGTAATCAGTGTGGAAGAGAATTGATGTATTTGCAAGCCTATAGTAGTGTGATTTCCTATAGGGAGTTTTGAGCAAAACACCAATCTTTAAACATTTGAGTGAAATGAGTGAATATCGTGAGGAAAATCCATCCTGATTTTATGCTTACCATTGATCGATGGTATCTTAAGTTGGGTTTGTTTATGTATACTGATGAAATCTAGTTATGATGTGTGTAGTAACTTTAAATTTGAGTTGCCGAAGTTTGAAAGATTGCATGTGCTCGATTTCTGTGAAAACAAAATGATAAAATGTAGTGGTTATGTTTAATTTGCTTGAGGATAAGCAAAAGTTCAAGTGTGGGGAAGTTGATAGACGTATTTTAGACATTAATTTTCCAAGTGTTTAACTTGTTAATTAGTTGTTTTTATTATATTTAGGAATTAGTTTGCATTAATTTTTATTCTTTTACATGTTTTTCATGAATTTTATGATTTTATGTTTCAATGTTTGAATTATTGTGTTTGTTTGAATCAAGATGAACCATTCAACTACTCATCTCTTTTACAATTTTCTCTATTATCTTATCATCATTTATTTCATATATGTTTTGTTTAATGGAGAATACGAATATTTGTGAGTTCAATTACATTATGACTAACTAAATTTTAAATTTGAAAAATTGATGTTTGAATTATTTATGTACTCTTGTTTATTGATTCAATCTGATATATGTTTGTGTTATCTATTAAGCTTAAACTTTGCAATAAATCGAGAGAGTGAGCTTAGTAATCTGTGTTGAATGTATAATGAGAGTTGACATTTAATAGACCTGTAGGTAACAAGTTATTGATTTATTAGAAAGAGATTTCAATAGATTAATACATTACTTTTAGGATTGCTTATAACTTGTTGAATTTTTAGGAAAAACTTTGCATATCGAGAGATCCCAAAGTTAATCCTAAATTGTTTAGCTAGTGACAATTAGTTACACCTTAAGAGAGGGTAACTAAAACGTTAGGAAGTTTTAGGCCAAACAATTATTGAATCAATCAAACAAGAGGAAACAAATAGGGATAACAACAATTCCTAACCTTTAATCTTGATTTCTTTTGCGTTCCAATTTACTGTTTTAATTTTAATTCATTGGTAATTTTTTTAGTTTATTTTCTATTATTTTTATTTCTCAAATTTTTTATTTAAACAAAGTGTAATCCAAATTAATAGGTTGACTAAATTCAATCTTTATGGGACGATATCTTCTTATACTAAAACTTTACGATTTGTTTACTTGGGGTATTAATGTAAAGCAACTTAGCAGTTAGCTTAGCAATTAACATTTAACGAGTCAACAAGTAAAAGCTGAGTATTAGAAGCCCTCAGGTAAGCTATAACCACTGCTAATTCTTGAATGAGAATGGGAGAGAATTACAATGGATTTCGTGGTTAGCCTTCTTTGTACAAGAATTCGATGTGATTTAATTTGGGTGATTGTAGATAGATTGACGAAATCAGCACATTTTTTACCCATGAAGACCACCTATTCAATGTCTAAGCTTGCTCATATGGCACCCCACTCCCATCAAACATTTGTGTCCGTACGTCCATTGGACATTCGAACACATGCCCGATAGAAGCAGCACACCAACTATATCACTTTCACTTAACTCATGGCATCATAAATTAAAACATAAGAATCACAATATCTAAACCCAAATTCCTCATTTCATTTAACAAACAATATGTACATTGTAGCTTTACAATAACATCCACATATGTACATTATCAAAAACTAATCAGAGTTTACATCTCTATATACAGAACATGCTACATACATGAGGAATTATACAAGATTTTATCTAAAACCCTCAGTCCCAGCTGACCGACCTTTGAGCCATGTCTTCTATCTAAAAGTAGTACTAGTTCTCTTCTAAATTGACTTAGAAGCTATATCGTCTCTCTCGAACCTAAAAAGTAAATGTGCAATTTTGGTGAGTTTTGCGAACTCTGTGAGTTAACCATCATCGATGGTTAACTCTTATCACATAACATAATAATTCATGCAATCACATAGTTCACATCGATTCAAGTATCAACATGTAGCCTCACAAAACGCCTTGTACACAATTTTCACATTTCTCATTCAACATAATTCAATAATACATTACTGTTGGCCTCCGAAATATTTTTGTTGAGTTAAGCATGATATTTTATGAAATTTGAACTTTCGCCTTAGAATGAATGGAGTTGTTAAGCATGATTTAAATAAATTATGAGGTCATGATAGATTTATTATTAGAGTTTATTTATTTATTTCAATGTTAGTAGGATTTTATTTCACTAGTTAGTGAAATTAATGCATTAAGAATGAATTGAGGGCATTTTTGGTATGTCACTTAAGTTTAGAAACCAAGAAGCATAAAAGGAAGGGCAAAGATGCCTTTTGGTACTCATTAAGGGTAAAATGGGAAGAGGAAAATTGTTGTCTTGGTTATTAGAAGGAGAAAAACGTGAATGAAGGAAAAAAGGAGAGAAAATTGTGAAAGAGAGAAAGAAAGGAGAGAGAGTCGGTCATTAGAGAGAAAAAGAAGAAGAAAGGTTAGGGTTTCATCTTTTCTTAGTCTTGAAGACTGATTTTGAGATTGTTCAAGAAGATAGAAATAAAGAGAAAGAGAAAAGCTTCCATTTGAGCTAAATATCTCTTTGTTTGGTAAAGATTCAAGATAAGCCCATTTTTAATCCTTTAGATTTTGGAAGAGTTTTGGTTCATGAAGCTTAGGAAATGCATGGGTTTAAGTATTCTAAAATCAAATTTAGTGAATATGCTTGTTGGGTTCTCAATTTGGATTATTATTGAATTGGGATTTTGCCAATATTGAAGGAAATTAAGAGGAGAGGCAAGAGGAGCAAGAAGATAGGCATCTTTGAGCAACTGTTAAGTAAGGAATTCAAGGTGGGTTACATTTTTATAATTGAATAATAAGCCATAAATGTTTCTTCCAAATCAAGAAAGTAAATGTTTTTCAGTTGTATTATAAATGTGCATTTATTGCTCTTTGAATGCGTTGAGAAAGTTCTATGTGTTTGGTATGTGAATATTGTGTGGAAGATTTATGAAAAGAATGCGAAAATAATTTTTTTTGAAATAAATAGATTACTATGTTTATGAAATCACTTTTCGAAAAAAAGTGCCATTTTGGGCAACAAGTTTACAAGTCATGAGATACATGTTATGTGGGTTTGGTTTGGTCCATTCTGTATGTCAAGTGCACTTTAACTAAAGGCTTCTCCAGCCTGCTCGCAAGTGGCATGGAGCTCCTTCAGGGACTCTCTCATGTTTACGACTATGCAAAAACCACTATGTGGGATTATGTTAGTTGGTCCTGTTCACAACTACACAGGACCATTTCATGGGAATGTGTTAGCTCATTCTGTTTATGGACCTCCCAAACTATTTTGATGTGCTTATATGTTGACAAGTTTATTGAATGCATGATTTCGGTTGCTTATAAAGCGTTTGATAAATTAAGAATTTGGAAATATGTGTTTCATGATGCATTGTGAATTTTACAATGGTTTTGCTTATTACCAGTTATAAAATTGTTACCCACGAGCTTTAACCTCACCCCCCATTCCATCCCATCTTTAGGCGATGAGCAAGAGATCGAGTAATTGAGCATAAGGGCAATTACTCCGGATTATGCTTATTTTGTATTTTAATTTAGTTTTTGTAAAACAAGGCTTTAGTTGCATTTTGAGCAATTCTACTTTGTGTAAATTATGTATTTTTGGACTATGATGTAATATGGCTTGAAATGCTCATTAAAGCTTTGTAAAACTCTTATTTTTTGATGATAATGAAATATGATTGTGTTTTTGTTCATGACTCTCAAAGTTTGTAAATTGCATTTTCAAGTATTCGTAAGGGTAAATTTTTGTGCTCTGAATTTAAAGGAAAAACTGTGTTAATCTAGGTTGATTTAAAGAATGTTGTCATCTTGGAAGTTGTAGTTTATCCTTTTAGCTTTCCAATGATATAAAGTGTGTAATTTTTAGAGATCAGAGTTGAGAGTTATGCTCTTTACAAGTTAGTGATGCTGCACAGGGTGAATGTTGGGCATTATAAAAACTTTTCTTGAGTTAATAGAAAAAGAGTACTTTTGTGTCTTGAAATGGGAGGAATTAGGATGGTAGTTTATAGATAAAGGGAAGATGACAATGGAGTGGAATGTGTACTAAAACATTGAAGTATGTATAGATATGGATGATGTTATGTTTATATGATATTAATGAATGTGTATAAGTTTGAATGTTATGTTTTTGGGTTAATGATCAATCATAGATTATGATTTGGTTGTAAATGATATTGAATTAGAATGGAGGTGAAAATAATGAGGAAAATAAATTAGAAATGATAAATATGCATAAGAGGGGTCATAGGTAACTTGTAGAAGTTGGAAATCTAGAATTTGACCCGTAAATGTCCGTTGGGCAGACTTGATGTCCGCTGGGTGGACCTTCTCAGGTATTCCAACGTTTCAGCTCAGTTCATGTCTGTTTGGAGGGACATATGACTGCTAAGCGGACATTCTCAGGACAGTTATGAAAGTGTGAAAATTTTGACCCTCTGGATGGCAAAATCTCTCTTTAGGGTCTTCACAGAAGTTGTAGAACTCGAAGTCCTCTTCAAAACTGTACTTGAATGGTCTTAATCAGACATCCTTAGTGAAAGTTATGCTTTTTGTCCCGAATCATGTACATTTTTTAAGTTGTAGCCTTATCATTGCTTATCTATGATACATTTAGGCTTGAATGGAACTTGAAATGTACTTAGTTTGTTATGGAAATAAGAGATAAATTGAGTGATGTGTTTAGGGTGACGATTGAGAAAATGAACATAAGAATGGATTGTCGTATATCAAGTGCTCAATTATGGATGTTTTGGATGTTATAAGAACCCTATAGAGTGTTGCGCTCAAGTTTCATAACTCTTGAGTTAGACTAAAAAAATGGGGTCTAACATTGGTTTGGTATCAGTGCACGAGTTAGACTCCGAAAACGGGATCTAACATTGGTTTGGTATCATTCAATTCATACATACATCAAGTGTATATGCAATGCTCATGAGACTCACGTTCGTTTATTTCGTTGTTGTGACTGAGTGTCTTTTTCACTGTCCTGAATCCCTTGTGGATACCAGGCTCATTAATACTATCCCTTATCCGTTAGGGATACAGGGCTCATTTTACATATTGAGCCAGAGGCTCTTAACACGTTATGAGCTTTTATCTCTTTTTACTAGCGACTCATCATAACTGCCTTTATTTTTCATGCATTCATATAATGTAATGCACCACACATATTCAATCAATCATTGTGTTCAATCAATCACATCACATTTATAGTCTCATTTGCGTTTATCATCGGACTTTGGTCCGACATTCAACTTTTAACTTGAGAAATCACATATTCAGTCAAATTCACATTCAACGAGCACTTCCAATGTTATTCATGCATCAAACGCCTCGGACATTCAATGTCCGGAATCAGTACATACACATCACATAATAATTTAATACATAATTCAAATAATCAAATATTCATAGTGAGACCATCTTAGGTTACTCATAGTTTGTTCAACATAGCTATTGTCTTGATGTCCCGGTAATGTCTGGATGTGATCGTTCTAATTGATCTTCTATATCATACAACACGCATTTTCACATATAACAACTTTGTACAATTATATAAGTACTCATTTATGCACATATGTATATATGGATTATGTACAATGCATGCTTAATAACAAATCCCGGGTACATTTCCTTAATTCATATATCAAATAAACTAACAACACCTTTTAATCATTCTTTAATCTTGAGTACTCTTTGCTTACTTTAATCACCTCATTCATCATCAACTAAATTCATTCTAGCATAAATACCTTATAGGAAAGCATTGATAAGTCAATAATTTACATATATATGTGATTTTGGGACAAAAATCATAACTTTTCTGTAGATGACGGATTAATGTCATTTTAGGACTTTTTCAAAGAGGACTTCGAGTTCTATAATTTCCGTGAAGACCCTAAAGAGAGATTTTGCTGTGTAAAGGGCCAAAATCGCACATTTGTGTAAGTGTCCCAAGAATGTCCACCCAACAGACATATGTCCCTCCAAACAGACATGAATGGAGCTGGGAAGCCAGAATTCTCAAAAAGGTCTAGCCAGTGGACCTGAAGTCCACCTAACGAACATATAAGAAGCATATCTCAATTAACAACATTTCCCACAATTTCTACATATATTCTAACATCATTTTACACTAAATTCTCCATCTTTCACATTCATTTATGCAACTTCATTACAATCTACTTCAACTACCAAATCAATTGCATTAAACCACAAAACTCTACTCAATTGATTCATCAATCATATGTATATATCAAGATATGTCACCATCATTTTCTGGTTTACTAAATCCTTACTCCTTCCCCTTCCAAGAGTATTATTAAACACATCTCTTAAACCTAAGTTTTTCCTCTTCATTTTCTCTTCATTCTTACCCCCATTTCATCTCAATATCAATCACAAACAACTCATACTCTATGATTGATTATAGACACCAGAACATAACATTTATATATATACTTTCATCGTCGATTTTTCTACATATGTTCTACTTCATTTTTCACCTCCATTTCATTTCTAAACAATCACCTTAATTCATCTCATTTGAAGACATCATAATACTCTTCCTTATTAGCCCTAAACTCATTTTACCTCATTTCTATAACACCCAAAGCAATCCAAGTTAATACAAAGAAAACAAAGCATGAAAACATCCATTTATCTATTAAATTTTTTGCACCTTTTCTACACCATTATTGGGATCATTCTGTCTCAAATCATCACTACACCATCTTATAAATCATTAATCATCATATATATACAAAAGTAAGACATTTATACATCCATTTCTTAATTAACGTTATAGCATATGATCAACTCCATTTAACTCATCGTACACTCAAAGAAACAAAACATTAATATTATCATTCTTCATCCATGATGCACATGTATAATGACCACTATTCTAATGTTCATTTAATATCAATTAATCACCATATTTGTTTCATTTTACAATAACCCATAAGGAATAGAGTGTTACCTACTTGATTAATCTCTAAAATTCTTCAAACTCTTCAAGATCACACTTAACCCTAGCTTTCTTCTCTCATAAATGCATTATCATTCAAGGGTGGTAAGGCTAGGTTTTCTTGTGGAAAATGAAGAAGACAAAAGATGAGAATAGAAAGTGAAAGGAGATAGCAAAGTGAAACGTGAATGGAGATTGGTGAGACAATTTCATGAAGGAGAAGAAGAAGCCATAAAAAAGAAGAAAAGAAAGATATAAAACAATTAAATGATCTTTCGAAGAAGTTAAAAGAATCGTGGGACATAACACATGGCTTGGCAAGTGACACTTGTCACTTGTCAAATGTCCAATCTCCATTGGTTTGAGCTAGGTTCTTTCATTTAACTAGTCCAATCAACTCCAATTTCTAATTTAATTGTCTCCCAATTTCAATGACATATGTAATTTAACCCAAATGTTATTTATAAAAATTTCCACTGCCATTTGACTCTTATTTTTACTACTATTTATCAATTATCCTATTACATGACATTTTGTCTAGTCCAAAAATTACCCAATTTTCTAGAAATTTTCTAAATTTCACCAAAAATTCTAGATCAATAATTATTATCACCAAATCAATTTTCAATATATAAACCACAATTCTCAATATAATTACATTTATAAATCAATTATACCAGAAAATGTCAATGAATGCATGTACAATCATTTTAATGTGTGCAATAATTAATATTCACATATGTGTGTATGCTATATTATGCATGAGTATGAAATGCACTTTTTAACTTCTCAATAATCTCTCATGTACAATATTCTAAGGTTCTAACCCTTAATATGAGAAAACGGGATGTTACAGCTTAAGTGTATATCGATCGGATAGTGTGCCTCCATGGAGTATCTGTATTGATAGTCTTAGATTGAGGATCGCAGTTCACATCTCGGTTCTGGAGAAAATCGCAGGAGGCATTAAGCACTAGATTGGATTTCAGTATAACATTTCACCTTTAAATTGATGTATAGTTTGAAAACATAATTCAAACCTTAGAAGATATGCTGAGGATGTGTGTGATGGATTTTAGCGGTAGTTGGGATTGGCATTTCAATTGATTAAGTTCGCTTACAATAATAGCTATCACAGTAGGATTAGGATGGAACCATACGATGCATTGTATGGACGAAAATGAAAGTCACCAATATGTTGGGAGGAGGTAGGCGAGAGGCAGTTGAAGGGCCTAGAATTAATTAAGATCACGTCACAGAAGATTCCATTGATCAAGCAGAGGTTAGAGATGGCTGTCAGTAGATAGAAGAGTTACGCTAATATGAAGCGTAAGGAAGTGGAGTTTCAATTTAGAGACTTTGTATTCTTAAAAGTATCTCTGATGAAAGGTGTAATAAGGTTAAGGAAGAGAGGAAAATTGTCTCCAAGGTATATTGGACCTTACGAGATAACTGAGAAGGTTGGAAATATGGCGTATCGATTGGCATTACATCGAAATATGGCTTATGTAGCACCCCACTATTATAGGGCATATTCCAAAACACATCGACGGTATTCAAGAAAATACTCTACTAGGGTGGCATACTATAACAGTCAAACAATCAAACTCATTGAAAAATTTTCAGGCAGCACACACATTTTTAAAAACTCATAATTATTTAGGCCCATTTTATTAATAAACATCACCAATTACAATTGTTATTTCAAACTCACATTTGATCAAACATTAAACACATTGTTGGAATTTCAATAATCTTTTGGGCCCATTACAAAAACAAAATGTATTTGATCATAACTGTTATTACAAACAAAATTCATTTACACAATATATGAAGCTTGCGAAATATAATAATTAATACTAAATTTACATAAACATATGTATATGCCAACTGATCTCGACCTCTATCTCTTACTCAAATACAGTGATTAGATTCCAGTTGGTCTAACTAGGTGTCTCCTCTGAGCCTGAAAAATATGTTGCAAATTTTGGGGTGAGCTTTGCGAAATCAGTGAGTGGACCATCCTTGATGGCTAACTCAATTCACACAACATATATAATTTATAGATAATTCACATCATCACATAAAGCACATCACTTCACAAATTCATTATGAGCATCAAATACACTTTATTCACTTATTTCACATTTCATATTCAGAGTAGTTAAACAATTCATTTTGATCATTTAAAACATACATATCAATTTTATATGCAATGTTCATGAGACTCACTTCCAATTATTATTGTTGTGATCGAATGCCTATAACTGTCTCGTATCTATTTTGGATACTGAACTCATTAATAACTGTCCCTTATTTGTTGGGGATACAGGGCTCATTTTACATAGCGAGCCTTTGGCTCTTATTCACTTTATGACCTTTAAGCTCTTTTTCACTTTTTGAGCTTTAAACTCTTTTTAGCCACTCCGGTCACAAAAGCCTTTATTTGTTCATGATTTCATGTAATGAAATGCATCACATTCACATATTTTCAATCAGTCACTTATGATCAATTTTCCACATTCATATTCACATTATCATCAGACCTTGGTTCGACATTTAACAATTAGTTGAGTATCACTTATTTCATTCACATTCACATTTAATGAAGCATTTCCTATGTCCTCACATTTATCAATCTCCTCGAACTGTTAATGTCCTGAATTGTTTCAATCACATTCACATTCAGTAATAATTCAATACAGAAATTTAAAACAGAACAAATAATGAAGGTGAGACTAACTAGGTCGACTTATAGTAGGCTCCATATTAGCATTAGCTTCTATGATCCAGAAACATCTGGATGCGGACGTTCTATCCTGTATATCAACATCATACAATACATATATTGCACACACATTATTAATTGTACAATCTTATGAATACTCAATCACATACATATATATATGTGTGTGTTCTGTATAATGCATACTTAATGACAATCTAGGGTATATTACCTAAATTCACATCTTATGTTTATTCTCATTTCATAAATCATATACGTCTCATTGAACTTAGGTTCACTTCATTTATACATGATCATTATAAGTTCATCATTCAATCCTTATCCTTTGTATGTGTCTAGCTTATTCTTAGGTTTACACCTCAAGAACACTTGGTTATTCTAATATCATAAATCAATAACTAGTCATTTCTTTTCTAACATCATATGCTCTCATAATAACCAATTCTCATTCACATTTACTTAATACATATTACTCAACTCCTTTGAATCATAACTATAATCATATGAACATCTTTATTCCCATTATACTCATGCCTTTGGTATTTTGATATCAACAATTCATTTACTAAGTTATAACCTGAATTATCACTTCATACATATCACGCATTCAGTCACTTAATCTAAGCATCATTCTAGGTTCAATTCAAGCTCCATTTAAGCCTAAATTAAGTCCAAATGCAACATAGTTAAGTACCTTATCCTTAATTGGTTCAACCATTGCACAATCAAAGCATTACCATGAAAAAACACTGCCCACGATCTTGACAGAAACAAATCTCCCACTTTTCTTGCAATTTTCTAGTTCTCTTCAGGACATATTTTTAGGTCAGTTTTGTACGACCAATTTGACCTAGAAAATGAGGTATTTAAATATTTTTCTAAAAACATGTTCCTATATGTCTTAAGTTTCTAATGAACTAAAGTTCATACAATTCAATTCATTATTCCTAGAGTTATACACAAAATACTAAAGATTGTTCTCAAATGGCGACAACACTCAGTATTCAAATTCATGCCAAAATTCAAAACTCTTAGGGCAGAATTCAAATCCAATTCCTTCATGAAAATTGTAGTCATATGTCTCTAGTTTAATCTTAATTAAAAATAATCCCATTTAGATATCCAAACATCAATATATGGCCAAAATACAGATGCATGTTTAGTGAAAACACTCCATCTAACATATTCCAGCACATATTTAACTTCATTTTCATCCTAGTTCATCTCTTTTGCTTAGTCTATCATTTATAGCTCATGTCCTCATTATTTCCTCTTTATTCCTACTTCCATTTCAGCTCAATATCATTCACAAACAAATCATGATCTATGTTTGATCATTAACCCAAAACAGAACATGTTATATACACATATTCCTCATATTTTCTGCCCTTCTTTCTACCCCATTTTAGAACTCATTTTAACTCTAATCACCTCAACAAAAACTTATGAAATATTGATCATCATATATGTAAAAACAAGACATGAACATACCCAGGTTTTCTCATTCATGTTTCAACATATACCCATCCTCATTTTATGATCATTTAACTCTTAACTATCATCATGCATGTTTCACTCAACAATTCAAGAAGAATCACATGCTACTTACTTGTTTAAGATTCAAGATCTTCAAACCACACTTAACCCTAGCTTTCCATCTTCATATGATCATCACCCCTTAAAGAGGAATGAGCTAGGTTTTTGGTAACAAAGAGGAAGAAGACAACAAGAAGCTTAAAGAAACAAAGGAAAGGAGTTGAGGAAAATCAAAGACCATAAGGGTTGTAAGAAGAGAGTGTAGTATAGGGATGGAAGAAGAGAAGAATAAAGAAGATGGAGAACAAATGTAGAGAGAAGAAGAAAACGTGCTTTGTCCAAATGAAAGACAAGAATAGAGATAGTCTTACAAGATGAAAATATCGTGGGTGAGACAAGTAGTGTGGCAAGTGACACCTATCACTTACCACATGTCACTTTTGCATGGTCCTCTTTTGGTCCTTTAATTAGTTAGTCCATTTGTGTCCTAATTCTAATCCAATTGACTCCTAATTTTAAATGACATATGTCATTAAATCCTAATGTCATTCATCAAAATTTCTACTACCATCTGACACTTATTTCTGCTACTATTCATCAATTGTCTTGCCCCTTGATATTTTTCCTAGTCCAAAAAATACCCTTAATCTTAGAAAATTCTCAAATTTTACCAAAAATTATAAATCAGTAATTATACACACCACCTTAATTTTCAAGGCATATTATCCACAATTCACAATATAATCACATTTATAAATCAATTATACCCTGTAAATGTCAAATGAGTGCATAAACAATCATTGTAATATGTGCAATAATCAAATGCACGTATATGTATGCTATATTATGCATGAGCATGAAGTGCATTTCCTAATTTTTCCCATTGATGTCTCTCATATACAGTATTCTAGGGTTTTAATCCTTAGCATGGGAAAACGGGATGTCACACTTTTAGCCATGTATAAGACACAATCCAAGAGCACTAGATGATTTTTATCAGAATTTATATGTAGATTAGATAATTCCTTGAATAAACGTAAGGAGTTAATAAAAGATTTTATTATGTATCAACTTTTGGGAAGAAAAGCAAGTCATCTACAAACTCCAAACTCAAAACTCAGTAGCTGCAACTTCTTACTTTCACTATGGAGTTTGAATTCAGGAACATTCCCTCTTTTATTTCTAGCCATGTTCAAAGCGTCCACATCATGAACAAATATAGGGATATTGTATCTTTTTGTCTCAATCCTTTTACTCCCTTGAACATAAGAGGAGGTTAACCATTTCCTAGTACAATAAAAAATAGAGTTGTAATGCATACTTCTAACTATGTCTAAATTTTGGAAGAAAATCAAAAGCCTCCAGTAGCTGCAAAATAAAATCCAAACCAATGGCATCATATGCATTGTTAAATCAATTTTCATAGCACAATTTCTAGGGGCTCTATTCATGGCATATCCTTTGAATAATTCATATGATATTATAATATTGTCTCCAATGTTTCTCCCCTCTAATAAAGCTCCTTGTTATTAGTAGCTTGAGTAATTTCCTCAATCTAATAGCTAGGAACTTGGAGATGCTTTCATATAGGAAGTTATCACATGAATTGGTCTAAAATCACACATGGATTTAGGGCTATTTACTTTGAGAATTAAGAAGAGAAATTTCATATTGATTTCCTCAAGTAACTCACCCTTTTCAAAGAATTCTAAAACAACATCAATCACCATCATCTTGATCTTTGTCCAAGCTTTTTTATTAAGAAAAATATTTAATCTATCAAGGACAAAGGTCTTATATGCACCTAATTGAAACACCATTTTCTCCACATCTAGTGTAGTTATTGGGCTATCTAAAAATTCCAAAATATCATTGCTAGAATTGCTTAGTAACAAAAGATCTGACTTTATGTATGGATGAACAAATATTTGTCGAAGACCCAAGTGTTCCTTCAAAGAAATTAAAATATACTTCATCGATATCATTCTGCTTTGTAACTAACTCACCATCTTGTCCTCTTATGGAGAAAATTTGATTCTGGTTTTTCTTTTGCCAAGATAGAATTGTGAAAGAACATGTGTTTTTGTTCCACTCTTTAATCAAATTCACCATCACTCTTTGGTGGATAAGGCAATTATGGTTGTCCAAGGAAATGATATACTCCTTTGAATCTATTTTCTCTTCTTCATTAACTTATTGTCTTCAGGCTTCATATTGACTACATATTGGATAACTTTGAGTCTATATTTTATCTCCTTAACTACATTTTCAATGTCAGAAGCTTTATAAGGATTCGAGTTATTTAGTTTATGCTTTATCCTCTTTATTTTTCTACAAAAATAAAATCCTTATAACCCTCAACGTCGTGCTCCAAACCTGGTTGATTGCTTCTTTAAACTTGTCTATCCCGGTTAAAAATTTGTTGAACCTGAAAGTTTTTCTTTTTGCACTCCTTAAACAAACCCTAGATTAAGATTAGGGAATAATCTAAGACTAGTTTGTTCCCAAATTTAACTTTGCTTTTTGGAAACCTCACTAGCCATTCCTTGTTAACAAGGGTTCTATCTAGTTTTTTGCGTATAAACCAATTATAGATTTGTATGTCGCTTTAAGAGAAGAAGTTTCCTTTTAGCTTAAGATTACTCACTTTAATACCATCCACATATAGCCTTAAATCATCTAAATAGTTCCTCAAGTTGATATTAACCTCTAACTTATATCTACATAGGAAGCCATTGAATTCCCCTATAAGAAACCAAGGCTCTTGAATCCTAAGTCTAAGTGACAACTTGCACCATAAATGTTTTCTTTGGAAAGCCATATTATATCCATACACCAACTTAGTAAATATTATAGTACTTTCTTGTAAAAATCAAGCTTCACAATATGTCAATTAATCAGTCATTTGCAAAATTTTTACTTGCAGTTTCCTTGAATCATATGTTAGGGTTATTCTCCAATAATGGTGGTGAGAAAGTTTAGATACAATTGTCCATTAATTGTCAAAAAACTTAACTTTACATAAAATATCCTTACTTAACTTAGTCTTTAGCAATCCTACTAATGGTGGTTTACAGTACTTGATAATTCCCTAAAGACTTGAACTTCTTAAAGCAATTCACACCCCTAATATTCCATGATAAAAGAGATATGGTTATTGATTTAAGGACACATAGATCCTATTGGTCTTTTCTTCCTGCCCAATTTTCTCCTACTAAAACTTTTGAATTCTATAGCCCTATCTATTGAAAGAACTTCGTAGTTGACTTCACTATGTTCAATAATCCCAAAAGCATTTCATATTCCCTCTTGTCATCGAGATGGATTTCCTATTTCCCTCTACACTTCTCTCCTTAACTTGTATTTTGGATATACTTTCCATTTATTAACTTTCTCTAAGTTTATTCCAAGTCTCCAACTTTGAAGAAAAATTCGCAAATTTGCAAAATTCCTTGGCCCTTCTTTTGTTAGCTTCTTTGCTTCAAATTTTGATCAGAATTTAAAGAGGAAATTTTTGTCTTCAAACAGTAACACCTCCTCTAATCCCCTAATCTTCTACATCTTACTAGCCTATGAGTTCACCATCAGGAAAGAGGGACGTCTCCAACTTAAAAACCCAACTACCTTCACTTTCCATATTATAGCTCTATTCTTAAAATTCTTTAAGTCAAGACATAGTATGGTTATGTTACCCTTTTATTTAGGAGGGCAAAACTCGAAAGAAGACTTTCTTTATATCACATAAATATGATGACTGAATAAATTAAAAATACCAAACATTCTAAAATAATTATGAAGTAAAATATAGAGTGTACAATTATTTTGAAGTCTTTGATACTTTTAGTTTATTAAACAATAGTATTCATATATGACACAAATATAATGTGATAATCATATGACAAAAACACCAAACTAACGTGACTTGACACATCATACAAAGAACTTAACATCAAATTCTTTTTACTAAAAATTTAAAACTTGAGCATTTTAAAATTCAAATTAATATTACAAAAAAAAATTTTTTTTTTACATCTACCCCTCGTATTTATGTGTTTTAGACTTGGTGTTCAATTATAAGTAGCCCTTTAGCTCGGGTCCGTCTCTCTTATCTCGTATCAATTGGCTACAGGATAACTTTTAACCATATTCGATAATCAGCAGTTGTTAAATATAATTCAAACAAGAAATTCACTCCATGTTAATCATAATTTGATTTAAATCATTTATCAATACAACATTATAAATCCCATTTTTTGTTGAATTGCCTCAAAAGAATCACAACCTATAAACCTCCCCCTTCAAGCCTAGTCAAAGAATCAAGACCCATGGCATTTTCTGCATTTCAATGATACATTGTAAATATATTACACAGAATTGTTAACACCATAAAGAATAGTGTATTTGGACATTATATCTACGTTTCCTTCCGCTGTTTGATAAACACGAGTTCTTGCATCAGATTGTTTACATAAACAATCCGGCATTGGATACGTGTAAAGAGAACCACTCGGCTTCCGAAGTTCTGTCCCCTTAAGATCACTGTGCCGAAGCATATCTTGCATCTGTCGCTTGAAAACTGCCCATCTGCACGATAAACCAGACGTAGGAAAAAATATTTATCCAAGATCCTCAATACATATAAATGTTCATCATCATGGAAATGTAGATTTCCAACAGAGAACAAAAATCCATACAGAAAACAACAAAGCTTGCTTACTAGTTATAATAGCCACGCTCAAAGTCACCGTATGCTTAATTTGAGTGACAAATGTTAGGTAGAGCATGGACTTTTTTGAAAAATTTGAATTTCAGTCCAAACTTAATTTTGGACTTCACTTCCGGCTCGACCCGAAACCTGATAATTGTTCCCTCTTTATTCTTTAGGTTATTCTTCTTAAAAGAAGAAATAGAAAATGTACAAACTTTTTCCATATTTTCTCATTTCTATTTTTGTTGTCTCCTTTTGTCTCGTTAGGAATATATGTTCATCTGATATGAATTTCAGATCAATATTCATTGGGTATCACACTGCTATAATGGATTTCACAATTTTTTCATTTTCTATTGAAACAGTATGATTTTGGAGAATCAATTTACGTTGACTTCATTGAAACAGTTAAAGGTGAAATTTCGTTGTTGTTGTCTACGTTTGTTGGACTTCTTCTGAAAACAAGAAAAGCAGCAGAAAACTCAATGGAAGCAGTGACACCACGTTGGTGGAAGGCAGTGGCAGCTCAATTAGGTTCGAGCTCAGACTAACAGATTGAAGCCTAATCGGGCTTGAATTCAAGCCACTTATAAGGGATATCAGGCCGGACCAAGCAGCCTCAAACCTAGCCCCGCCTATCGCCAACTAAAACTAATTGCAAGTTTTGCAATACCAAGTTGCTTGTCCAATTCTATAGAAATGTATATTGAATGTTCTGGTATAAGATACCAAGAAATGTAGAATCATTTAGTAGCAGCATCAAAATTCACCAAGAAATAAAAAACACAGGTAAAATGCATCATTCCTTCCCTAATACCTGCGATCATGCATAGTCCACGGCCAATAATAGATTGAACACAAGAAAACAAGCTAAAAAACCATGTAGTAACAGCAGTCAGCAAGCAGCAATAACTTCAATATTACAGCTTGCTTCTCACCATTCAGCTTAAAATCTTTCAGTGTTCCGTAGTCTAGTGAGCCAAGGAATTTAAAGAAAGTTACTAGCTAATAATAATGAGTTGTGTATATAGTTGTACATGGTACTTGGGTATATTCGCAGGTAAGTTTTGAAAGTTAGTTATGACTT
This sequence comes from Erythroxylum baracoense, assembly GCA_025629805.1. Taxonomy (NCBI): domain Eukaryota; kingdom Viridiplantae; phylum Streptophyta; class Magnoliopsida; order Malpighiales; family Erythroxylaceae; genus Erythroxylum; species Erythroxylum baracoense. The sequence continues at coordinate 9,108,741 of JAOTAY010000001.1, forward strand.
CTAGGCATAGTGTCTGCATTGCTGTAAGCTTTCTTCTGCACTGTGTATATAAACAAGAAACAGTTGCAGTTTTGTAAATTATCACAATACAAAAAATAAAAAAGCTTCTACAAGTATCATCGTAGTTTATGTGAGACTGGTATTGTGCATTTTCTCAGGTTATCAGACATTTTTTCTTTGTTGGCAAATAGATCCTGGAAACAGAGCTTCCTACTAAGGGATGGAAGTTTGATAGGTTCTAGGGATCTCTACTATATATATATTTACTCTATTATAGTATTAATACTTCTCTTCTAAGCAAAATAGCAGAAATGACAGCAAGTTCTTAGCTATGCACTAGCAACAGAACAAGAAGAAAGATAGTCACAGGCTCTCCCTTGCCCCCTCTCGGCTGAAATGTTGAGAAATAGCAGAAAATAGTGTATCCTCACCTGGTTAGCTTTCGAGAGGCTAACACTCTCCCAATACCTTCCACAAAACTCTCCTCACCTCCTGTACCCACCCTCCTGTCACCAAATACCTCACTCCCCTTGATGGGCCCCACTACTGCCAAGTTAGTTAGGATCTTCTCTCTCTCTGCCCCCCTCCTGCAGCCCACCCTTCTGCCTCCTAGAATATACTCTCAACCCCACGTGCCCTTTCTTCCTCTTATAACATTGCTTAATTGGGGGCCTATCAAAGTTTTGAGGGATTCTATGTAAAGGTGTTGGAAGCAGTGGGAAGGTTCGAAAGCTTCTAGAAAAAGGTACGAAGAACATTGACTTCATTTAAAAAGTGCAGATCATTGTTAAGATACTCAATGGATATAATGAAATAGAAAAAGGTGAATGGTATTGATAGCAGAATAGGAGGTGTTAGCATTTGAGAGGCTACCTCTCTCCTAGTCCTACCCAAACAGAAATTCCACACAAATCTTGTTAAGATACTCGATGAATATAATGAAATAGAAGGTGAATGGTATTAATAGCAGAATAAGAAGTGCTATAGAGTCAATGGCAGCATTTGAGAGGCTACCTCTTTCCTAGTCTCACCCAAATGGGGAAATTCCACACAAAGCTCATGACCCCACCACAACTCCTATATTCTCTATATAACTTGTACCTTCCTGCAACTATCTTGCCATGTCAGCTTTCTAAAATTAGACAGCATATTCCTACTAACAGACCAAAACACACTCTAATCAAGACTACACAAAATAGAAGCAATTGCTAAAATCAACCTTAGGCCTATTTCTTCATCCTAATTGAGCCTCTTAGAGCTACCTTTCCTCCTATAAACATATTTAACTGGAGGTTTATCGTTACTGCCCCTATAAATTGAGCCTTGTCCTCAAGGTAGAACCGAGGGAATTGCTCTTTAATTAACTCCATTGGTTCCCAAGTAGCTTCAAATTCCGGCAGACTCTTCAATTTAATGAGCAACTTAGGTTCCCCATTGCGGTTCCAGCAGTCAAGAACTGATTCTGTTCTACTTCCCGCTCTATGTCAACATTCAGAGCTGTCGGGATATGCTGCATGGGGATAGAATCCCCAACTGCCTTTTTAAGATGGGATAAATGAAAAACTGGATGAATAAAGACAAAATTGGAAGTTTCAGATTGTAAAGCCACCTTGCAATTTTCTAAATAGTTGGATGGGGGCCAAAGTATACTGGGATCCAATTTCTCATTCATCTTTTTAACCAAGGTTTTCTATCAAATATAGATAGGCCTATTCCCCTACTTCAAAATCAACCTCCCACATGTGCTGGTCAGTCAACCTCTTTATATTATTTTGAGCCAACATGAGCTACTCCTTAATCTAGACAGACAGCCGAGAAATTAATAATCTGGATCAAATCTGCTCTGATACCAAGTTGAATTTAGGGTAAAGAACATATTTCTGTATTTACTGGAATTGAATGATAATACATGTACAATGCTGCCTCTTGTATAGATTAGAGGCCTGAAATCTAAAACTGGATTTCCTAAAAATTAGGGATACCAGATAACTCTTACGATAATTAGGGAATAAATATCTCCCACATTTATTGGGAGATAAATCAATCATAATCTTTAAGATATAACAAAATCCCTAAGATAAGGATGATAAGGATAAAGATTATCCTTAAGGAACAACATTAATCAACACTCCCCCTCAAGCTGGTGAATGGATGTCTATCATTCCCAGCTTGCCAGTGAGGTTCTGGAACTTCTCATTGGGAACTCCTTTCGTGAAAAACATCTACCAACTGTAGTCCCGAAGGTACAAATGTAGTAGTAACAAATCCTCTATCCAATTTCTCCTTGATAAAGTGTCTATCAATCTCTATATGTTTGGTTCTATCATGCTGAACCGGGTTATGAGCAATACTGATAGCTGATTTGTTATCACATAGTAGCTTAGGAGTTGTGTAATTAATTTTGGGATCATTTAGAACTATTCTGATCCACAATAGTTCACAAATCCCTTAGGTTAGTGCTCTGAATTCTGACTCTACACTTGACCTAGCTACCACATTTTGTTTCTTGCTCCTCCATGATACTAGATTTCCACCCAGGAATAAACAATATCTGTCAACCACTGATCCTGCATAATCAGCATCTGTATAAATCTCCATGGACATATTTCCATCCCTTCTGAATAACAAACCTCTCCCTGGAGTACCTTTAAGGTACCTCAAGATCTGATCTACAACTTGCATGTGTTTCTCCCTGGGGTCATTCTTGAACTGACTGACTACACTTACAGAATAAGCTAAGTCTGGTCTGGTATGGGCTAGGTATATTAATCTGCCCACTAAT
>JAOTAY010000001.1:9111622-9133442 GCA_025629805.1 Erythroxylum baracoense
TCATTCCCTGAAATAATGATATCATCCACGTATACTAGAAGAATAGTCAGCTTTCCCTCCTTGGAGTGCCTGAAGAATAGTGTATGATCCCCTTGGCTTTGCTTATACCCAAAGGACACCATGGCTTTTGTGAATCTTCCAAACCATGCACGGGGGGACTATTTCAGTCCGTAAAGAGCTTTCTTCAACCTGCACACTACATTTTTTCCATTAGATGGCTTGTATCCTGGGGGAACTTCCATATAGACTTCTCCTTCCAGATTTCCATGCAAAAATGCATTTTTCACATCAAACACATCAATGTCCAGTTTAGGTGTGCAGCCAAGGATAGTAATATTCGCACAGTATTCATCTTGGCTATTGAAGCAAAAGTCTCCTCATAATCTATTCCATAGGTTTGGATGTACCCTTTAGCTACCAATCTTGCCTTATACCTTTCCACTGAGCCATCATAGTTGTATTTTAAGGTGTATACCCATCTGTAACCCAAGGGTTTCTTGTTTTGGGGTCTTTGAACAATTTCCCATGTTCCATTCTTCTCTAAAGCTTTCATCTCCTCATTCATGGCCTTGGCCCAATTCTCGTCTCTCAATGCTTCTTGTATAGTTTCTAGTACCTTTATGGATTCTATAGCAGTCAAAAAACTCTTATGCTGCAGGGACAAACGTTTAGTAGTGACAAATTGGGAGATGGGGTGTTGGGTGCATTACCGTTTGCCCTTTCTCAAGGCAATTGGCCAGCAGTCTTGGTTAGATGAAGAAGGAGTCATTGTATTACTTACCTCATGTTCAAATGATTGGAGTTGAGGTGGAGCAGGTGCAGCCAACTTTCTGCTCTGATATGCAAACTTGGGTGTGCTTGCCTTTTAGAGAGTGGTGGTCTCAATTTGTTCAGTGTGTGGGGCTGAATCTAGGCAAGTGGTTGGTTGTAGGTTTCGCTCAGTTTCTGGAGAGGAGATAGGCTCATTTCTGGATAAGAGGTTGACTCAGTTGGGGTTCGAAGGATGATCTGAGTCTAAGCCTGAGGGCTGTCATCTCAGCGTCCCAATAGGTTTGTTTCTCCCCCTGAGGTTGAGATTGACTGAAGTAAGGAGTGGACTCATGGAAACAAACTCATGGAAACACCTGTTTCCCTTCTTGTTCGCTGCATAACCAAGGAATAGGCATTTTAAGGCTCGGTGGGCTAGCTTGCTCCTATTAGTTTTGTGAACATGAACAAAAACAGTGCATCCGAAGATTCTAGGGTGTAGGCTGTGAAGGATAGGACAAGAAGGGAAGAATGAAGTGAGGGATTGTAACGGGCTCTTATTGTTGAGGACTCTAGAAGGTAATCGGTTGACCAGGTAAGTTACTGTGAGGACAGCTTTCCCCCAATAGGTTTTTGGTACATTCATTTGGAATAAAAGGGCTATAGCCATCTCAAGTAGATGTCGTTTTTTCCTTTCAGCCACACCATTCTGTTGAAGGGTTTCAACACAAGTAAATTCATGAATGATACCATATTCTTGGGCAAAAGAGGTTAAAGTTTGGTTGACATATTCTTCACCATTGTCAGTTCTAAGTTTGATGGTTTTGCCAAATTGAGTAGAGATCATTTTGACAAACTGGATGAAGAGTTTAGGAACTTCTGACTTTTCTTTCATTAAGTAAACCCAAGTGACCCTAGAGCAATCATCTATGAATGTAACAAACCATTTAAAGCCTGAATTATTATGCACAGGAGCAGGACCCCAAACATCAGAGTGAATAAGAGAGAAAGGCTCAATATTTTTATTAAAACTAGGAGAGTAGGTTACACGGTGGTGTTTGGCAAATTCACAAACATCACAAGACAATGATTCAATCGAAACATGTGTAAATAAAGACAGGTAAAGGGACCTAAGGACTCTAAATGGTGGATGACCCAGGCGTTTATGGTGGAGCCATATTTCTGAGACTGTATTCAGCTTACTGTTTGTAAAGTGGGACTTTGGGCCAATTTGGGTTTGCATATCAGTGAGATAGTAAAGGCCATCCTATGCTTTAGCAATTCCAATCATCTTCCTCGTTGTAAGATCCTGAAAATGCAGTGAGATGGGAAGAAAGCTACGGTGCAATTCAAATCTGTAGTGAGTTTTTGAATTGAAATTAAGTTGTGAGATAATTTTGATACATGTAGGACGTTTTTAAGAGGCAGAGAAGGTTGGGCTTGTATATTTCCTGAGCCACTAACCAAGGCTCCGAAGTTATCAGCCAAGGTAATATACTATTGTATGAAGATTGATAGGAAGAAAATTTAGGGGAATAAGAGGACATATGATCAGTAGCACCAGAATCTAATATCCAGGTATCCCAAGGAGCCATATTCGAAACACCAAGAGACTGAGAATTAAGAACCTTACCTACCATGGTGAGACAGCATTGACCTGAATCTTTACCTAAGAAACAACGAGTGTTTTGAGCCTCTCCAGGTCCTCCTTGTTGAACTGGGGTGGTTTAGGCACATTATCTGTGTCACAATTGGTTAGGTTGATCAAGCTTTGGTTCAACCCCTTAAATCCTCCTTTTCGAGCAAGAACTTGTTCCTTCTCGTGGAGCTTAAAGCAGTTCTCCTTGGTGTGGCCGGACTTCTTGCAGTAAGAGCACCATCTAGTTGATTTTGTATTGGAGCTTGAGTTTGGTGAAGAACCCTCAACAAGTTGTTTAGGTTCTTGTTGGGTTTCTTGCTTACTACAAGGGCAGATCCTTCAGAGGATTCTAGAGGTTTTTCATCCAGCATAACTCCTCTCCGCTTTTTCTCCCCTCGAATCATGTAGAAGACCTCAGATAATGTAGGTAGAGTTTCCTTACCAAGAACTTGGACTCTTATAGAGTGAAATTCAGCATTGAGTCCATAATGAAATTCAAAAATTCTGTCCCTTTCAACTACACGAGCTAAATTGGCTGCATCTTGACTGCATGCCATCTTTAGATTTTGGTATTGATCCAGTTCATTCCACAGGCCATTCAAGGTTCTATAGTTATCAGTAACAGAAAGGGAACCTTGTTTGGTGTGGAAAATACAGGTCTTGAGTTCATAGCACGTAGACATGTCATCCTTCTTGGAAAAAGTCTGCCTAAGGTTGTCCCAAATTTCCTTAGATGATGATAGAAACATACAGTTTCTGCTGATTTCTGGAGTCATAGAATTCCACAACCAAGTTATGATAAGAGAATCATCATCATCCCAAAATTCTGTCTGTAATTCTGTTTTAGCCACAGGAACCCCTTCAATGTGGCTGAACCTCCATCGGCCTTTAAGAGTGGAACAGATCACCTGAGCCCATTGGAGGTAATTTTTTCCATTAAGATGATAAGTGGGGTGCAGTACCGGCAGATCATTGGGGTTGAGAGGGATGAGGTTGGCAGCAGATTTCTGTGATAAATCAGTAGCCATAACTGGGCAGGGGCAAAGGACCGGAAGAAGAGAGTAGAAAAATAGGCAGAAGAGGCAGAAGGGGCTCAGCAACCAAGGCTGAAAATAGGCAGTAGAGGCAGAAGCTCCCAAAACAGGCAGCTTTGATACCACGTTGAATTTAGGGTAAAGAATATATTTATGTATTTACTGGAATTGTATGATAATACAAGTATGTACAATGCTGCCTCTTATATAGATTAAAGGCCTGAAATCCTAAAACTGGATTTCCTAAAAATTAGGGATACCGAATACCTCTTACTATAATTAGGGAATAAATATCTCCTACATTTATTCGGAGATAAATCAATCATAATCTTTAAGATATAACAGAATCCCTAAGATAAGGATGATAAGGATAAAGATTATCCTTAAGGAACGACATTAATCAACGCCTTATTTGGTGGTAGCATCATTTGAGATCAAGCTTGGTGAAAATTCTGGCTCTATGTAGTTTGTCCAAGAGCTCATTAATATTTGGAATGGGAAACTGATCATACACTGTGGCTTTATTGAGGGCTCTATAATCCATACGAAACTACTAGCTCCCATCTTTTTCTCTTACGAGCTACATTGGTTGGAGAAGAGATTGTTGCTTGGTCTAATGATCCTAGTCGCAAGCAGTTCTGCCACCATCTTTTCAATCTTACTTTTCTAAATGTGAGTGTACCTATAAGGCCTCACATTGACTAGTTTTGTCCCTTTAGCACTATTGCATAATCATAGCTACAGTTTGGTGGCAACTCATTGGGGCTCCTAAGCATATCTTCGAATTTCAATATCAATTGGCGCAGCTCAAGTGTCTCAACTTGAATCTCCACCAGTTCGATTGTCACTATGTGACACAACTCTACCACAATTCCCTCCTCTTGCTAGATTGTTTTTACCATAGTTTAGATTGAAACCATAACCTTGCTCAAACTTGCATGGTAGCACAATCCTTTCACTCATCTACACTGAGCTTTTGCGTGTAGTGTCAACAACATTAGGGTTGGCTTTTAGGTCGAATCTAGGGTTTGTAGGTCACTTGGCAGATCAGTTTTGATTTTTGAGGGTGTTGGTTAGGATTGGGTAATTAGGCTAGAGAGGTTTTATTAGGTGTAAGTTGATTAACGGTTTTAAGGGCAAGATGGTGCAACTGTCACTTTTGGTTAGGATGGAAGGGGGTTCTTTTGAGCATTTTGGGTTATCGAGTTGGTTGAAAGGCTAGTTTTTTCTTATCTATTTGAGCTGCTACTTCTATGGTGTCCTAAAAGTCCGATGGGTTTAGCATAAATAGTTCACAAATAGTTCAACCCTTATCTTTTATTTAAAACAATTAATAAAGACAATTGTCAGGGTCTCCTCCTCCATCTTTCCCACCGACGCTACTAAAAACTCAAACTGAGCTCAGTATTTTGTAACTCTACTTGTTGACTAGAGTTATTACCATAGTTATTAGAATTGATTGTATTTCCTTGTATACATTTAGGAATTGATAGTTGTAGTGATTTCTTTCTTTAATTGAGAGATTTGATAGCTAGAACAGTTTCTTAAATAATCCTAGGCCTTGTGTATATAAACCATATTATTTCTCTGTACAAGACATCTCAATTCACTAATAGAAACACTTTGGTTTCTCTCTGAGTAATTTTCTTCGTCACGTTTGGTTTCTATCTTGGTTATTTTATGCATGGCATCTGTGGAAAAACTGTATAGTTAGGAAACTATTTTAGGAAATATATTCTAACAAATTGTATCCTTAAGTTAGGATATTATTGGTCAATATTTTGATAGGATTGGCTAAGATTCTGATAAGATACTCCATGATTTATGGGTATCTACTAGATTTGGATACTAAGTTTTTGTATATATATAGAGCAAATAGTGCTGTAACAAAAACACGAGGAAATATACTTTCTGCTTAATTTCTAACATAGTATCAGAGCTTTAGGTTCGATAACCTGACCATATTCTAGCCTTCACCATATTTTTCCAGCCTTCATTGCTGAATTTTTTTTTCCGTCCACACTTTCTCTTCTTCTTTTGTCTCCGACACAATTTGGCCTTAATTGCTTAGAATCTTGTCAAGCAAGATGTCAGAAATCGAGGAGTCTATGAATAAGAGTGGGGAGACTTCCAAAACCCAATCGGAAGAGGTCATCCGAACCCAACAACCTAGAATTGCAGAGCATTGCAGCTATCTACAAATTAGATGGAAAAAATTATCTCAAATGGTCTCAACTCACCCGAACTGTGCTTGAAAGGAAAGGGGAAGATTAGTCATCTCACGGGTGTAGGGCCTAAACCAAGGGATCCGCAATTTGAAGCATGGGATGAAGAAGATGCTATGATTATGGCATGGTTGTGGGGCTCTATGGTCCCGGAAATCAATGAGATGTGTATGTTTTTGGCCATTGCCAGGGACATATGGGATGCAATCCAACAAACTTATTCCAAGGCCAAAGATGCGGCACAAGTGTATGAAGTAAAGGTGAGAATTGTTGCTACAAAACAAGGAAACAAAGCAGTCACAGAATATGCAAATCAATTGAAATCCTTGTGGAAGGAATTGGATCACTACAGGGTGATAAAAACCAAGTGTCCTGAAGATGCAGCAACTCTAGAAACCTTCATTGAACAAAATAGAGTTTGTGATTTTTTGGTTGGACTGAATCCAAAATTTGATCAAGTAAGGATACAAATTCTTGGGAAGCCAGAGGTTCCATGTTTTAATGAGGTAGTGGCTTTAATCCGAAGTGAAGAAAGTAGGAGCGGGTTGATATTGGAACCATAAATCATGGACAGTTCAACTATGGTGGCTAGTAATAGCAAATCAACCACAAATATGGAGAGAGGAGCAGTTTTTGAAGGAAGGATGAATAATCGGTCAAAGCCTCAAAATCGTGATGAATTATGGTGCACTTATTGCAAGAAACATCGACAAACACGTGAGAAATGCTGGAAACTTAATGGAAAGCCTTCAAGCCGTGAGTGGGGTCAAAAGAGAGATCAGCCACGAAACAATGGACAAGTGCACATTGTTGCTATATCACAAGACTAATCAATATCACAAGAGACGAGTAGCCTTAACAAAGAAGAAATTGAGAGGGTTGGGTGAGATCACTTATTAGCAGCCTTGGGAAAACTGAAAAGCCTTCAGATACTTGTTCTTTGGCATATTCAGGTGAGTTTCCTCTTTCTCTTGGATTAAATGCCTTGGGTACAACCGTCACTAACTATTGGGTCATGGACTTAGGAGCAATCGACCATATGACCCACTCATCCAATATCTTTTTAACCTACTCCCCATGTCCAAGCAATAAGAAAATAGCCACAACTGATGGATCCTTAACCACTGTAGCCGGTATAGGTGATGTTAAAACAAGCCCATCAGTAATTCTACGAAATGTCCTTCATGTTCCTAAATTGTCCACAAACCTTGTTTCCATACAAAAACTCACCCAAGATTTATCTTGTAATGTAATTTTTTACAGTAACTATTATGTATTTCAGGACAAGGATTCGAGGAGGGTGATTGGACGTGCTAGGGAACAAGACGACCTTTACTATCTAGAAGCACCAAGCCAACCAAACATGACCAAGAACAGGTTACCACATTCCTTCATTTCAAAACTTGTTTCTTTCAATAAACATGACCAAGAATAGGTTACCACATTCCTTCATTTCAAAACTTGTTTCTTTTAATAAGTGTTGACTTGGGCATCCATCATTTAGGATTGTTTAGATTATGTTTTCCTCTTTGTTTAAAGGTTTAGATGTTGAAAACTTTCATTGTGAGGTGTGCGAACTTGCTAAATACAAACGTGTACCTTTTCCAAGTAGTAATAAAAGTTCTAATCCTTTCTATCTCATTGACAGTGATATTTGGGGTCCATCTAATGTCTCTAATGTTTCTAGGGCAGAATGGTTTGTTTCTTTTATTGATGATTGTACCTGTGTTACATGGATTTTTTTGCTCAAACATAAGTCTAATGTTAGCACCATACTCCCAAACTTCTGTTCCATGATCAAGAATCAATTTGGGGTCAATATCAAAAGATTTAGGTCCAATAATGTCAGGGACTACTTCAATCAAAGTCTTACCCTATTCTTCCAAAAAGAGGGAATAATCCATCAGTCTTCTTGTGTAAGAACTCCATAACAAAACAAGGTAGCAGAACGGAAAAATGGGCACCTCCTTGAGAAAACCCGAGCCTTGTTATTTCAAAATCATGTGTCTAAAGTTTTTTGGGGACAAGTAATCCTTACTGCCACTCATCTCATAAATCTTTTGCCCTCTCGAACCTTATGTTTTAAGAGTCCTATGGACATTCCTTCAACTTTTTACCCAAACCTAAACCCTACAAATAACCTTGTCCCTAAAGTCTTTGGGTGCACATCCTTTCTCTATGTCCACAATCAAAACAAGGGGAAATTAGATCCAATGGCTCTAAGGTGTGTCTTTGTGGGTTATTCGTCAACTCAGGAAGGTACAAGTGTTACCATCCTCCATCAAAGAAATTCTATGTCTCGATAGATGTCACATTCAATGAACAACAACCTTATTTCACCAATCCTTATCTTCAGTGAGAGGATTTAACTAGAGAAGATAAGGTTGGTTTTTTGCTTGATCTGTCATTGTCTAAAACTCCATCTGAACCTCCTCCATCTGCTTCAGCACCTCCTTGTTCATCTTATTCTTTTGCACCTCTTTGTTGATCCAAAACATCCAATTAACCACAAGAAAAACCTGATGTAAGATTTGGCAAAGGTAAAGAAAGTATACACAAGAAGAAATATGGCTATCCCGAAACCTATGCAAGTCCAAAAGTCCAACTTTGATCCTTTGAATGAGGTAACAATTTCCAACTCTTCATTACAAGATGAATTTCATGAGAATAACAATGACCAGGACCTTCCAACTGCCATTCGGAAAGGAACCAGAGCGTGTACAAAACGACCATTATACCCTCTTGCACATTTTCTATCATTTAAGAATTTTTCATCATCTCATAGAGCTTTCCTTGTAAGCCTGAATACCATCACCATTCCTACCACCCTATTCGAGGCTTTGTCTAATGGAAAATGGAAACAAGCTATGAATGTAGAGATGGAGGCATTAGAGAATAACAAAACTAGGGAGTTGGTTAAGTAATAAGTTACCGGCAGGAAAGAAACTGTTGGGTTGTAAGTGGGTGTATACGGTGAAGTATAGAGCAGATGGATCGATTGAGAGATACAAGGCATGGTTGGTAGCCAAGGGGTATAGACAAACTTATGGAATTGATTATCTAGAAACCTTTGCTCCTATTGCAAAGATGAATACAATTAAAGCGTTGTTGTCACATGCAGCTAATTTTGGTTGGAATTTGCAACAATTCGATGTCAAGAATGTGTTCTTACATGGAGATCTCAAGGAGGAGATATACATGGAGATTCCGCATGGTTATAAGAACAACTTAGCTACTCATACTACTTGTAAATTGAAAAAGGCATTGTATGGCTTCACGCAATCACCACAGGCATGGTTTGGTAGATTTGCATGAGTTATGTTGGCCATGGGGTACAAACAAAGCCAAGCATTCCACACACTAGTCATTAAACACTCTCCCTCAGGGGCAATTACAGTTCTTTTGGTGTATGTTGATGACATAATAGTAACAGGAGATGATGTTAAGGAAAAAAAGGTTTTGAGGCAATGTTTGGCTAAGGAATTTAAGATCAAGGCATTGGGAAGGTTGAAGTATTTTCTCGGGATTGAAGTTGCTTACTCTAGGACGGGAATTTTTATCTCTCAACAAAAGTATCTTACAGATCTTCTCAAAGAAACAAGTAATACAACATGCAAACCAGCAAGTACTCCTATGGATCCGAATCTTAAGCGTGGAAAGGCAGAGGAGGATGCAGTAGTAGATACATAAATGTATCAACGCCTGGTAGGGAAACTCATTTACTTATTGCACACACGACCAAATAAAGCATATGTTGTATGTGTGATTAGTCAATTCATGCATAACCCAAAGAAAGTTCATATGCAAACAGCTCACAGAGTATTACATTATCTCAAAGGAACATCGAGGAAAGGTATTTTGTTTAAAAGGAATGGGGGATTGGTACTTGAAGCTTACACTGATGCTGATAATGCTGATTTAATTGTCTATAGAAGATCGACATATTGCACCTTCCTTGGTGGAAACCTTGTGAAATGGAGAAGTAAAAAACAAGGAGTGGTAGCTCTATCAAGTGCAGAAGCCGAATTTCGGGCAATGGATCAAGGTGTATGTGAACTACTTTGGTTGAAGATCATCCTTGAAGACTTGAAGATTAAATGGGAGGGTCCTATGAGACTCTATTGCGATAACAAGTTTGCGATAAGTATAGCTCACAATCCGGTACAACATGACCAAACCAAGCACATCGAAATCGACAGGCACTTTATCAAGAAGCTGGAAAGTGGAGTGAATTGTACTCCTTATGTGTATATACATGGTCAACTTGTTGATATTCTTACCAAAGGGTTAAGCAATTCAGTTTTTCAGACTATTGTATCCAAGCTGGGAATGGAGAATGCCTATTCACCAGCTTGAGGGGGAGTGTGGAAAAACTGTATAGTTAGGAGACTATTTTAGGAAATATATTATAACAGATTGTATCCTTAAGTTAGGATATTATTGGTCAAGATTCTGATAGGATTGGCTAAGATTATGATAAGACACTCCATGATTTATGGGTATCTACCAGATTTGGATGCTAGGTTTTTGTATATATATATAGCTACTAGTGCTGTAACAAAAACACAAGAGGAAATATACTTTCTGCTTAATTTCTGACAGTATCAGATTCTTGTCTGATTTAAGGGCCTAGTCTTTCTTCTCAAATTTTTTTTCTAGCTATTCTTCTATGTTCCGACTGAGTTTGTATTCACCCAAAAAACAAGGTTTTTTAATCTCACCGCCACCCAGCTTTCTTCAAAACTAACCGACGACCCTCTCTGTGACAAACCCAACATCACCAACACCACCACACACCGCAAAAGACGGTCAAGCTCCACTGCGCGTGAGCTCCACGAGCCACCCTCCGGTCATTTTTGGCCTCGAGTCTTGGTCTTCCAATTTTGTCGGCCCTTATATATCTTCCTTGTGTTGTCTGAACTCCAGTAGCCTTTCGGGAAATACGTCAAAAGCCTCTGTCTCTGAATTCTATCTATTACTCCTGTTGGTATATTTCTTAGTTTGTCCTGAGTGATTCTAAAGATGATGGACAGAAAAGAGGTAATTCTTTCGAGTTCTAATAATCCTTCACTTCAAATCAGTCCCGTGAAACTTGATGGAACCAATTATCTTGCTTGGTCAAGATCTTGTTTGTTGTTCATCAAAGCTAGAGGATTACAGGGTTAAATTAATGGCGATAGTAAGAGACTCGATGTCAGTAATCCTGATTATAATCAATGGGAGTCTGAGAATTCCCTCGTGAAGTCTTGGCTCATTAATTCAATGAAATCAGAGATTGCACGGACATATCTATTACTTGACACAGCAACAAAGATATGGAAAGTTGTTTCTCTGACTTACTCGCAATTAGGTAATAAAGCCCAATTTTTTTGTCTTCGTAATAAACTGCACAACATGAAGTAAGGAGATATGACTATATCACAGTAATTTACAGAGCTATGTGGATTGTGGCAAGAACTAGATTATTATCAGGACTTTCAAGCAGAATGCTCAAAAGACGCTGTTAAATTCCAGAAAAAGATAGAGGATGATCGGGTGTTTGACTTTTTAGCGGGTCTCCTCCTAGAATATGGTCATATATGAGCTACTATACTTGGAAATGAACCTTTTCCTTCAGTACAGATTGCACATTCTCTCGTTTAGCAAGAAGACAGTTAAAGAAATGTTATGCTAGATACAACCATTGTTGAGAAAGCAAGTTTAGAGGCTAGTTCTACTAAGAAGCCAAAACCGACAAATACCTCATCTAATAAGGATCACTTGCACTGTAATTATTGTGGAAAACAAAGGCACACCAAAGAAACCTGCTGGAAAATGTATGGAAGGCCAAATCATAGTCGTGGAAAACAAGGCAGTTCAGTGGTACATCAAATATTGCAAAATCAAGTATTGTGTACTCAAATTCTAAAGATAATCCTTAGATTATAGACTCTAGAACTAGCAAACTTATGACGGGCTCTCAAAAGGAGTTTTTAACATATTCTCATGGTAAAAAGGGGATACTGTTAGAATAACAGATGGGTCTTTTAACTCCATATCTGGTACAGGTTCTGTTAACTGCACTCTCAATATCACCTTATCCTTAGCTCTTTACGTACCCTATTTTCCTATTAATCTTCTCTTTGTCAGCTCTATCACTAAAATCTTAATTGCAAAGTTGAATTTTAACCTAACTATTGCATTCTTCAGAACCTCCACACAAGGCAGAGGATTGGAACTAGTAGATTGCAGGATGGCTTATATGTCTTGGAAGAAAATCACATGAGAGTTGCACATCAAGCGTATCTTGGGAATAATGTGATTAATAAGGAAATTCTAAAGTGGCATAGGCAATTAAGACATCCCTTGTTTTTTTGTTCTAGAAAACTTATATCCAAGCTTGATTAAAAGAACTTCTTTTAATTCTTTGTTTTGTGAAGCATGTAAACTTGCTAAACACAATAGAAGTTCTTATCATTTATCTAATAATAAAAGTTTTGTTCCTGTCTACTCAAAATCCCTTTCTTTCTAGCCACAAATGGTTTGTGACCTTTATTGATTGTTACACAAGATTGACTTGGGTTTATTTGATGAAAGCCAAGAATTAAGCGTTTTCATGCTTACAATCTTTTCATAACATGATTTGTACCCAACATGATGCTAAAGTTAAAATCCTAAGATCTAATAATGGAATGGAGTACATGGATGGAAAATTTCATGCTTATCTAGATTTTTATGGAATAATACATCAAACCAGTTGTGCCTATTACTAGTGAACAAAACGGAGTTGCGGAAAGGAAGAACAGACATATTTTGGAGGTAACTCGATTACTCATGATCACCATGAACCTTCCAAAGGGATATTGGGGTGATGCAATCCTTTCAACTGCTTATTTTATCAATAGAATGCCACTTCAGATTCTGAATTTTAAAAGCCCTATAGAAATATTACAAGGTAAAAATTCTTATACTGTACCTCCCAGAGTATTTGGGTGTATTTGCTTTGTCCATGCTCAGAATATAGGCAAGTTGGAGCCTAGAGCTTTGAAGGGTGTGTTTGCTGGATATTCTCCCACACAAAGGGATATAAATTTTATCACCCCTGGTTTAAGAAATACATTGTAAGTATGGACGTCATTTTTTTGACATCAAACTCCTCTTCAAGGGGAGCATAAGAGCGAAAAGGTGTTGCTTGATAATGTGATCCAAACAGAGAACAATTTAGGAGGAGAAAACTAGTTTGGTTTAGGAGGATCGAAGTAGGTGCTTAGATATACCAGATTTAAAGACATACTCAAGACGAGATAAGACAGAAAAAGTCATCATGCAGTCTTTACCATCCTCTTCCCTCGAAAAAACTGGTGAGTTAGAACTTGCACCAAGCACCCAATTTCTAACTTTGTTTCCTATGACTTACTATCTCCCCCCTATAGAGCCTTTGTCTTGTCTGTTTCCTTTGTGTCTATTCCATAGGATTGGAGAGAAGCAATGGAAAATGCCCAATGGAAAGAAGCTATGGCTGAGGAAATGAAGGCCCTAGCAAAAAATGATACCTGGGAACTTGTCACTGCTCCTAAAGGAAAAAGGACAACTAGGTGCAAATTGGTATTCACAGCGAATCCATTGAGAGATACAAGACAATATTGGTGGCTAGAGGCTTTACACAAACATATAAAGTGGACTATAAAGAAACGTTTGCTCATGTTGCTAACATGAATACAATCAAAATTCTACTCTCTTGTGCAACTAACTTGGATTGGAACTTATAGCAGTTTGATATTAAAAATGTTTTCCTTCATGGGGATCTAGAGGAGGAGGTATATGTGGAGATTCCTCCTAGGTTTGAAGATGAGAAGACACAAGGGAAGGTTTGTAGGCTAAAAAGGGCCTCGTATGGGCTGAAGCAATCACCCAAAGCATGGTTTGAAAAGTTCAATCGGGTCATGATTTCCTTTGGGTTAACAACAAGTAATGTGGATCATACCCTATTTATCAAGCATTTCCAAGGTAAGATCACGCTTCTCATTATCTATGTTGATCACATTGTGGTAACTAGAAGTGACACAGAAGAGATGATTAGGCTGAAGAAACTCCTTGCTCAAGAATTTGAAATTGAGAATCTAAGGAAGTTGCAATACTTCTTGGGAGTTGAAGTCGCTAGACCAAGAAGAGGAATCTTTATCTCCTAGAGGAAATATGTCCTAGACTTGTTAGAAGAAACCAATATGACGGGTTGTAAACCAGTTAAATCTCCCATCGATAGTAACCACAAATTGCAAGCAAGAACAAGTACATCAATAGACATGGGAAGATATCAAAGGTTAGTTGGAGACTCACTATATCTCTCACACCCAACCAAATGTAGCATATTTAGTTAGTATGGTGAGTCAGTATATGCATGACCCACAAGAACCACACTTACATAATGTATTGGCATCCTACACTATATGAAGTTTGCACCAGCAAAAGGCCTTATGTTCACTAACAATGGTCACCTTACAATCATCATCATCATCATCATGATGATTGTAAGGTGACCATTGTTAGTGAACATAAGGCCTTACAATAAAATCATTTAAAAAAACGATGATTGGGCTAGATCTCCAGATGATAGGAGGTCAACCACTGGTTATTGTGGCTCATAGGAGGAAATCTAGTCACTTGGAGAAGCAAGAAATAGAATGTAGTTGCTAGCTCCAATACGGAAGCTGAATACAGAGTTATAGCGCAGGTATGTGCAAACTCTTGTGGGTAAGAAAGCTGATGAATGAATTACAACTAACGGATGGAGAAAGTAGTTGGGTTTTTAACTCCTACCAAGAAGAAAATCATGTCTATCTTTCTTTAAACCTTAACCATGCTTGGGCTTCTCCCCCAAAACAAACTCCTGCAGCCTCCAGCCTCCAGCTTCTCTGCCTTCATCAACTGGTTTATGGAAAAATACTGCTCCACCATGAAGATCCACACATCAAGGCCCTACCCATTAGAAAGGGGCAACTGCAACTTTCGATGATGATTGACCCGTTTTGTTACCTATTCTGTAAGCTGATTCCAATTCTAGGGTCACTCCAGATCTAGCACAGCTGGATTCCACTTGAATGGCTCCCAGAGACTGACTCTTCATGATCATGTGAAAGCTTTCTTCCATCCTTTGAGCCAGTAAAGCTATAGTGTTAGCTAGCTCTGCAACATCTTTCTTTAACCTAAGTAACTACCTAAGCTCATTTTCTACTTGTTCTAGTCTTGCGTCATTCTGGTTTGGGGCATTACCGATAGTAGAATATGAGGTGTTACAGTGCCAATGGTAGTAGTTGAGAGGCTACCTCTCTCCTAGTCCCGCCCAAATGGGGAAATTCCACACAAAGCTCATGACCCCATCGTAAGTTCGTACATTCTCTATGTGATTGTACCTACACTGTAACTACCTTGCCATGTCAACTTTCTAACCGACCATAACACACACTAGACAAGACCACAGAAAATAGAAACAATTGCTAAAATGAGTCTAAGCCTAGTTCTTCATCCTGATTCAACCTCCTAAAGCTACCTTCTTACTCCTACAAACATATTTAAATGAAGGCTTATCAATCATCTAGGGATTAACTTAGTCATAAAGAAGTTTATATGGATCCTTACCCACAAACACGGCATTAGCATTATCTACATATGTTAAAAAGTGTAAATTAGTTTTGACTATTTTATTTAGGATTAATTTCTAGATGTAATGTTTTACTCAATATTTACTCCTCTCTCTAGCTTATGATCCATAGTCCATTCATAACGTATCCTCACATTGCTGCTTTACGTTTTGGAATAATGAATGTTATGTTGAGATCTCTATCACTCTCCTAAGTTTTCCCCATTCACATCCTCATCCTTGTCATTTTCCTACCTTTGCAGCTATGCTATCCTCCTTTAACTTCCTTTTTTCTTTCCCCGTCTCCAAATCCCAGCTTCTACCACATTAGTTTCTTCTCTAGTCTCTTCATATGCTATTACATTCGTCCTTTGTTTCCCTCTTCTTTCTACTATTTCTCCCTCAATTCTATAATTATCCCTATATTATTTCCTATCCTCTTAAATCAACATAAGTAGCAAATTGAGGTGAAATGTAAAAGAACTTCGTGGCCAATCTACTCATATTCCTAACATCATCCCCAAAACTTTTTTTACTAGACATGTGAAACAACATAATAGATACATAGCTTAAATAATAAAAACTTCTCCTTCCCACAGGAGAAAAATAGATATTGACTTGGTAAAGGGATCTTTTATTCCAATAAAATGAATAAATGCCATCTAATACAACAATTATGCGAGTTGAAATTACAATAATGGGCCATAAGTTCAAGAATTTCATATTTAAAGATTCAATGGCATGTAAACAAAAACTAAATCGAAGACATCAAATAATCAAAATAAAGAATAGGCAAGGGAGAGAGGAAAAAGCAACTAAGAAACTTTTTATGGATCTAAATATGATAAGTATTATGCAAATAATATGGATTGAGCCCAACCTGGTATTTGGGTTGTCGAATAAGAGAGCTAATTTCCTCTTATCAGGTTTGATTGTCTTCGCATGTCCTCCATATAAATAACGCCTGTGACCCATCAAAAAGTGGGGAAAATTTCCACCTTGAGTAGTGACAAAAACTTCACTATGCAGGCAAACTGTATAATCAAGAGCAGCCAACCTAGAGGAGTGTCCCTACATCACATACTTAGATGTTACAAAAGTTAATTAGTAACTAGTATCATTATTTTAATTTTTCAATATCACATGAGTCTGAATTTCTGCAAGATTAAGAATCGAAGGGTATTTTATGGCCAAATGATACCTTAAATGGAGCAAGTTCGTCAATAGTAGCCAGTGTATCCTTGGTTTCCAAGAGGGGGAACATTTGTTTAAGAGGAGCCATATACTTATTTGCTTTGTAAATATTGCCTGCTGCAACATACACAGAGGTGGCATTATCAAAACCCATACCCCTAAGCATCAGTCCCACCTGCAAAACAAAAGCCCTACACCTATGTTAAAGCTACTAAATTGGAATCAACACAATTTCTTTTAATATTGAAATTAAAACTAAACTTGTTTCCAACGAAAAAGAAAATGTTTTCTAAAATGGAGGAATTTATGTTTTAACGTGGAAGTTATAAATAATTCCCAATTTTTCGTGCATGGTCTTCTTTATGTTAATGGGATAAGTTGTCTAATATAGAAAAATAATATAATTATGATTATTGTTAGAAAATTTATAAGTAGTTAGAATTGCACTTTCAAAAATAAAGATTAGAAATTTCAATTTTAGATAATAAGTGGAAAGTTATATCTTGATTGCAATTTTTTTGTATTAATAGGAATTTTGAGATGTTGGGAGTCCTTATTCCAAAATATACGGTCTCAACTCACAATGTGAGGCTTTTTCTCATTTATGAATAAATGTTGGCAAATCAAGATCACAAAGTATGTGTAAGCTGTTAAATAACACAAAAAGTAATCTATAAGTCCTCTCCAACGTTATCCACTTTAGGAGTTAGCCCCAAGTTATACACATGGACACAGTTGAATGGGTGAAATCCATTGTAACAACCACTGTGACAGTTAAGAGTCATTGTACAGAGGAGTTAACTAGCTTTTGATAATAGAATCGTCTTTATTAACTTCTCTCTCTATAACTTCACTCTTATTCTTGTTCTTATTAAGTAAATGCAGTTACTTGATTGTGTGGTTTGAACGCATGAATCCTTGATTCCACATTTGCTGTGGAAATAGTTATACCATTCAGTATTAGTGCAATTCAATTCTTGAAAAGTGGGTCGCCTAAACATTCTATGTGTAATACTTCCCCCTTAGTTATTTAACCCTAATAGTTTCTCACTTTGCTTAAACATTTTTTTTCAATTGCTTGTTTATTTTATTTATTTATTTGTATTTTTTATTGTTTGTTTATTTAATTAATTATTTGATCTTTTATTTCTTTTTTTGAGACATTAAATGAATTCATTGAAAAGTCATGAAAGGCATCCAAAGGAGACCTTAAAAGGTTGTACCAAACAAGTTTGGTAAGATTGCATCAATCTTTCAAACTACTATCCAGAAGGACTACTAGAAATCAAAACCTAAGATATTAAAGATTCCATCTTTCTCTAAGATAATGGCTCATATTTTCAATAGCTTGGTAAGCAACCATGATTTCTCTAATCCAGTAGTAGATCTTATGACCTAAGGCATAATTATTAATTTTGCAATTGTTGAACAATCTTTGATTCCTTTCCATCCATTATTTGATCTTTTATTTTTGTTCTATATCTTTTTTACCTTTATTGTATTTTTTATTACTTTTTTATTTTTTATTTTTACATTTTTATTTTTATTAACATTATCCTTTCTGTTTATTTTATATTTTTATTATTCTTTATTTTTATTTTTATTTTTATTTCTTTTTATTTTCATTTTGACTATGAATCTTTTATTCTTATTCTTATCTTATTGTTAATTTTTATGCAATTATTTATTCATATTTTTGGCTTTTGTTTTCGACAAACAATTGTCAAAAACTTTCTTTTTCTTTTTTCTTGGCTCTTTTTCTTATGGGTTTATCAACATAAGCAAATCTAGATTTCATTTCATTGCAAACAACAACTTCCTTGATTATAGACTCTACGACCCCCAGGGCTAACCCCTCGACGATAGCAAACATTGACAGGACAAGCTAGGAGTAAGGTTGCATACTTCTGGACCTCCCCAGACCTTGCGTCTTAGCGAGATTTCTACTTCGACGTTATTGTTGTTGAAAGTGGTCGAGTTGAATCAATAATGGCAAAAGTAACTAGATCAAATAATGTGACGTATTTGGAGGAAAACATGAAAAAACAATTTTGAGAAATTGATATGAAGTTCAAAAGAACCATTGAAGACTTTAATGAGTGGGTGCTCCAATTGCCCCAATAGTCTACCCAACAAAATATGCTTATAGAAGATGAAGTTAAGAAAGCTACATAATTCATTTTAAGGGTGGTTTTTCAATTCCAACATATTTTAGCAGGGTGGAGTCTACATAATTTGATATTCCAATATGTTTCAATTCCAACATGTTTTAGCATGGTAGACTTTAATGAGGCTACATTCGAGGATTTGGTTGATAAACTAAAGAAATTAAGACAAATAAGGACTACCATGGAATAGTGTGCCTGATTTGATTCTCACAAATTGAAAATTCCTTAACCCTATTTGGTTAACTTGCTTTCAAAGGAAATAGAATATCCTATTAAGCTGTTAAACCTTAGGAATTTATAGCAAGCTTATGATCTTACTAAGAAACAAGAATCAATGTCTTTGCTTTGCTATGAATGTCTTAAAGCCAATTCTAAACCTGTACACACTCACTATAATACTTATGTGAATCCAATCCAATTGGGAAACTAACCGAAAAAGATGACAACGGTTGTACCAAAACCTCGTTTAATATCTACTTTAAAGGACCAAAAACAGATTATAGAAAAGCTTACTCGTGCTACTTATGAGGAGATGGATGAAAGAGGAGCTAAAGGCCTACATTTATGGTGTGATGAGAAGTTAAATCACAAATCTAAGAAGAAACAATTCCACATGTACGCAATAGAAGATGAGATAGAATAGGTTGAAAATGATGAGATTTTGGAGAATGTTCATTAGCAACCCAACTATTTCATTTCAAGTTATGAAGGAGTGACCTTAGCTAATTACCAACAAATTAAACTAATGGGAATTGACATAGTGTTGGGTGTTCAGAAGGGTTATTTGCAATTATAGGAAGGGAATAGTGATAAGAACTTTAAGAGAGCCACGCCCCAAAACTATGTGTGGATGTGGCTCTCCTAAAGTCCTTATCAATTGGTATCAGAGCCGATCTTAGAGTGGTGGCCTACGGAGTGGTGGCCTAAGAGTACCTAGTCAGCCTACGACCTTAGATTCAAGTACTCAAGACATTTCTAAAAAAACTAATTTTTCTGTCTCACCTCCTGTTTTACCTAATAAAGTCTCTCATGAATATCTTGATCTTGATGTTCCTATTTGCTCTTAGAAAAGGAAATCGTTGTTACGGATGCATTCGTGGGACAAAAATATGAACGACGCAAAAAGATTATTGCCTAAGATACTGATGTCGTGTGTGAAATAAGGAATCCTAGGTGGTCTAATTTTTGTTATTTCCAGTTATGTTCCGTTAGGAATTCTATTAAGGATTCTGAATCCTTGCTTAGCTAGGAATTCTAGTTGGCAGTAGGAGTTTGCTTAGTTAGGAATTCTAGTTGGCAGTAGGAGTTTGTTTAGCTAGAAATTCTAGTTCTAGTATTCTTCTTGATTGTAAGGAGATTTCCCTATAACAGGGAGTTATTCAGTAATAACAAAGGAAGCAAAATTTATTAGAAATCACGAGATCTAAAACTCTCTCTCTTAACAAGTTTCAAGTTTGCAGCTCCCTTCGACGAGCTGTGTTGGATTACCCACTATAGGTACATCCAGGAGGAAGAACAGAGGTAAAAACCTTTAGTTGGGAGAAGAATCTCCGGTAAATCGTCCGATGACGCGATCCCAAACTCGTGACCGTAACAATTTGGTATCAGAGCCACTCATCATGGACGAGAACACCATTAAAGAACGGTTACGTAATCTTCTGCGCAAAAACCAATCTGAAACTGATGCTAAAATTGCAGCAGCAGAATCAAGGCGGGCCACTGCAGAGGCATGGATAGCGGCTCAACTTCAACAATTATCACAGCAACCTGAAACTTTAATTCATGCCAGCAGCCGTGGTAAAGGAGTTGACGTTGGGAACGGAAGCACTGCAGGCTCCAACCGAAACCAGAATCCTCACATTGATGAAGAAAACAACAGCAATAAAGGAGGCGTGAATGGCACAGGAACAGGAGGTTTTGTGCCGCGGTATACGAAGTTAGATTTTCCCACCTATGATGGAGCAAATGACCCATTAGTGTGGCTCCATAGGTACGATAAATTCTTCGCTAATCAGAGAACGACTGAGGGAGACAAGGTTGGTTTGGCAGCATTTCACATGATTGGGGAAGCCCAATTATGGTTTTACCAAATTGAACAGGAAGAGTCGAACATACCATGGAAGACATTCAGTGAGAATTGTACCCTTTGCTTTGGTCCACCCTTGTGGAGCTACCCTTTAGGAGAGTTAATTAACCTCAAACAAACAAGTTCTGTAGAAGAGTACCAGCGAGAATTTCAAACATTATTAGCAAGGGCAAGCTCAGTACGAGCTGATCAATAGGTCAACATGTTTACAGTAGGACTAAAGGAGAATATCCGCATTGACGTAGAATTGCACAGCTCACCGAACTTGTTACATACTATAAATTTGGCCAGGGCTTATGAAAGAAAATTACAGCTCACCCAAAACATGAAGAAAGGCGTAAATCTTACCATTAACTTCAATTCAAGGGGAACTTCAAATAATGTCAAATCGAACACTGTTGTTGGCAGTGCAGTAACCACTTCTAGGAGAGCTTCAATTCCATTTATTAAGAGATTAACAAGAGCTGAGATGGCCACTCGTAGAGCTTAAGGATTGTGTTATAATTATGATGAACAATATATTGTTGGACATCAATGCAAGAAATTATTTTGGCTGGAAATAGAAGACACAGAGGAAGGAGACTCAAAGGAAGAAGAAAGTACTCTGGAGATATCCTTAAATGCCATTACATGCGAACACGCTAGAATAATGCAATTAACGTCAGTCATTTGTGAGCAGCCATTAACTAGTTTGGTGGATTCCAGTAGTACTCACAACTTTATTAGTTCGACAGTAGTACTCGCAATTCCAGTTGTGGGATTGGGCAAATGCACCAACATACCATTTTCAATCACCAATCATCCTTTCAAAGCTGATTTTTACGTGATTCCCTTGGTTGGTTTAGACTTGGTACTAGGTATATAGTGGCTATGAACATTGGACCCAGTTTTATGGGATTTTACGTCCCTAACAATGGGCTTCAGGAAAGCGGGCAACCCAGTTATGTTACAGGGACAGCCGTAGTCCTCACACCCAATAATAAATCATCTTCAGACAGCACAACCTCAAGAGAGGGACTTGGAGAAAATACTAGCTGTAACATCCCCTCACCAATTGCTAGTGAACAGTGACATATGCATGCATTCATACATGCACATGCATAGTAGATAA
>JAOTAY010000001.1:9134199-9156492 GCA_025629805.1 Erythroxylum baracoense
CCCCCCCCCCCCCCCCCCCCCCCCCCCCCCCCCCCCCCCCCCCCCCCCCCCCCCCCCCCCCCCCCCCCCCCCCCCCGCAATCTTATTTTTGTTTGGAAGAACATACAAAGGGATATTAAAGATCAGGAGGTGTGTGGTCTATCAAAGAAGCAAATATGAAACTTTAACATGCCTTGGCTTATTACAGCCTCTTACTAGTCCTCACTGATTTGGACTAAAATCAACATGGATTTCATTTAGGGACTACCCATATATTAAGGGAAGTAAGTGATAACAATAGTGATAAGGTGCATAAGCTTCACAGTATACCTCAAACTATTCCCAGTTATAGAAATCCAATATTTACCAATGCTTTCCAGCAAGATTCTTAAGAATTCAAGGAGTTGCTTTGTAAATCTCAACCACTTATCACCAGAAAACCAATGGATGAATAGTGGTATCAAATATGACACTAGAAACTTATCTTCATTGCATGGCTAGTGGCTACAACCGCTTCAACTAGCTAAATGGTGGTACAACATAAGCTTTCATTCAACATTCAAACTTCTCCTTTTGAGGAAATGTATGGTACCCTCCTACATCGTACTTTTGCTAGTGATTTCAAGTCATGAGAGTGACATCTTTTCAATTGATTTAGATTCACATGAATAATCCTAATGATAGAATGAAACAATTGATCTAGCTTCTCCCTTATTCCTTTTTTCAATAAATCCTAATTGTGTTGTTTCGTGAATGAATTCACAATGCCATTTAGAAGTTAAGTCACCAACGGAAAACAAATGTAGGAAAATTTTGGCTATTAAGTATTTTAGCAGCATTCTTACTGTATACTTCAAAAGCAACAAAAGGATAAATTCATAGTTAATTAAATCAACATGCTACACTTTCGTAATCAATGGAAAGGCAATAAATCTTCCACAACTTCCAACCTCCAACACTTTTTTTGGTTTAATGTCATAGCTCCTAAGTTATAATTTGAATTGAGATATTTTTAGTCCTATTATGCTTGATTTCTTAATCATGAACCTCTAGTAAGAAATTTTTAATCGAATCCTTTAAGGTTAGTAATTTTCTCAATTAAATATCTTCAGTTAAGTTCAAAAGGATGTATGTGGCACACGACTCGTAAGGAAAACGATGTGGGCATCTAGACATCACATAACACAAAATCCAAAATTATGCTACTACTTACATGTTTAAATTAAGGTAGACTATGATACATAGTACAACACTAACGTGAGCCCCAAATGCAAGTCCTATGATAGATGAATTTCAACTTTGGAAAATTTGATTAAGAAAATTTAATAGTAGGATTAAAAAAAAAAGGACAAAGACAACTTTAAAATCTTTTTCATCTGCACCTTCCAACTCCACATTTCCTTGACTTTAATAATACAAATGTTTGATTCTAGCTTTAAAAAGGAATATTAATAACAAACCTAAAAGCTAACCTTCTCATGGTTTTCTTCACTTTAAAGGCTTCACTCTCCCATTAATGTGCCTTCCTTTGGAAAACATCACATGAACAAGCTAGAGAATCTAATCAATGAAAGAAATGACAAACTCTTCTTTGTTGTTTTTATGTTGTTCTACACCTTCATATCTATAACCTAACTAAGATTGAATGAGTCAATAAGCTAACAAACTTTCAAAAGAGAAGAAGAATTGGCCTTCAACTTTATCCTTGAATGTTGTTTTCTCCATATTTGAAATTCATACACAAATAGCACTTACTTTTGAGCCTCACATAAATGTTATGCCACTCACTTAAGTGTTATGCCATATGGCATAGTGGACCCCAATTTAACCATGTATGCATTAGCATATTTTGGATCTTGTCTTATTTGACATCCATATGTCCATGTCATTTTTCTTATGAGATGGCATGCTACATATGCCCCTCCATTAGTAGAGTAAGAAATGTACTTGACTAACATAATTACAAACAATGAAGGATTAAATAAAAAGAATTAGTAGAGGTACTTAATTAGGAAGCTGAATATAGTTGGAATACAAAAATATATTAAACCCTTATCATTTCTAAATAGCTAAGAAAAAAATATGCATGAAATTTTAACTGAAAATTCAACAATGTATCACAAATACTCTTGATTAAGTTCAAGTTATGTATCAAAAATGAGAATCAAGTATTAATTTGATCTTACAACAAAACCTATATCATAGGAAAAAGGACAAAAGAGAATCATTTTCATGATAAAAAAAAGGACAAATAGAGTTGTGGGATACCTCCAAAGGAGTTAAAGGACATTTTCCATCCATTCGATTTGCTCCTGGTCGTATTACTCTGCCTTTTCTCCTAAATTTTCCTCTCCAACTACTTTCTCGTGCAATATCCATCTCACGTTTCTCATCTTGCCCACCATCATACTCACAGCAAGAAAATGCAACCATATCCTTGCACATAATAAAATTGGCATCTCAAACAGGATAAAATGTGATCAATAAAGCAATATCATAATAGTGTATCCTAGAATGCAACAAAATGGAATGAAACCATTTCAAATCGAAGATGCACTGAAACATATTTCCCCCCAATATGCGAGCTATTCTTAACCATTCGGTCAACCATTTTCTCTGCAAGGATTCTTATAGGTTCTGAAAATCTCAATGCTTCAAAATTGGCTAAGCATCTGAGCCTTTGAATACTTGGCGGCACTGCATAAGCAAGTCTATTGGAGAAAGGTGCAATCCGCACTGCCCTGAATGGTGAAATGACGATTTAACATATAGCTACATTGACCATAAATATAATGTTAAATAGCTACAAAGAACAAAAACTCAACCATAAAAGTAAAAACATTTTTCTTTACTTTTTCCTTTTCCAAATATCCATGCATATATAAGTTCAAGGACCAACCAAAATTCGATTTCACAACACTTTTATTAACAATATTATGTAATTATTTTATTGAATAGAGATTCCAATCTTAAGTGTTACGATTATAAATCATGTAAAAGGTTAGAATGTAGAATGATGGTCAAAAAATTAGCAAAAGATCATTAACAAGATCAATTGAACAACACTTGAACAAAGATTGTGTTACATCAAGAAACCAAGTAAAGATCAAAATCAACGTCATGAAATTCATAAAATTTGATGGATATTTGAGGACCAAAATAGACAAGACTTTAGTATATCCTCATACTCTTGTATTAGCTTTAATGTTGACAAAATTTAGAGCACAACCTTAAATTTGTTTTAGTTTATGAAACTGACCTGAAAATGTCTTCACTAAACGTTTCGGGGTCAAAAATATTTTTTAAATACAAGCATTAGCACAATTTGTTCATTAAGAACATCCTTTATCTCTTCTTTAAGATGAGGAATAGATAGAATTCTCATAACTAAAATAGGAGGTTGTGTACCATCACGTCTATGATAAATAGTTAAGTCTACAACATTAGAAATAGGACTAATTTTCATGCCACACTGATCTTACCTTATAATGTCCAACATCCTATAAATGAAGTTTCTTATATTTTCCTTTTGGAAAAAACTCTAAACAAACGCTTACCATCATCATATCCCCTTCATTAAATCCCACCAATCGACAATATTGACCAACATGTTCTTGAAGTTGAAAGCAATTATTTACTATCATTGTTGAATTTACAAGTGAACCCATAACTTTACTTATTCATATGTTATGATGATTTTGCATTTTCATTCAAAGCAACTTCTCCTTCATCACCCACTAAAACATAATCATCATCAATCTAATTTGTTGTTTTCTCATAACCAAGTATATCGTCAAGTTTGAAGCCAATAAGCTTCAAAGCCAGTAGAACTTCCAAGTTAAATCTTTTTATCTCCCTATTTTGGTATTTTACCTTGTTGCTCTATTCTTTCAGCCTGATGTCCTGTTGTTTAAACCTGATGTTCTTGTATTTTGATTTTTATTTAGGTGTTTTAACGTCTAGTTTAAGTGTTTCAACTTGTTTTCCAGTCTTTTCAACTTTAAGATTTGCCAAAGAATCCACTTGTGTTTTTCTTCATCTTTAACACTCTTATCATCTCCCATTGTTGAGCTCTCCATGTTATGATCATCTTGAATTGTCAAACTCTCCATTCCATCAGGTATCTGAGCACCTTCTACATGTAGGCTTGAAGATTTTACTTAATCAGTGAGTTTCATCATCTAGAACAAACACCTTCTCTGACATAATGCCTAAAAATCTACATCTCAGGTCTGACATAGTGCTTAAAAATCTACATCCCTATTAAAAGTGATTAGGTGTACTACATTTGTTCATATTCACGACAACAATCGGGGAAACTTGATCATAAACCAGTGGAGCACTTGATGAAGTTGTTTGTGATAACAAAGTAGCTATCAGTATTGCCAACAATCCAGTTCAACATTATCGAACGAAGCATGTGGAGATTGACAAACATTTTATAAAGGAAAAACTTGAAAGTGGACTCATTTGAATACTATTTGTACATACAACACAACAAATTGTTGAATTGTTGATGTCTTCACCAAAGGACTACTAAGACAAAATTTCGAGTTCTTTGTAAGTAAGTTGGGCATGATCAATATCTATGCACCAACTTGAGGGGAAGTGTTGATATTCTAGAAATAATCAGCTAATTATCTCTAAGATAATTAGTTGATTCTCTATAGATAATTAGTTTATATTTTATCAATTAGTAGCTGAATTAATGAGATTTTATTACTTAAAGAATAAATAGATTCTTCTTGATTTAAGGAGGTGATTAGGGCTACATTGTCCTATATATTCCTTATACAATTCACAAAAAAATTAAAGAAGAATTACTTTGTCCTATTTCTTCATTATGTAATATACATTTGTTGGTACATGTATATACATAGGGGTAAGCTAATGAGTAAGCTCAAGCCATATTTTCTTCAATCTCTCTCACTTTCTCGTTGGAACAAAATCTAATACAAAAGAGCAGTAATCTATTCTCCTCAATCTCTCCTACAAGGTAAAAGATTAGAAATGGCATAAGGGTTAAAGAATATTAAATAACAAGGTTCAATATGAAGCAATAGTTCAAGTTCGTAAAAGGGAAGCGTTTCTACATGCAAGAATTTCAAATCCAAGGAGCAATCTTTAGGAAAAACGTTTAAAGGCAATGCATAATGAGGTGTTTTAAGAATCTAAAGTGGCAAGGTTGTATGATGCAATAGTTAAAGTCCATAAAAAAAGAAGCGAATCTAAATGCAAGAAGTACACTGCAACCAAGAAATTTATGGGCAAAATATTGACGAACCATGCATAAGAATAAACACTGATGATCAATCTTCTGTTAGAAGCCATTGAAGAACGCACTGTTGCTCCTCGAAAAGAACTAGCTGTAACACCCAAGGTAACAACACACTATTCAAGGAAATTTTTCTTTATAGCAATGTGAATCAACAATTCCCTACCTTTCTTTCCTAGTATGGTAATGTTAAATGAACTAAGCACACAATCTCCAACCAAAATCAAGAACAGGAACCTCTAAGATTGAATAGTGTCCTAAGTTGTTAATGGTTATATGGGAAGGAAGTGTAATATGAATGGACAAAGGAGTAGATAGTTGGTGGTTAGTTACTCTACATACAAATAAGGATTTGGCTTTACAATAATTAGGCAACCCTTTGGAAATCAACACGTAAATTTAAAGCTTTCTCCTTGCTTCTCTCAATTACTTCTCCAACATCATCCCTCTCTTCTCTTCATCTTTACCTCTGTAATCTCCCCTTCTTGTATCCTACTCATCCCTTCCACTTTCTTTCCTAATTCCCCTTCTGCTTGCAATTCTTTAACATAATCTATAAAATCAAGAGATCTGGAGAAATAACATATTTGTTTCATGTTGCCTAATTAAGTTAAGTTGCTAAACCTGATATATTAAGGTGCCTTAAGCAATAGTATATGGAGTTGATGATGAAGTTATGTATGACATCATCAATTTTGTATGGATCTTAATCATTTTGGCTGTGTATATACAAAGGCAGTAAATTATTTTGACACTCCACAACATCATATATGCAATCAGAGCTAATTAGTTAGTTGTTCAAAAAAAAAAACATAGGAAATTTCGCAACAATTAATTAGTTAACATGTAATTTATTCCATTCCAGAATTGATCTTTGAAACAAATCAATTGTCTAGAACATTGCAGTTAAGTCCATACAATATTTGCCAGTTGGTTTTCTTAGTGTATGACGATCCATAAAGAAATAAATACAGTGAAAAAAATTCTATATTTTTTAATCCAAGAGCTTGTCATATGCATACCTCATATGAATCAGCTTTGGAAGAACCTTCTGAAGATAGTAGGTTGGGCTTGACCAAGCTTTTACTCTCAAATTAACAATGCTACTTATGTTATTGTCAAACTGCCCAAGTACATCTTTTGGGAGCTCTCTAACTACATTTACATTGTTCCCCAACACATCTATGAAGAAATCCTCGTCAAATATATCACCAAATTTGCTATAACAAAACAAAGAAAAAAATGGGTAAAAAGGTAAAGATGGTTTCCAAATATAATGCACCATAAAATTGCATTTATCCTCATTGATTTGCCCAGGAAAAAGATTAAAAGAAGTTTATGGGAAGCAAATGAAATTTATATGCAAAATAAATCTTGATCGTTAAGGAATAAGTAAACAATTTTCCTAGTTGAGCCAAAAAAGGAAGGCATAATATGTTTATATGCCAAGTATTTTCTTAATTACACGAGGATACATTTGGGTTATCCAAAACTACCATCCCTTTACCAAATTGTGACAAAAGTTGATATAACATAAAACATGCATTGTTCTCAAGATTTTTGTTGCTTCTAATACAGTAATTTATAGTCATTGTACAATTTTACCACATTGTGACACAAGCTGATAGAACATAAAACATTCATTGTTCTCAAGATTTTTGTTGCTTCTAATACAGTAATTTATGTGCTTTTAGATCAAGTCAAATATATCTGAACATAAAGGGTAAATGAACTTAACCCATGATAATTCCATAAATTTACATGATAATTGAAACCAATGACTTTCAACAATAGAACTATTGTAGAGAAACAACGAAAACAGCAATAGTCACAATAATCACCTGGAATCTCGCCAAACACTATTTAGATGAAAAACTGGAATGACAAGAGTAGCGTTCAATAATCCTGCCACAGCAACTGCATCACATATCTAAACCATGAAACATATCATCAACTTCTTAGATAAAATGGACAATAGGAATAGACAATATCTTAATCTTATAACAATTGAAGCACATTTGAGCTTCATGTCATTGTTTCTCTTTTTTGTATTACAATTCTCTAAACATATATAAAGGGAAAGAACGATATGATATCGAGTCATCAACCCATTAATTGCATTGAATTAAGATAATAGGTTTTGTTAAATGTGTCCATTTATGCATATATTCTCCAATTCCAGTTGTCAAAAGAAGCATATACTAATTATGAAGCCCTATGTTTGAGTTCGGACTTAGGAGAATCACTTATGAATGTTTGAAATCTTCTGTTGATGATAGTAGTGTATTCTTCACGAAATTCTCATTGATTACTAGTCACTTTATATCATTAGGTCAACTTACTTCATAAAAAACGAAGTTTATTGAACACATGCTAATGATGTCCTATTGTATGACCTTGTATTCGTAGCAATAAAGATATATAAAAGCATAGATTGAAGGGTTTGTCTAATATCGACTTGGTTACTAGTGTAGCAACTAGACAACAAAGGCAGGAAGAATAGTAACTTCCCCAATCTTTTGTTAAATAAATTATTGTTATTCCTTAACTAATTATAAATCAAAATAGAAATATTTTCTTTTCCTACCAAGGAAAATTAAATTATTTTTTATTTTGCATCAAAAGGTATAATGAAACCAAAACCCATTTCAATAATGAACCAAACATGAAAAAAAAATGATAATGTTCCCAAAAAGCAATGAAACAAAGTAAAAAGAAAATAGAATAGAATTAACAGAAGGAGAAGATTGCACAATAATTGTTATCTAATCATCTTCTTTTATCAAAATAATTACAACACTAGACTAACAAGGCTAGCAAAAAGCACAAACAATGCACAATATTATTTATGTGGGTGGCACAAAAATGTAAAGTACATAAAGCCATTTTAGTTCAATTCATCTAAAGCCACTTTATTTCACTTCCAACCATCTTTAAACAACTCTCTGTGATACCACTCTCAAAACAATCATTAATAGGGATGAAACAAGAGGATTTTAGAAAAGCGGTCGAAACTTAACTTTATTCCTTTGATTCAAGGAAATTTATACAAGAGTATTTCCTAATTTAATGCTACTAACTATCAAATTTGCGTAAAGGATAAACTTATCTTATCTAGTTTATCTCCTAGAAGATAATCTCCTAAGCTAACAGACTTATCTAAAAATAAAGATAAATAATTATCCAACACTCCCCCTCAAGTTGAGGAATAGATATTTTATCATTCCCAACTTTTTTAAAATTGTCTTAAATATAGGCTTAGGCATGATCTTTGTGAAAATATTTGCTTCCTATGCTTGAGTAGGAACATAGCACAAGTAAATGCCTCCTTCTTCTATTTCACGTCTGATGAAGCTTGGGTCAATTCTAACATGTTTCATTCGATCATGTTGAACTGGATTCTTCAGTATGCTAATGGCTGATTTGCTATCGCTAGAGATTTTAATGGGAGAAGAAGTGGTGCCCTCTAGATCCTGCATTAACCTCTCTAACCAAATAACTACACAAATTCCTTGTGCAATTGCCCTAAACTCTACTTCTGCACTGCTTCTTGCCACTACGGACTGCTTCTTGCTTATCCATGTGACAAGGTTCTCCCACAGCTTAGTACAATAGCCAGAAGTTGACCTGCTATCTTCAATACAACCAGCCCAACCTGCATCCGTAAAACCTTATATGCTCCTTTTTCTCATTTTTCTAAAACATTAATCCTCTGCCTGGACTGCCTTTGAGACACCTCAGAATATGGTTGACTACCTCTAAATGTCTTTGAGTTGGAGGGTGCATAAATTGGCTAACAATACTCACAGAGTAAGCAATATCTAGTTTGGTTAATGACAAATAGATAAGTTTTCCTACCAACTTTTGGTATCTTCCTTTGTCAAGAGGATCTTCATTTTTCTTGAATTTCCATTTTATTTCCAGTGGAGTTCCCATGGGTGTGCAACCCATTTTTCCTGTTTCCTCCAATAAATCAAGAATATACTTTCGTTGAGATATAAAAATGCCTTCTTTACATCTAGCAATCTCCATTCCAAGAAAGTGTCTCAAGGCTCCGAGATATTTTACTTTAAATTCCAGTCTCAATTTTTTTTTAAGATCATTGATCTCACTAGTATCATCACCTATGATTATAATATCATCCACATACACAATCAAGATGGACTTCTTTCCATTTTTCCAAACTTCACAAACATGGTGTGATCAACTTGTCCCTGTTTGTATCCAAATCTCCAAAGTGTGTCACTGAACCTCTTAAACGATCCTCGTGGAGACTATTTGAGGCCGTATAAAGATTTTTTCAATTTGCAGACTCTCCCCCTTTCTTCTTTAGATTCAAAACCTGATGGGATCCTCATATATATTTCCTCATCTAATGTAACATTTAAGAAGGCATTTTTAATGTCACACTGATGGAGTTTCCAATCTAAATTTGTAGCCAATGATAGAAGAATTCTAATTGTGTTCAACTTTGCAACTGGAGCAAATGTCTCCTCATAATCTATTCCACAGATTTATGTAAAACCTTGAGCTACTAATCTAGCCTTATACCTTTTTATCTCTCCATCAGCCCTATACTTCACAGTGAACACCCACTTGCTACCAACCACCTTTTTTCCCTTGAGTAGATCTACAATATCCCATGTCTTATTTTCAAGTAAGGCTTTCATTTCCTCAAGTACAGCTTCCTTTCAGTATAGTTACCTAGAGGAGTAAAAAACAGATGTGGTAGCACGGAGTAGTGCTGAGGCTAAATTTAGGTCCCTTGCACATGGGATTTGTGAGGTAATGTAGATTAAGAGGTTATTAGAAGATCTGAATATTTCAGTTACACTTCCTATAAAGGTTTACTGTGACAACAAGGCTGCTAGCTCAATTGCTGATAACCTATTTCAAGATGATAGAACCAAACACAATGAAGTTTATAGGCACTTTATCAAGGAAAAACTCGAGAATGGTCTGATTTGTGTTCCTTATATGCCAACAGCTCAGCAGGCAGCAAATATTCTTGCCAAAGGACTACCAAAGAAACAATTTGATCTCCTAGTGAGCAAGCTAGCTATTGAAGACATCTACAAGCCAACTTGAGGAGGAGCATTGGAAAGGAGAATATTTAGGAATTAAATGTTATTAATTACTAATTCTTAAGTGAATGATCGGAATCAGCTATTGATTTACAAAAGTAATTAGAGGAGATTAGTTAGGAGATAAATTAGGAGATTGATTGATTTTGTACAGATTTCTTTCCTAGTATAGTTACCTTGTATTCCTATTTATATGTAACATATAAAATAGAGAATAAATTAGGAGATTGATTGATTTTGGTACAAATTTCTTTCCTAGTATAGTTACCTTGTATTCCTATTTATATGTAACATATAAAATAGAGAAAATATAGCAAAGAAATACTTTTTTCTACACTGTTCATGAAAATCAAGGAGGGGTGTGAGGTTTTGTCTCCACTCTTAAAATCCAGAAGGTAGAGTCCATTATACTCCTTAGCGTGCCCAATCATCTTCCCTAATTCCCTATCCTAAAATACAAAATAATTAGAATCAAAAATGGCAAAGCAATTCAAGTCTCTGGTAATCTTTTAATGGACAAAAGATTGGCAAAAAGTTTTGGAACATGTAGTACTCTTGTCAAGAGAAGATTAGGGCACAAAAGAATGGTTATTTGACCTGCAACAGTAGTAAGAGAGCCCTCTGCAATTTTAACTTTTCTGTTACTAGGACAGGGGTTATAAGAAATAAAATAATGATGAGAGGTAGTCATATGGTCTGTAGCACCTAAATCTACGACCCAAGAATCCCTAGGAGACACAAATGAGGCACTAAGAGCATGAAAATTAGAAACATCACCTGATTGGGCTAATGAACATGATGCACCAGTACCTTCCAGGGAGTTCAGAATGCTCTTTAGGCTCTCAATCTCTTCTTTGTTAAGTCCTTTTGGTTTTGATCTAGCTTGATCAGAATCTTAAGAGTTTGTAGGTTCATTGAAGTGGGCTTTGGCATGTCCATCTTTGTTAGCCCCTTCTTTCTGAGCTTTTTATGGCTTCCCATGTAACTTCCAACAAATCTCTCTAGTGTGACGAGGCTTCTTACAAAAGCTACACCAAATAGCTTCCTTATTTTAAGCATGTTATTGGTGATGGTTAAGGGCATCTTTGTTGGTTTTCACAGACATGAACGTTGAGTTGTCAGCAGACTTAGATTACAACAACCTCTCTTCCTTCGTTTCAGGATTCTATCGAAAGCAAGAAAAGGAAAATCATCACAGTTCTCCAACTCTCTTCTTCCCGGATGAGTGAGAAGGCCTCATTCAAAGACAATAAAGGGTCTTTGTCAAGTATTTGACGCTAAAGTTGTTCAAATTCAACATTAAGACCTGCTAAGAATTCAAAGATTCTTTCCCTTTATATGAACTTTTGTAATTTGACACTATCATCACTACATTGCATTTTAAGATTCTGATAATGATCCAACTCAAGCCAAAAATCCTTCATCAGATTGTAATATTCAGTGACAGAGTGCATACCTTGCTTGGTAGATGATATTCTAGTCTTAATCTCATAAATTAAAGAGGAAAATAAGACTGAGTAATAGCATCCATATCTCTGTAGCGGATGAGAAAAACATTTAAGCGCCTCCAATGCCTGGTTCCATAGAGTTCCAAAGCCACGACGTGATTAAGGAATCCTTTACATCCCAAGCCTTAAACTTGGGATCTAAAACAGCAGGAGCAGGTCCTAATAGGTGAGAAAGCTTTCCCTTGCCCTTAAGGAAAGTCTTAACTATTTATGACCAGTGGAGGTAATTTTTACCATTGACTTTGTAAGATGGAAACAAGGTTTGTAACTCACCAATATGGGTAGGGGTGTACACTTTGGGATTACCAACATAGGAGATTTCAGATGAGGAAGAGACCTCCACATTGGGGTTTTTGCTAGTAACAGCTCCAGGCATCTGTTTTCCAAAAGGCACTATTGGCAATGAAGGCCAAGTAAGTGTCAGAAAAAAAAGAACCAAGAGTTACAGCATCCTGGGCTCTGATGCCATGAAAAAAGAAGTAATCACTTTTTCTTCTTTTTTTGAACATGTGCCTTTAAATACATACACAAGTCCTAGCCTAATTTCAGGTAACTAATTGCTAATTTTAAGGACCTTAAAATACTTCCTATTTGCAATACTACTCCATATTCACAACAATAGCCTAAAATAAATATCCGTGATATCCTTTTGTTTCCTATTTTATGATTAGGAAATAATTTCTCCTAAATCACTATTCTGATTTTCATCAATCTTGAGTTGATAAGGTTTGTTATCTTGAGTTGATGAGGTTTGATAAAGTCATATGTTGAATACTTGCTGAAGATTAGGTCTAGGAGTATTTATTTAAATTCAATAATATTATTGTTGATAGCGATTAGGTATTCCCGTTATCTTTTGAGATCCTAATTTTTAGGAAAAGTAGTTGTATTTCCTCTGTATTTATTCTCATTCAATGAAATAAAAAGGCAAGTATATTCAACAAAATTTCTATGGTCTTTCTCACCTTAAGTAGAAAACTTTTTTATTTCTTTAAAGTTCTGATTAGGACCTTTCATTAGTCTCAGAGCTTGACAAAATTCTAGGGTAGACCACTGTGGCAACTAATAAAGAATAGATCAAGACTCTTGTGGTGGGACTCGGTGCTTTGCAAGATAGTTTTTCTCGCTTAAAACTCAGCATGGTTGGTCGGCTGCACAGTTTAAAAGGTTTCAATAGCAAGATGTTTGAAGTCCTACTTTCAAAGCAAGAGTCATCATCCAAAAACACCAACAAACGTTGCATGAACTCCTTCAATGGCCGATTTCTTGACTTAGGAGATGACGCTAAGAATATTTCATATGGAGGAAGTCGTCAATTCTCTTCCAAGCTTGCCAAACTCGAATTCCCCAAATAATTCAGTGATGACCCCACCAAATGGTTCACAAAGGTGAACCAATTCTTTGAATATCAAAATACCCAGGAGGCGTAGAAAGTTTATTTGGCTTCCTTCCACCTGGAGGGTGAAGCCAATCAATCAATGGTGGCAATGGCTTCATCAAGCTCACAAGAGGAGGTGACATGGGAACTCTTCCTTTAGGAATTATGGGCTTTTACAGATTGCGAGGACAAAAATAAGGCAAGTCGTATCCTTACAGGATACCAGAAGGAATTCGATAGATTAGGTAATCGAGTACAAGGTTGGACACCAAAGGCGCTACTTAGGACATTCATAAACAAGACTCAAGGGAAAAATGGCAGGTGACATTTAGATGTTCAAATTGAAATCTTTGAAAGAAGCAATTAGCCTTGTAAGGATAAGGGATGATTAAGTAAGTCTACGGCAGAAATTCACCAAGTCAATCACTCGAACAATAGCTGACTCTCTTTCCTCAACACCAATCAAGAATTCAACCCCAATGAAGCAATTAACTTGGGATGAAATGTGGAAAAAACGAGCACATGGTCTTTGCTTCAATTATGATGAAAAGTTTACTCTTAGTCGTAAGTGTCAAGGACCTCAACTTCTAGTGTTGGAAGGCAGCGATGCTCTTTTGGATTATGAATCAAACTTGGATACTCAACGTGAAATATCTTTACATGCTCTTTCGAGATGGTCGACAAAACGGACATCGCGAGTGATGGCTTAAATTGGACACCATGAAATGGTGGTGCTCATTGATAGTGGCTCTACTCACAATTTCATCAGTGAAAAAGTGGCCAATGTGATGCAATTGCCAATAATTCCTACAAAACCTTTCAATGTTAAGGTAGATAATGGAGAGCCATTAAAATGTCAAAGGCAAATTGAGAATGTTTTTATTTTGGTCCGAGGTATTCCTTTTGTCTTTACACTTTATACCTAACCCTTATGTGGATTGGATTTGGTGCTGGGTGTCCAATGGTTGGAACAATTGCGTATTGTATCATACAATTGAAACAATTAACCATGGAATCCATATGGGGAAATCAAATTCGTAATTACAAGGGATTAACAACCAAACAATCCGGTGTGCATCCTTGAAGGCCATTTCCAAGGACGTTTGACATTGAAGTGCAGTTTTTGCCTTGTCTCTTCAAACCATAGCAGAGCAATCACCATCACCAACCCCACTCGAAATGCAACAATTATTGCAGAAATTTGAAGACATCTTTCAAGAGCCCAAGCAATTACCACCCATTAGAGTTGTGGACCATCACATTAATTTGCAAAAAGGGACAAATCCTGT
This sequence comes from Erythroxylum baracoense, assembly GCA_025629805.1. Classification (NCBI taxonomy): domain Eukaryota; kingdom Viridiplantae; phylum Streptophyta; class Magnoliopsida; order Malpighiales; family Erythroxylaceae; genus Erythroxylum; species Erythroxylum baracoense. The sequence continues at coordinate 9,148,713 of JAOTAY010000001.1, forward strand.
CAATGTAAGACCATACAGGTATGCCTATTTTCAAAAGACTGAAACTGAAAAACAAGTTAATGACATGTTAAAATTAGGGCTCATACAACCTAGTACTAGTCCTTTTTCATCCCCTTGTTTCGTTGGTTAAAAAAAGAAGATTGGACATGGTGATTTTGTACCGATTATAGATCACTTAATGAAGTAGCCATCAAGACCAATTCCCTATTCCCACTGTTGATGATATGCTTGATGAGCTCCATGGTGCTTCCTATTTCACCAAATTTGATTTACAGGCTGGATTCCATCAGTTACAAATTCACCCTTCTCATATCCACAAAATTGCATTCCGCACCCATAATGGCCACTATGAATATTTAGTCATGCCATTTAGTCTTTGTAATGGCCCATCTACCTATCAAGCAATTATTAACTCCATATTTCGCCCTTTCCTTTGAAAATTTGTGCTTGTTTTCTTCGATAACATTTTAATTTACACCTCCAATTGGACCATGCATCTTGAACATGATCATAAGGCTTTTGAATTATTAAGGCAGCATTAGTTTTTGATAAACTGAGCAGATGTGTATTTGGTCGTCAAGAGTTGGAGTATTTAGGCCACATTGTTACTCCACAAAGAGTTAAAGTGGATTAGGATAAAATTAAAGTTATGCTTAGTTGGCCTTAGCCTACTAATGTCTTTAAATTACATGGGTTTTTAAGCCTTATAAGTAACTACCGAAAGTTTGTCCGCAACTATAGCATCATAGCTCAAGCCCTCACTAATCTTTTAAAAAAGAGACAAATCAAGTGGACAGATGAAGCGGAACTTGCTTTTCAAAATCTTAAGCAAGCCATGACCACTACTCCAACACTTGCCATGCCAAATTTCAATGAGCCCTTCATCATTAAAGTGGATGCATAAGGAGATGGGATAGGAGTTGTCCTCACTCCACAAGGGAGACTATTTGCATTTATGAGCAGAGCATTAGACACCGCCAAATGGACGTGATCCACCTAGGCCAAGGAGATGTTAACAATCATTCAAGCTGTCCAATCTTGGAGACCTTATCTATTAGGCAGAAAGTTCTTCATTAGAACCAACCACCAAAGTCTCAAACATCTACTTGAACAAAAGATAACAACACCAGAGCAACAAAAGTGGGTCTCTAAATAGCTTGGTTATGATTATGAAATCACTTATAAACCATGCAAAGAGAATCGTGCATAAGATGCCTTGTCACGGGTAGCACGTAGTCCAAGCCTTGATGCTATCATTATCTCTCAAGCTCACATTTGGGACACCATCAGAATTGAAGCTAAAGACCATCCTTATATCTAGAGGATCCACAAGCAAGCAGAAGAAAAACATGGTAGTCTTTATTCATGGCGTAATGACCTACTTTATTACCAAAATCGGGTAATAGTTCCACCCGATTATGTCATCATCCAACAAGTATTGCAAGAGTTTCATGATTACACCAAAGGAGGTCATTCGGGTGTACTCAGAACCTATAAAAGATTGGCTCAACAAATTTATTGGCCTTCCATGTATAAGACAGTAGAAAACTAAATTCTTCTTACCAAGTTTGCCAACGGGTAAAAGTTGACACTTTGACACCAGCCATACTCCTTCGGCCATTACCCATTCCATGTCAAGTATAGGATAATATAACAACGGACTTCATCAAGGCTCTTCCACCTTCCAATGGCAAGCATGCTATTTTGGTCGTCATTGATAGATTAAGCAAGTCAGCACATTTTTTAGCTCTATCCCATCCTTTTATTGTGAAATTAGTAGTTGAGAAGTTTTTTTAGGGAGTTGATAAATTACATAGAATGTCGCAGTCCATCATTAGTGATCGAGACCCAGTTTTCAATAGCCATTTTTGGCAAGAGTTCTTTAAACTATCAGGAACACAATTGAAGATGAGATTCGCATATCAACCTCAACTAGATGGTCAGTCGGAAGCGGTAAACCGTTGTGCGAAATAATATCTTTGGTGCTTTGTTCATTGTTAACCAAGCAAATGGCATTCTCTCTTCCCTTGGGCTGAATTTTGGTACAACACCACCTATCATTCATCCATCGGGATGACTTCCTTTCAAGCTCTTTATGGTCATCCACCACCGACAATTCTGCATTATCATGAAGGAACCTCTTCAGTCCATGAAGTTGATCAAAGCCTGGTTGCTAGAGATGCCTTACTGCAACGGCTCGAGTAATCTGAACACTGCCAATAATCGCATGAAACAAAGGACGAATTCAAAGAGTAGGGATATAGAGTTTGAAGGAGGAGATATGATGTTTCTCAAACTTTATCCTTATCACCAACGGTCAGTGTTTAAACAGGCCTGCCAAAAGCTTGCCAATTGATTTTACCGGTCGTATCACGTGAGTCACATATAGGCTCGTGCTTCCTCCTAGTTCTTGCATACATTCAGTCTTTCACATGTCACTGCTCAAGAAGCATGTGGGTGAGGATCAAATTTTCAGTTCTATCTTGACGCCAATTTCTAATGATGGTGATTTCATCTTAGAGCAAGTTTGTGCAGGAAAGCTTGGTTAAGTGGACGAGGTTGTCGGTAGAAGATACCACTTGGGAAAATTCTCAGGATATGCAAGATCGATTCATGAACCTTGAGGACAAGGTTCAGCTGGAAGGGGATGGTAATGATATGCCTAGAACGTCCTTAAGGATGCCACGAAATAATCCAAAATATTTGGCCACTATGGAGTACATGTGCAGAGAGCTAAAGGCTTGGTCTTGAATTGATAAGGATTGTTATATTGAGTTGATAAGGTTTGTTATCTTGAATTGATAAGGTTTGATAAAGTCATAAGTTAAATTTTTGCTAAACATTAGGTGTAGAAGTATTTATTTAAATTCAATAACATTGGTGTTGATAGTGATTGGGTGTTTTCACTATCTTTTGAGATCCTAGTTTTCAGAAAAAATAGTTAGGTTTCCTATGTATTTATTCTCATTCAGGCAAGCATATTCAACAAAATTTATGTGGTCTTTCTAACCTTAAGTAGAAAACATTTTATTTCTTAAAAGTTTTGATTGGGACCTATCAACAAGTTGATCTAGTTTTTTCAATAACTTCATTGTCTTTCTTGTGGAATAGCAGTGACAACCTTTCTCATCCCACTTTGTAGTTCCAACCATTTTCCTTTCCAATCAAACTTTATGGTTCCTTTATTATAGTTGCATAGAAACAATGAATCACTAATACCATATCCACTGCCACAATACTATAACTAAAGTATCAGTAAAAAAATGACTCCCACTCATTAATCAACAAAAATCCTTACAAACCTTTTGACAACTAAGATGCATTCCACCAACCACAACAATCTCTATCCTATGGTCGTGTTCTTTGAGATGGCAAACAAGGAGGTAACTCAAACAAATGAGTGAACTCCTTCCTCATCAATTCCACCTTCTCTTGTTGCTCTCTACTCAACTCAGATACGCTAGCTACTAGTTGATAACATTGTGGAGAATAAACCTATGTCATTACCTCATCATAGCAAACAGAATTGACAAGTTGATCTAGTTTTTCCAACAACTTCATGTAGCAAATAGAATTGTGGTAAATCGAAGCATACTAAATAGTTTTTGGAAACTTCATAGTCGACCAACAAGAGGACGTGGAAGTAAACGAATGGGTTCCACTAGGCCACAAGAAAACATGTCAGAAACTATAGATGCACCTGTGTCTGAAGAATCAACAACTGATGGTTGCCTTTCTAAAGAAGAAGTAAACTCTACGAGGTCTTTTGTCTCAACTTGACTCCAATAGTCAAATGTTGCTTCTTTTAATTTTGCCAAATTAGGTATTGCTATTACTACTAATTTTGAAACTCATAATAATCCATGGTTTATAGATTCTAAAGCATCAGACCATATGATCTTTCGAATTACATTCCATGTTTAGCCAAAGATAAAGTCTATATTCCAGAGGGTTTTTTATCTTGTATATATGGAACAGATTTTGTTAATTGTACTCCTTCCATTAAACTATCATCTATTCTCCATATCCCTAATTTTCCTAATAATCTATTATTTGTTAATTCCCTTACCAATGAACTGAATTGTAAAGTAGAATTCTATCCTACTTATTTTGCATTTCAGGAACTGAGCACAGGGAAGAAGACTGGCTATGTAGATTGCAAGATGGTTTGTATGTGCTAGATAGGAATAGTCACTTATTGCTATCTTCTAAGACTCCATCCATGATAGGAGATTCAATGTTCGCTAAACAATAGTTGATTCAACTACATAGGAAATTTGGAAACCCATCTTTTAATGTTTTAGAAAAATTATATCCAAAGTTGTTTAAACAATGCAATTTAAATTTACTGTTTTGTAATGCTTGGGAATTTGCCACATACACAAGACATTCTTATCCTTAATTAGTAATAAGAGTCATGGTCCCTTTATGAATATCGAAATCAATGTGTGGGGTTCTACTTAAACAATTTTCTTGTTTAGTTATAGATGGTTTGTCACCTTTATAAACTATTGTACTAGGATGACATGGGTTTACTTGTTGCAAGCTAAGAATGAGGTCTATTCTTCTTTTAAATCCCTCCATGAAATGATTTGCACAAATTTTGATGTTAAAGTTAAGATTAGAGAACTAATAATGGCACAAAGTACATGGAAGGTATTCTTTGTGACTATTTTGATTCATATGAATTATTGCACCAGATTAGTTTTGTTAATGCAAATACCCAAAATGCACATCCTGAAAGAAAGAATAGACACTTATTAGAAGTGGCTAAAGCCCTCATGTTCACTATGAATGTCCCAAAAGTCCATTGGGGTGATGTAGTACTTTCCACCACTTATCTTATTAATAGAATGCCTCTAAAAACACTAAGCTTTAAAATTCCTTTGAAAATGGTGCAAGACACGAATTCTTACATTGTACCTCCTAAAGTTTTCAGTTGTGTATGTTTTGCTCACAAGAAAAATGCAGACAAATTTGATCTTCGTGCTCTTAAATATATGTTTGATAGGTATTTACAACTAAAAAGGTTATATATGTTTTTTTTAAATTAATAGATTTCATTATAAGAATATGGCCCTGTTTGGCAATCAGCGGATTGCATTAGCTGTTAGCTGATTCTATCAACGGTTAGCTGATAGTTGATTATATCAGCTGATTTGACCATCAGATAACATCAGCTGTTTATTAAAGATGTTTAGTAAAATTAGTTATTTAGTATTAACTATTGATGTGTAAAATGACTTATAAGGGTATGATTTAAAAAAATTATAATGGCAAGAATATTATGTTTCTTAGTATTCGTTGAATATTTTTATAAGAATTCAAATTTTAGATATTTAATTTTACAAAAATTAAGTTTATAACTTTAATAAAAAACATCATCATCATCATCATAATAATAATAATAGTCTAACGTTAAATTTTTTATTAATATGAATGATACAGCAAGCTACATCATATTAGTATTTTTCATATAATATGTATGAATTTTATTATTTAATAAATTAAAATATCTATAATTATAGTATGACACATATATGATATATAACTAATATATAGTAGTTATATACTAAAAATATTAATTTGATGTGACTCTTTATGTTCAAAATTGTAATATTATGGTATTTTTAAAATGTAAACTAATATTATAAAATCAAATAAAGATTAAAAAGTTTAATTAACTCCTTTATTATATTCTTCCAAACTTCAGTACGATAAAAAAAATCAACTTTGAAAACACATAAGCAAAAGTAGAGAGTAAAGTGAAGTGTAATACTATAATTAGGCAAACAACTAACTCCAAAAGCTCCTCTTATGAAGCTTTTAGAAATCAGCTTATTGGAGTTAAATAAGCTAACCAATAAGCCATTTACCAAACACATTAATAACTTTTTAAGATGGTCAAAAAGTCAACTGTTAGTCAATAAGCTAAAAAGCAGTTGATAAGTTGTTTGCAAACATCTCCTAAGTCTTAGATTATAGGTTTAATCAATTTTCTATTAAGTCTACCATGAATCTACTAATTGAAGAAAAAACAACAGCTGAAGTTATGTTTTTGGTCATAGATATATGCAATAATAACAAAAATAATAATTTAGTAAAAGTCTCGTTGATTCAAGGGATGTGGAAGTTTCATTGGTACCCCGTATTTGGAGAGGTTTAGAAGTATGTACCTTTACCTTTAATATATATATATATAATAAAGTAATAATAAATAAAAATAAAAATAAAAATAGACAAAAATATAATAAGAATAAAATAAATAAATAAATATGTATAAATAAAATATAAAAATACTTAATAAAATAAAAAACAAACAAGTTATTATAAGAAAATATTTATGCTAAATAAGAAAATATTTAGGTTAAATAACTAAGAGGAAAGTACTACATATTAAATATTTAGGCTAAATAAGGATATTTCTATGTGACATCATTTGCTCGTATGTTAGTATGCCAAAATTTCTATTGAAGGTCATTTCCTTGGTAAGTTCTGGTACAATCATGTCGTTCTCGATTACCTCTCCCAGTTCTTCTTGGGCCTTTTTTTTTTTAGTCTTTAAGTACAATCTTATCACATTTTTTCATTTGAGCGTCATAATGTCTCCTCTTAATATGTCCGAATCACTTAACCCTTGTCTTTCTTAATTTTTCACTAATGTTAATTACCTTTAATTTTTCTTTTACCATTACATTCTTGACCTTATCTGTTCTAGTAAAATTGCATATCTAACAGAGCATTTTCATCTCCACCACCATTAAACTTTTGATTATACACTTGTTTGATGGGTCAACACTCCAACCCATAAAACATGGTCGGCATAATTGTTAAAAGATAATATTTACCTTTGAGTTTGACCGATATCTTCTTGTCACATTAAATTCCTAATACACTTTTTCATTTAAGTCATTCTGATTTGATATAGAGAACTATGTCTTCATTAATCTCTCCATTATTTTAGATAATAGATCATAGATAATTAAAAAATTCTTTTTGTTAAATAAATTCTGAAACAATCTTTTCCTCCATAATGGAAGTCACCCTATGGCCTGAAAAGTTACACTCTAAGTACTTAGACTTATTCTTGCTCAATTTAAAATCCTTCAACTCTCACTACAAGAAAATAACGAATTACCGGTGAAAAATTACCGGTAGAACACATTCTGCAGCAACGGAAATGGATTATCTGTTGGTAAAGTTGACGAAAAAAATTGATTTTTCTGATGGTCAAAACATTGGTGGATAAACGTAAAGAGAAAATATCCCCGCTAGTTTTTCGACGTATTATAGTGACAGAATATGAAAGTCTGTCGCAAAATTAGGCGACAACAGCTGGTGGGAAAAATTAGCATCTTGAATACTGACAGGACCATAATTTCGTTGGTAAAATACTGATAGAAATGTCCCTCTATCGATAACTATCGAATTGTCATAATAAACCAAATGATGTCATTTTATCAATAGAGTTAATGAGACCAGAAGCACTCCCCCCTTTCTCCCTTCCCTCTGCTATTTTTCTCTCTTCCCACCATTGACGTCGTCGGTTCTCTTCTTGTAGTGCTTCCACCCTCGATTTTTGCTTATTTTTGGCCCATCGTGCATCATTTTCAGGTAACAAAATTATTTGGTTTATTTTGTCTCCAAAAAATGAAGGTGTTAGATGTTTATATGTATGATCGTCAATAGGTGGGTGGGTTTTATTTGGATTGTTGGTTTATGCATTTTTTAGTTGAATTGTTGGTTTATTTGTTGTTTAAATGTGTTGTTGTTGGTAAAT
>JAOTAY010000001.1:9176508-9187194 GCA_025629805.1 Erythroxylum baracoense
CAACAGTGGTATCAGAGCATGTTTGTGCATGTAATAGATGATGTATTGAACATGTGCAAAGTGTTTGCTGGGTTGTGGTTGACTTACATATTGTTTTGGAAAAATTCGTGTAAATTGTATAAATTTCTTTTTCTATTTTTCTTTCACATAAATGTTTATAAGATGTTATATTATGTTTTTGTAAAAGTATATTTCAATTTAAAGTCATTTGCTATTTTATTTCGAATTTATATCTAGACTGTTCATATGTTGAATTCTGGGATTTTCTGAAAAATTGATTGCATATGCTGATTTTGAAATTTTCGTATTAATTCTAGAAACAAATTCTATTTTTCTTTCACCAAAATGTTTGTAAGATGTTATATTATGTTTCTGTAAAAAGAAAAATACAATTGAATGTCATTTGTTATTTTATTACAAATTTAGTTTCATCTTGATGCACGTATGAAGTTCTGGAAATCTGATGAACATGCATGCATGAAAATTCCATATTAATTTTTTAAAATTTTTAATAAATTTTATGCATGCACATGCAAGATGAGATGCTGTATGAGATGCATGATACTTGTTGTTAAAGTGGTTATCTTATGCATGCATGATGTAATGGTTAACTAGTGTTAGAGGTAATGTGACAAGTGTCATACACATATGATGTGTTGGCTTATTACTATTTATTAATAAATAATTCCTAAGAATTTGGTTCCAGAATTTTTTATTAGACACATTTTGGGATTTGTATAAAACTTTGGAATTTTTCCAGAATTAATTGAATTTTATTCAATTAATAAATAAAGTCAAAGTTAATATTGGTCAACTTTTTGAAAGTTGATGGAGTTGACTTACTTAATGACTTATAATATATGTATTTCGATTATGAGACCTAAATAAGGTTCTTATGTGATAAGAAATATATTATTTTGATGAAACTAACATGCTTAATTCATGTACTTGAAATTAGGGTTCTGGAAATTTTCCGAACATCGAATCGGTCTCTTTAGTATCTAGTAGGTTAACCTACTTATCTTGACGATTTTGGCTGTGAAGATAATTTTGGCATGTGCCGAAATTGTTTAGATAAATTTGAGATGATCTAGGGATATTATAAACGACTAATTGGTGTATGGGAATTTTGGAAACCCTAGGGATTAATTTAGAATCAATCCAAGTAGAGCATAGCATTTCTAGTGTGACTAGATAAAGGCTTATAAACTAGGATTAAAATGTTTAATCTAGACATCAAAATAATTAAATTTTAGGGTTCCTAATCAATTCACATTCTTAATTCAGATGAGCCAAGACTAACACTAGTAACTGATTAGGTTCAAGAGTTGAATCGAATCACAAATTTAGGATGCATAGTCAAGTCACATCCTAAATTTAAACCTCCTTTATGTAGTATATGCATTAGATGCATTTTAAGGGTAGTTATCGACATAGACTCAATTTAATTGAGTTATCCATAATCTAAATGTGTTGGAACCCATTTTTAGAGCCCAACTATCGATTCAGATACCAAAATACATTTGGCCTGGGTCTCAAGATGAAACCCATGGTGACCATTCGGGACCGTCGCATGAGGGTGGTGTGAAAGAGAGGTGCAAAGTATTGCAATCATAATAAATCTTAGCGTGGCAGCAAAGGAGAGTTCACCGCGGTGAAATACATGTTCACCGCGGAGAACCCATGGAGTTATCTCCATGGACCCTTCGGGAAAAGTTCGCCGCGGTGGAAGTCGTTCTTCGTTCCGATGAAGTCCCCTTCGGAAAGGTTCACCGCGGTGAAACACTCAAAATTCAAAATCCAAACTCAAAAGTTCAAACATTTAAGATAAACACATACATTCAAATCTGACCATCCAAACTTAATCATAAGCTAAACATAATCATACACAAGAAACTTCAATTCTTCATTTCATTACTAATCCAAAAAGTTCGAACAAACTTTACTTGCAAAACATCATACATATCAAAGCTTAATACAAAATATAAGTGATGCTCAATGTTGATATGCCTATAAAGCTATCCAAAATAGTCGTTAACTTAGTACAAAAGTCTCTAACTGTCGTGGAGTTTTTGATGCCTTCCAAGGATCAACTATCATCTTGTTCCGCACCTGAGGAGGGAAAATAATGGGTTAAGCTACACGGCTCAGTGGCTAATATATTTATGGTCATCGGTAACTAGCACAAATTTAAGCATATATATATATGTATATGTACTTAGCAATTCAGGTATTCTCAAATCTATTCTAAAAATTTGATCATTGACCAATACAGTTCAAGAACTCAATTAAGCAGGTTAATGCATAACACATAACATTCAAATGCATCAAACTTGACAATTCAAAAAGATGCAATGCACAAACAAATGGCTCAAGGGTTCCATGGAATCAAAATGGAGAAACCAAAGTTTGCACCATGAATAGAATGAGTCCTTTTTCGGAGCTCATATGCCACAAGCAGGCAGCCGAGAGAAGGCTCTTGTCAACGTGTACGTGACGAACAAAATGGTTCCACTCTCGCCCAAACAAAAGCACATATTCATTTGATCATATGCTCATACTTTCATGTTTTTTTAATCTTTTCATTCAAACAAAATTCCATGACATGTTTCAATGGCATAACTTGATCAAGATTCATAAATCACACGCATTTTCAACAATCGCATAATTCACTATCAAGCAAGTTGTACATACACACATATAGGCGAGAATTTGCCCAATCACACAATAACTATAAATAGATTACCCACCTAATTTCGCTTGACAATCCAAGTTCAATGTTGTCTTTCCTTTTGCTGTTGGATTGGGCTTGATTGGTTTCCTATAACAAACCAAGTTCTCAATCAAACAACATTCAAAGGAAATTCATAAGGCTTCAGTAATCAAGAAGCTAAAATTGAACTATAATCCTTTCAAACCTAGACTTTCGGGTCTACTTTTTCATGATCGTTATGATCAGGTAAAAGAAGAAATTTGCTAATACCTTCTTCTAGAAAATGCCCCCATTATCTCCGCCACCAAAATTATTCAATTTGGTTCAGTAATCCGAAAGTTATACTCCAAACATATTGGGACTGTCCTTATACTAAAACAATATTCTATACTTAACTTCCTTCCAAAATTTGACATCCTTAGAGATCGAATTTAAGCTTTGTTTCTTCATACAACTTATAGCCCTATGCCTCTAGTTTAATCCAAATTAAAAATCACTCCATTGGGATAACTACACAAAATGTTATGATCAAAATACCGAAGCATATTTGCTGTTGGAAAGTTCACTAGTTCGCCGCGGCGAACTTTTCCAGAAAGGAAAAATTCACCCAAAAAGTCAAAGTTCGCTGCGTTCTTGGGTTAGCAGCGGCGAACTTTATCCATCAAGTTGGCTGCGGCGAACCAAGGAGAGTTGGTCACGGCAAACTTTGACAGAATCATATGCAGAACACTTCATTTTTTCCAAATTTTTACTTCCAACATCTACAGCCAACACATCCTAAACCTCAACCATCATTTCTACTTCATATTCACTTCATTATCCACTCTATTTTAACCCAAAATCATTCACAAATACATCATAATCTATCTTTGATCATTAACCTTAAAAGATTAAAGCCTTTCCACATACCATTTATTAACAACTCCCTACACACATTCAACTTCGGTTTCACTTCTAACTATCATTAAACATGGTTAATCCAACAAATCAAGAAAGGAAGAATGATTGTACTTACTTGTTTAAGCTCCAAATTCTTCAAACTCTTCAAGTTCTCCACAACCCTAGCTTGATTTTCTCCTCTTCTTCTTTTCTTCTCACACTCACGATGCTTCTCTCTTCTTAACCAAGCTAACAAGTTTCTTCCTCTAATTCTACACTATAACAACCATCAAATGTCCCTTTTGTCCTCCAACCTAAGTCTTATAATCTTTAGACTTAAGAAATCTTCCAATTCTACCCCCTTCTTTCATTTAATCCAAAGACTACTTACTTTAGGCCATAATCTTATACCCTAAATCATACACTAATTTAATTCTAGCTTTGGCATAATAATTAAACTCCAAATAAAATGGTTTATCTAGCAAGACCACAAAATTTATTCAAATCATGCTTAATAAATAAAGAAAAAAAATTCGAGGCTCAACACCACTAAAGCAGAATTTGTGGCATGTTTTGAAGTCACAATATATGCATTATGGCTGCAGAACTTTATTTCAGGACTTAGGGTTATAGTCACCATTACTAAGCTGCTTAAAATTTATTGTGATAATTAATTCTACAGCAATGTTCTTCTCTAAAAATGACAAATACTCAAGAGGTGCCAAACATATAGAGATAAAGTATTTTTCCGTTAAGGAGGAGGTTCAGAAATAGAGAGTGTCTATTGAACATATTAGAACAAATCTCATGATAGCAGATCCGTTAACTAAAGGTTTACAACCAAAGACATTTAAAGAATATGTACAAAGAATGGGACTTGGTTGTCCTTTTAAATGATGTATCTAATGAAGTTGACATTTTGAGCTCATTTATATGTTTTTTATATACGCCATTTATTATTTCTAGTTATAATGTGCACATAATTGTATTAAGACATGTCATAATTTGAATTTACTAGAAACATTACTATGGACCATGATGAAATTTATTTGTCATTTATAGGTCTAGTATGGTAAAACACTAATGTTTGTGGTATATAGAAAGGAGTATATTATTAATAAATATACAACCGTCATAACCCACATTTAGTGTTTTATCAAATTTAGATAATTATGATATTTTTAAGGCTGAGTTTTATCATATTTAGGCCAAGTGGGAGACTGTTGGAAGTTATCTTGAGGAAATTTTCAAAATGGCCTAAAACTTAGGGATTGAGGCTAGTAACTTCCTATTCAGATATAACTACTCAATCTAATATTATTGGGAAATTATTAATGTAGAAAAATTTCATCCACTAATTAATGAAATATTGATACTTGATGGACGTATCAGATTAAAAGAAAGGCACACATAAAATTGGTCCTCTCTCTGCCCTATTATATACGTTTTAAGAACAGCTTCAAACATTCATCTGAAAATAGTGGATAGAGAAAAGAAAGGGAGAAGAGGAGAGAAGCTAAATTTATTTTCTACGCAAATAAGGTATAATGTTTTTTTTCATCGAATCCAGGTATGAGAAAATTATCGATTTCAAGATCCCTTATAATTTAGAGAAAATAAATTTCGCCTTACACTTAGATACTTTCAATCTCTAATGCAATGATAGTTTGGGAAAATATTGTTTTATAAATGAGCAGTATAAGAGGCCTCAATAAGCTGGATTTCTTAGCTATATCCTCTATGTTCACTTGTACTACTTATGGGATTAGGTGTTCAAGGGTAAGCAAGTAAGCTTCCTTGCAGTAGGTCTGAGTATAGTCAACGAGATTAGAGAAAATCTTCTTGCCAAGAAGTGATATAATGGCAACAAACCCATAGTTGAACTGACAAACTGAGTAATTGTATAGTTCGCTTGTTTGAATATGGGGTAGCTAACATGTGGTAAGGACTATCTGCAATGTAGGAGACTGGCAGCATGAGTCTGAGCTACTATTCCTTTGGATTTGTACTACTTATTTCATATTGGAATGATATTTCTTCAATTTCTGACATAAAAAGTGTACTCGAATCATAATCATTTGATATCATATTAAGCTTACCCTAGCAATAATAATCCTGTTGATTGGATAAAAGTAAGCGAGAGAGATACTAACGAGGAAGGAGAAGAGGAAGTTTATCTTTTGCTAATAAAGCTCACTACTACGAAATTCTGAAAAAGTTAGAAATTCCAAAAATTAAAATTGACAAATTTTGAAAAGTTGAAAGTTTTAAACATTTCTAAACATTAAAGTCTAATAAAAATTTTAAAATTCAAATAACTTTTTTCCTTTTCAACCTTTATGGGCTCTCAAATTGAAATTGCGCATTGTAGTATTGGAATGTCTTTGGCTTCATGCTCCGTAACCTATCGGTCAAGTGTCTACGATACTCACCTTTTAAAGTGAGTGGCATTTGGGCCCATAGACGGAGTCATCCCATCAAATGCTTCCTTAGCTTCTACTTTCTGGAAGAGAGGTGGCATAAATCAAATGGCATTCTTGGTGGAAGTCTTATATTCAATACAGAAAAGCCCGACAAACAAATCACATCTTAAAGATGATAAGAAATTACTTAAAATCTCTTTTGTATATGGATAGCAAAATGGTTTCAAATATCAACAAAATTTCCACCAAAAGTATAATGCATGTCCATAGAAAGAATAAGAATGAATTCAAAATGATTTGGCAGAAAAGACTGAAGATACAAATCTAATATACTGGAAAATGTTGCAGATACAGATCATGGTAAGCAGGACTTAGTGGTGTAGTAAAAAAACTAGTAACTAGGGGAAATTTTACATAACATGTGGTCACTCCTTATGCTGTCATCATATTACATTCCTGACGAAGACGTTAGGTTGATTCTTTGAGCACCCAGTTTTGGTGCTACAGTTTTGGCTGCACTCCCAACTGATGACAGGTTTGCTCTTTTAAGGTAGGGGAGCATCAATGGCAACCTAAAGGTCATCATCATCAAGCTTGGTGCTTGTTTTCAAAGATCTTGATGTTTTTGGAGCAAGAGTAGCTATAGAGCCCCAGAAATCATCATCTTCATCTTTTGTAACCTTCACCGTATGTTTTCATCGTGAACTTGTAACTGAAGAAGGGAGGTCAAGTAATTACTAAGTGAACTTTTTGAATGACATAAAAATACTTGGTAAATAGCATAAAAATGTGAGACTAAATTGTAAGTAAATAACATCCACTTCTGTTCAGAACATGTATGTGTGCGCTCATAGCTTCTAATACATCAATCTCCCTACTTAATGTTACCCACATGATTGATTTTTAAGAACTTTGATTGCAATATTATGTAGCTACAAGTTACTAGCAACTTCGATCAAAGCAACAATGAGAGCATCCATAATACCAAGCAGAGAGTTATAAGAGGAGTAGCATTCATTTACTTCAAAAAGATGAGTCACTCTAAACACTATAAAATGTATAATAATTCTGGAGGTTGATATGTTAAAATTACTCAAAACTCGAAACAGGCCTTAAAAACTCACAGCATCTAAAGTAGAGAGCATCCCAAAGGACTAGGGATTCTTAGATAGTCCTATCATATAAGACGGATCCTGATTATCATAAGAAAGCTAAACTCTAGACAATAAGTCCATAGCTAATCAAAATCATCAATGACATTCTACATAAACAAGCATGTAATTGAGATTGTTGGTAAGAATCTTATGAGTCATCAGTTGCTATGGACAAAAATGTTAAAGGTCCCTTCTATTAACTGAGTTCAAATGGTATAATCATGTAATTATTGATGAGTTTTGACTGATATTTAACACGTAAGTTGATATTAAGATAACATGCTAATGATGGAATAAGGTAAGACTTGTACGTAGGTTAAACAAAATTGGCAATGTCGATAATAGTACGAAAGTAGTTGAATGTTAGTATGCACTAATGCGCATTGACAAATTTTTTTGATAATGATAGAGATTTAGATGCAAGACTGAAGATAATAGTGCAACTAAATTGTGTTAATTTAGATCATGGAGCAATATGACTGCAACATAGACGTGCTTCGATGAATCATGCAAAAAGATGGCTTGGGATGACTAAATCAAAGGTTTATAAGGCACCTATCTTCTAGAGATGATGATGTGGTAACATATAACATGAACATATACTAGTAAGTTAAGAAAATGGGAGCACTACAATACTTCTTCAAGTAGTGGAAAGCTAATTCAAATAATGTGGCAATAAAGTAGGTACAATCTAAGACCATGTTTTTTGTGATCTTATTGTTGTTAGTGCCTTAAAGGGGATAACTTCTCACTAACTTGATATAGTTAATTGAAAAAGTGACAATTCCCCAATAACTTGGAGGATTAATGAAGAAAGTGGTTAGTTTAGCTCATTTAATCCTTAAATTTTTGTAAATCTTTTGTAGTTTATTTAAGACATTGAGCTCATTCAATCATTTGTAAGAGAATTGAGAATTCTAAGAAGGTTCTTTTTGCCTAGGTTCGAGTAGTTGTGCAATTATTTATAGAGAACTTCATGTTAGAAGTATCTCAAGTCCTTATACTATTTCTTTGTGAATAGATTGATAAAAAGTTGGCTTTATCGTGACTCTCTTGTTTATTTCATTTGGTTGGGTTGTACTAGATATTTGTGTATCGAGAGTATTACTGAAACACTTAAATATGAGTGATGTGAGATATTAAAAACAAAGGGATTTATTGGTTGATGATTATGAAAGAAGGCTAAATTAGATTTTGGAGGACTAAAGCTTAACTGTCACACAAAGATTTCAATAATCTTAATTCAATTTCATTATTTCCAAAAACATCAGGTGATAACTAGTATAGAACTAGCTTTGTGAACAATAAATAATGGAAGCAATCTTATGGAAGAAGTTGCTAGAATAGAGGCAATCATTGGTCTTTTAAATTATGGTATAATTCCTTTGTTAGAACATTTTAAAGCTTTAGTGATTGAACTTCAATAAATAAAGAAAGCACTTAAAGAACAAATGAAAGCTCAAGAGAAGATGAGCTATAACTTGTTGATACTCAAATGTGCTATTTCTAGATATAAATTGGGATTCTAATCAGAAAACACAATGGTGAAGTTGTTGGAGCCGCAAATTTTCGTTAGCAAATAAAGTTTCAAAGAACTCAAAATTTTTTTTATAGAATATGGAGCAATATTTTACGATAACAAGGGTATCCACTATGAAAAAGGTGTCAATCACAACAATGTATATAGTGGAGCTGTGATGGAGGGAAATGACCTCAAATAACATTAGTACAAGCAAACTTCTTATTAACACTTGAAAGAAAATAAAAAGGAGCTAAAAATCAATTTCTTCTTGATAATACTTCTTGTTTTACAAGGGAAACATTGAAATGGTTGAAGCAAGATAGTTTGGTAAGGGAGTATGTAATGTAATTTACAAATATTGGATGTGCAAAACATGTCAGAGGAGGATAAGTTATTCAACTTTATAAGCAACTTGTAGGGATATAGATTGAGCTTTAAAGGCAAAATGAGAAAAACCTCTCTAGCACAATAGTGGCTGCAGACGCTTTAATGGATCTCTAAATGACATCACTCATTTAAACTAACAGTAAGGATTGGAAGAATGGTAGAAATCAAAATAGTTTAAAGAAAGACAAAGAGAAGGTACTGGGAACTTTTCATTAGAAGTCGAAGAAATATTCAAAACAACATACTGCTTATTTCATTTGTAAGAGGTCAAACTTTGTTTGAGAGTACTTGTCGGCCCCCGTTTTCGGAGTCTGACTCCTACTTGCTCTGATATCACATCTGTCGGACCCTGAGTTCGGAGTCTAACTTGCATGCAGAATACCTTAATACGTAAGTTATCTCCTAAAGAGAACACCTTGACCACTATCGGATTTTCTTCTCAAACTCCCCTCTTCTCATCTCAGTTCAGCTTTTAGAATAGTTGACTAGTCCATTCCTACCTTTCAACCTGAATCTATCAATGATCAGCGTGGGTGAGTCCTCACTTTATAAATATACTTGGTTCGGGGCTATTAGTATAACTTCTCCTATAAGCATCCAAAACTAGGGTTTCTTTGGATAGATAGAAAGAGAACTTCAAGAACTACAATTTTTATGAAAACTTTGAAGACCAACTTTATCTTCTGAAGGGTCAAAAATGGGACAGAAGATTTGTGGTGAACAGTGACCCAGACGATAGCGTGAACAGTGTCACAGATGAAGTCTGGGAAACACAGACGATATTTTACAAACATCACAACTTTCTCTAGGGAGATCGATTCAGGGTATTCTTTATACGGTTTGAAAAAAGATTTCAAGGTCTACAACTTCCATGAAGATCTCTAAGGTCGATTCTATCTTCTAAGGAGTCAACAATGGGATAGAAGATATGGGGTGAACAGTAACACAGAAGATGTACTTCAACTCAAGTAACCTCTTAACTCCTTCTTATAATCCTTGACCCATTATCTATCCTCTGTGTTCTACCCTCTATGATTGACTTTTATCTTCTGGGTTGACCCTCTATCGACTGTGAATTATCATCTGAAGTCTGTGAACAGTGACATAGACGATGTCTTGTGTAACGCAACGCTACTCTGTGAACAGTAGCACAGACGAAGTCTGTGAATAGTAACACAGACGAAGTCTGTGAATAGTAACACAGACGAAGTCTTGTGTAACGCAACGCTAATTTGTAAACAGTAACACAGACGATGTCTATGAACAGTAACACAGACGAAGTCTTGTGTAACGCAACGCTAATCTGTGAACAGTAACACAGACGAAGTCTTGTGTAACGCAACGCTACTCTGTGAACAGTAACACAGACGAAGTCTGTGAACAGTAACACAGACGATACGCTTCAACTCATATTACTTCATAACTCCTTCTTATAATCCTTGACCTATGAACTATCCTCTGTGATCTATCGTCTGTGGTAATTCCTCTATGTTCTATCGTCTATGTGATGACGTGTCCTCTGTGTTCTGATGTCATCACA
Source organism: Erythroxylum baracoense (assembly GCA_025629805.1). Classification (NCBI taxonomy): domain Eukaryota; kingdom Viridiplantae; phylum Streptophyta; class Magnoliopsida; order Malpighiales; family Erythroxylaceae; genus Erythroxylum; species Erythroxylum baracoense. The sequence continues at coordinate 9,187,127 of JAOTAY010000001.1, forward strand.
GACGATACTTCTTCATTCTATTCATCCTTCCCTCTATGTTCTATCGTCTATGTGATGACGTGTCCTCT
>JAOTAY010000001.1:9200678-9213982 GCA_025629805.1 Erythroxylum baracoense
CACTTCATTCTTTAATCAATCATAAAGAAGTCAATAAATGAGACTCTTTTCATTTGTTTAAGATGGCTATATGAAAAAACCAATAATCTAAATGAGACCTTCTCATTTTTTATTATGGATAAAAGAAGGAAGAGAATACATCAAATACACATCTTCTTTTCTTTAATGAAATGAATGTTAAAACTTTACATTACATGTCATCGTTAAAAGTCAACCATTAAATCATTTAATGATAAGATCGCAAAACAAGAGTTTGCTTATAGCAGTCTAGATAAGTATGATCTTAGGTATGTACGTATCGCAGGAACTAACGTGGAATGTTGATAGCGAAAATGCTCGACATAGAGAATGTGTGTGTGTATATATATATATATATATAGTAGAAAGAGTGCAATGCGAAGTGTAAGCTTCCAACAGTAATGGACGTGGATCAAAATTTGGTGTGACCTTAAGGTTAGCTTAATACAAAGTCATCAGCTGATAACCCCCCACTTCTATAAGAGAACTCTGCACCTCTAATTCTTCAACAAAAATTAAGGCAAACAGAGAAACATCGAACATGGCTTCTCCTAAAGTTTCTCTTTTTTCAGTTCTCCTACTACTGTCTTCTTCAATGATGCTGTCGTTTCCGATCAAAAACAGCTTCCTTCATTATCTCTCCTTCACTTTCAGGTTCTCAACTCCAATTTCCTCCTAACATTTGTACTCCAAACAACTCTTCATTCTCTTCTGTCCTAGGACTTACCACTCAAAACCTTCGATATCTGTTGCCTTCTGTCACAAAACCCTCGTTTATCTTCACTCCTACTTAAGTATCTCACATCCAAACTGTTGTTTTTTGCGTAAAGAAGCTTGCAATTCACCTCAGATTCCGTAGTGGAGGTCATGACTATAAGGGTGTCTCATATGCTTCTGAAACTGAAAAACCTTTTGTTATTCTCTAGCTCTCCAAGCTTCGTTATGTTAATTTAAGAATATGGGTCTCACAAATCGGAATATGAAATCCACTTATATAACAAAATATTATAAATATATAACTTGACTGACAGCACCGATATTATAAGGTTAAATTTTAATGTTTTCTAAGTTATGGACTTATTTGTTCTTTCTGAAATATTATGATTAAATTTGCCGATTGGTGTAAAATTTAGGATCAAAATTAACTTTTTTAGCTCATTTTTTTCCACAATTCTTTCAATAGTGGCACATGGGCACTAATTTTAGGTCATATACTGGCTCTGATATGATCTTGTAGGATGTCTTATATTTTGAAACTAAGTTATAAGAGGAAAATGCAGTAAAATATCATCATATTCTAGGTTGTGCGTGATCATCTTGCATCTACTTCTTTAGGTACATCGCACTTATGTTTGAAACTGTGTTCAACTAAACATGGATTTTCTTCTCCACTTAACTTTCAAAACTCTCTGATCCTTGGCCACCATCATTCCCCATAAACACATCTATAATTGCATGAAACATTTCATTAAATCAATTAAATAAAGGTAAAGTAAACCGAAAATATAGTAAAATATATGCACGCTAAATATACATCAAATACGCCCATACTTGCATTTCTACTTGTCCTTGAACAAATACATCTCGCAAGCTATACTGAACTAAACTTCAATTCCAGGAAGAATAAATATTCCAATCACAATATTTACCAAAAAAAAATTTTCAATCACAATACTATCATTATTTGCTTATTCACCTCATTCATCAACTACCTACACTTACTTGTAATTAATCTCAACTTAACATAATAATCATTTAAATTCTACTCAAATTGTTATTTATTAAATTTAGATTGTCTGTTGATTTACTTTATGGATGTTTTATTGGTTGACTTACTTTATTAGTGATTGGAATATTCACAAAGCATCAATAAAGATATTTCCAAAAAAGGAGAAGCATATAGCATCATACGTCACCCATTAAATCTAAGTTGTTAGGACAAATTTTCACTTATTCAATAAAGAAAAATACCATAGGCTATGATTATTTTCCATAATGATAGTGCTGGCGATCAGATGAGAAAGAAACTAATTGCCAAAGAATTTCAGCTTCGTTACATTCTCTTGGCTTAATCTTATTTCTGAAAAGCTAGTAATGACAAGTTTGACTTTAAATACAAAATTCTTTGGGCAATTCATGCCTGTTAAATTTCAAGCTACTATTGACATGGGGAGAGGCGATTGGTTAAAGATTCCTTGGATCTTTTCTCTCTCTCACACACTTCCTTCAATTATCATAGTTGAAATCATCCTCATTTGTGTCTGCCTTGTTCCTTTCAAAAAAACAAACATTGGAGGCTCTCACTGTTGGTATATTATTGCTAGCAGATTGCACATTTGTCCTAGTCTCTACATTAATAATAGAGGCTTCCCTTACCTCCTCTTGAGCTACTAAATTCTCCATAACTATCTCAATAATCCCCTCTGGCAGTCTTCCTAATTCGTTTTTCATTAACTTCCTCCTTTTCTTGAGTTTTCGCTTAGTGGTTCACAACCTAGTCAGCATCCGTTCTCATTAATTCAATCATCTCTAGCAAATATATAACCCGTTGGCAAGATAGTTTCAATTGATAGGATACCACGATTGGATACTCACGTGTTGTTTCCTTTTTCCAAAGCTTTAAAATGGGGATGTACTTGGGTAATTCCTTCCCTTGCCAATGACGTTTGCTAACATGCTTAATCCCCTAGTAAGCCAATATTATAAACGAACATTATGTAAATAAATCCAAAGTAGAACATTCTCCTATTAGCCATTTTCCAAGCTTGTTCCTGCTTTCCATACCTAGAGAAAAATAGAGAGCTTACCCATATGTCAAGGATCAGCCTCTACTACTCCTTTGGCTTCAACTTCACTCAAGAATTTGAGAAAGATGAGATTCCCTTTTCGTAGGAGAACCTCCATTGATCCTTTTTCTTTCCATCTTCCATGTGCCACAGTTGCTTACAAATAGAGGAAGGAAACGTTTCCTCATGAAAATAACTAAGGATGAGTTCCAACCCCCTTAATTTAAAATTTCAATATCTATTGAGATTACTCTTCTTCCATCTACATCGAATGATAAACAATGCTCCAGTAAAACTAGTGTCTTCTCCAACCACCTATTCCATGTCAGGTAGGGTTTAAACATTGGTTGAGATTTCTAGGTGGAGAAACAAGTTGTTTCATAAACAAGTTGAGGAGGGAGAAAGCAAGATAGGATGAGGCTGTCAAAGGGTAAAGTGTGAAAAGGAGATTTCATGGACGAGTTGGGACAAGTTACTTGCAGATATTTTCAAGGCAAGTAAGGTTTCAATTATAGGGAAAAAATATCTAAAAAGTAGATGTTTAAAACAGTAATGGATTGAAGATCACAGGAAATAAAAGATACTGAAAGTACCAAACTACCCCTACCGCCCAAGCACCGATTCAGGCTATATCAACCTGATTGATCAGAATAGGGTTGGAGGATTAAACAGCAAATGGGTGTAACGCTTACGAGCAAGAGTTAAAAAAGAATCAACTGGGAATAAGGAAGTAAAAGGCCAAGAGGATAACTAGAGAGAAGTTACAGATTCTCTCTTACGCCCTCAGGGTGCATTGATTACAGGCAAAGGTAGATTATATATATCATTAATCAAAGCAGTCAACATTAGCAGCCACCTTGGATAAGGATTTGGAATAAAGGTATATGCATAAATTCATTCATCTTTCAGTCATCATAAAAAGCATTGTCATTGACATAGATCCTATTTGTTTACCCTGCCAAACCGATAATTTAACTCTGAACACCATCGAAGTATATAAATATGCACATACTACTTGTAATTGAAATTTAAACAAACACCTCAAAATAACAGCAAAAACGTACCACCTTTCTCAGAGTTTGTTTCAAGTTCAATCATTGGTGAAAATATCCGATGGAGACCAAAATAAAAATCCCTTTTATGAGATACACAAGTTCTATCACATGAAATCATAATCGTCAAGAGCATCATAGTGATCAAACACCAAATCCTCATCTGGCTTATCGACATGAAGCTGCTTTTTCTTCCCACCTGCAAGGATAGATTGGGTTGAAATCCAAAGGCAATTTATTTAACTAAAATGAACGTTAAATAATAAGGTTTTCAATTATAAGTCCCAAAATGAAATAGAAAATGAAAGAAAATATAGATATAGTCTTATATGAAATGCAGATATGTATTTGCAAATTGGGACTTAATCTTAGATCCCCTTCACCTATTCTATTTCAAACGAAGAGGAACAACTCAGATTAAGGGCTAGAAGCAGCTGCAAGTGAGGACAGTTTCCAATATCCTTTAAAACCAAGGTATAATTATGTGCAATTTTACAATTAAAGGAAACACGAGAAATACACAGCCAAACTAGAAAAAAAAAAAAAGAAGAAGTCATAGCATTTTAGGGATCTGTGAATATTGTCATTTTAAGGCGCTTAGAAAAAGCCGCAAAAGACCATCTATGTTCACACAAGATGTCATAATGATTTGTTATGTTGTCCATTATATTCTCAGCTACTAAAGTTGAAAGAGTAGTGAGCTTGCAATCAGCGACAAAAATTCAGAATATAGTTGAGAAAGCTTCTAGTAAATCAACAAGAAATGAAGAACATGTAAATTCAGGTACCTGTCTTCTTTTTACCAGTGTTGGCTTCTTTCTCAGCTCTTAACTTTTCATTAGCAATTGCTGATATAGAAGATGCAACATCTTTTGCATCTGCTGCTTTTAGAGAAGTCATCGACAACCTCATTACTAACTTCAGTAAGCTAATATAATGATAACTTTTCTGCACATAACAATATGTCCATTTAGGTAAGTAAAAAATCCTGTCAACTTTCAATTGAACATAAAAATAAAAAAAAATCCGAGTATATAGACCTCGTAAGGCCGAAGATTATGAGAAACAAGTTCTGCATATTCTAAAAAATCACTTTCAGACTTTGGAATAAAAGTATCAAGGGTCTTCTCATCTCCTTTCTTGGCAAACAATTCTGCAGTGGACTTGTAGTCAGCTTCTTCTACCAGCCTATAAAAGAGTAAAAACATTTAGGTAAGAACATATTGACTTGAAACAAAGACATGAATGTCTCAAACAAATGCTGCTAGACAAGACTTTTGGTAATCAAATAAAGCTTGTAGCCAGAGAAGTTTTAAATGGATCAAAAATTAAGCAAGTAGTTTAAACATACAACAAATCTCCAAAAGAAAGCGTCAATCTATTACAGCTTTGGTCATTGTTCCAGGCGAGCATATGCATGCTCATGTAAATCAGGATGCTCATGTTTGGGTTGTAGTAAGATCTAACTTCAACCTAGCTTGAACTTTTCAAGTTTTTGGTCAGGTCGCTCTGGGAATTCAACAATCACTGCTCAGGTCAGGTCCGTTATCGTTTTTTCTTCTCTTCCATTCTGCCCTACAACTCCTACGGTCTTATTTTCACTTGAATTCTAAGAAAGCTTTACATTTACATGTATAATCTACAGCCAATTAACTTAACAAGGTCTCATACTAACCCTCCTATAGGCAAACTGGTTACACCAGAAGAAACAGGCAAGTTTGGCCCGTTTTTGTAGGTCATGTCTCAGGGTTACCCGACTACCTGATCCTCTTGCATTTGCAGGTCTACCCAGACAGGTCAAGTCTTTCATAATTGCTGTTTCAACCTAGAATTCATCAATCCATCATCATTAAACAATTAAATGACAAAAGAGAAAACTGCCACATAATGTATAATCAACCAATAAGTAGGAATAGCAATGGGTTGGGCCAGATTCGAGCCAACCCATAGGATCAGCTAGCTAATCCTCTTGCATTTGTGGGTCTACCAAAAATGGTCAAGTCTTTCAAAATTGCTTTTCACAACCTTGAATTCACCAATCCATCATCGTTAAATAGTTAGATGACAAAAGACAAAACTGCCACATAGTGTTTAATCAACCAATAAAAATAGAAAAGGCAGTGGGTGGCCCAAAACTTTTTTGTAAACTAGCCCAAAGCCCGATCAGACTTGAGAGGCATAGTCTGGACCTGAACCTGACCAGACTTCGAGCAGCCCGAAGCCTAATCAAACCTAAGCAACTTGGAGTAAGTGAAGCCCAATTAGGCTTTGAGTCTGATCAAGCCTAATAGGGTCCTAAAAAACCCAACACCTTTAAGGAAATATTAAATGGTCCAAAGCCCTTTTAGGCTAGATCAAGCTCAAAAGCACAACTTTTTAAAAAAATATTAAATGTTCTAAAGCCCCAGTTAGGTAAGTCAAGCCGAACAAGCCAACTCTTTGGAAGTTTTGTGAATGACGGAATGAACCAAATGCTCTATTTATAGTTACTTTCATCCACCTTTTCTTTTCATTTTCATTTTCATTTTCAATATCAAAATTGGGAACCAACCATTTAGTTCCCACTTCCAAATTCCCATATTGAAACTGAGAAGATAGAGGAGGAAAGTAACTCTATAAATAGAGTATTTATAATATTACCTCAATCACAAATCTCCTAAAAGATTATAATTTTGGACTTAACTTTTCCTAATTGGCTTTAGACCCCTTGTCCGAAATTTGCTTTATTATTAAGAAATATAATTTCATTTAAAAATAAAGCAACATTACTTTTAATATAGTTAGCCTTCAAGCTGATTCAGGCTTTGGAGCCTACGCTCAAGCCCAACGTGAAGTTCAAAAAATTTTTAAAATAAAAGTCCAAACCTGACCCAAAGTTTTGTCAACTCAAGCAAACTTTTGATTTTGAGCCAAACTGAATTGAGCTCAGGCTATTTTTCCATCCCTACCAATAAGGTTTGTAATGGAAGAGCATATTAAATAAGTAAATTTTGTTTCTTCTCTTCCATTCTACCCTACAACTCCACCAGTATTCTTTCAAATTGAATCCTAAGAAAACATTACATTTACCTGATATAATCAAGGGCCAATTATACATCAAACTTAACAAGGTTAGCATGGCAAACAGGAAACACCAAAACAAACATGCGACTTTGGCCCAATTTTGTAGGCCATGTCATTTGACTAGCTGATCTATTAGCATTTGCAGGTCTACCCATAGTGTTTAAGTCTTTCATAATTGATTTTGAAAACCTTGAATTCAACAATCCAATATCATCAAATAATTAGATGATAAAAGAAAAATTGCCACATAATGTTTATAAAGTAAGAATGGCAATGGATTGAAATCGAGATCAAGATCGGGATCAAGCCATAGGATCAGCTATTTGATCCTCTTGCATTTGTAGGTCTACGTAGACTAATCAGGTATTTCAAATTTGCCTTTGAGAACCTTGGATTCACCAATCCATCGTCATTAAATAATTAGATGACAAAAGAGAAAACTTCCACAAAATGTTTAATCAACCAATAAATAGGTTCCCACTTCTCAATTCCCGTTTTGAAAGTGAAAAGACAAAAAGGAGGAAAGTAATTCCACAAATAGAGCATTTGAGTCATTGGCTCAATCACAAGCCTCCCCAAAGTAGTGCTTAATTGGACTTCAGGCCCCTTACTCTAAACGTGCTTTTATTATTAAAAATATAATTTTATTTAAAAATAAAACAACATTATTTTTAACATAATTAGGCATTACGCTGCTTTGAATGTGGAGCTCAAGCCTTTGTTCCGTCTGAAGCCTAAGAAATTTTATAAATAAAAACCCAACATCAACTCAAAGCCTAGTCAATTTAGGCCAAGCCCATTGATTTCAGGCCAAGTTGAGCCGAGTTGGATTGAGCTAAGGTTATTTTGACATCCCTACCAATAAGGCTTTTAATGGTAGCTCATATGAGGTAAGTAAAGAACATGCTAACCAAAATAATAGTTGGTACCTTTGCTGTCGGAGTTTCTCAGCTACAGGATCTAGGAACTCTTGTTTTGCTTCTTTCATAGTTTTTCCTTTGGTTTCACTAGATTTTGGTGCAGGTTTCTTAGCAGGTTTTTCAGGAGGTTTTTCAACAGGGGCCTGACAATAGTGAGAACAGAGTTAAAAAATAAAAAAATCAATCAGCAAAATGAAAATCCATGTAAAGCAAACAGAAGCTCAATATCATAAGAATGAAATGCAACATAAATAGGAAAAGATTGAAGAAAACTTACATATAATTGTTCATAAAAACTTAAAAAGCAATTCCAACCAAATGAATATATATTAACTAAAGAAATTAAGTTCTTGCAATTTATGAAGTTCTTTAGTCACCAATCCAACATATCTGCACACACTATAGATTAATTGTCCCCACATCCACTCTTATATGTGGAAAGAGGTAATTGTTTTTCAGGGTGTAAATATGCATGCATAAATGGGCGTGTTTTAGATTTATTTCATATCGCAGGGATGATGAGAATGTTTCAATAGCTAATCACATGGAAAAAAAAAAGGATACTCTATGAATAAAAATTATCATCATCCCAAGGAATTAAAAAACAATTATATTTTCACAAGAAATCCTCTAACCTAATTGACAGACAAATATCAAACAAATTCATAGAATCTATCTTAAAACAATAATAGAAGGGATGCAAAAATAAGGCACCATACGGTTTCCACTAAGAATATGTCGCGCCTCACAACCACAATTTGCTAAAGCAACACGACCTCAATAATTTTTTCTTAGACATTGTGTTGGGTATTATTATCCCATATCACCATAGAATTCAACCAAAAAATTGTTTATCTTAATTGTGAGAATCACCAAGCACATGGATGACTACTGATCATTTCAAGATCAAACTGGAATTGTTGACAAGCAAGAAGACCTTTTGACTAAACCACTTTTGTGTTAGATATTGTGGTTGACAGCACCCAACATGAGGCCAAATTCAACATATTATTTATCCAAAGTTTGTCCATATTAATAACTGTAAAAATAATCTAACAAGTTGACACCTAACAATCATTTAGGGATGAATCATTGACAAATAGGAAGCCCTTTATGACTTGGAACATACCACAATTTGGGTAATATATCAAACTGTTGACTAGTCCAAAAAGCATATTGAATGAAAAGAAACATGCATCTTAAGGAACATCTGAGACATACAAGATAACCCTTCACAACAAAAATGGGACTAAAAATTTCTTACATTGTTCCATATGTGCTAGGTACATGAACATTACAAGACCAACTGGAAATTGACTCAGAAATTTGGAATTTAATGATTTGGCAATTGAGAAGTAATAAATGCAAAATATTACCATCTCTATCGTTACTTTCAATTAAACAATCCATATCGTATACAACATGGCCTATTTAAGATCATGTAATTAGACAAGCAATCTTGTTTGCAATTCTGTTTAGAGTTGAGAGGTAGAAAAGTTGCCTAATAGTCTAAACAGTTGAGCAAGGAACATGTCATGTACTCAAATTTGTTTACATTGAAGAAGAATTTGATAGAAAGTTCTCATCAACATACTTAAGATTTGGCTTATGTGTTAAATTTTAAATTTTAAATAACAATGAAAACCACACGTAATGCATGTGATTCTAAAATTATAAACCATATTCATCAACCTTCAGTGTAGATATATGTAGATGGCATGAAATATTGTAGCACAAATCAAAAAATAAAATCAAATAAGATATTGAAGATTGTCCACTTTTCTGAGTAGGTGCATGCTCAAAATGAAAATTATGCAAAATCAAGATGGTATCAGCAAGCGTACCAAGCTCGGTTCATCTTCATCTTCCCATGATTCCTTCACATCATTTTCATCCACATCTTCATCATCCCATTTACTTTTTTTCTGCTCTTTTGAGATAACTACTGGAATCTCCTCATCCTCTGAAAAAGTTTAATTGCATACATAAATGAGATAAAAGGACATACATAATAAGACCAGAGATGGAGAAAATGATCAGAAAGGATAATATTAAATTTCATTAACACACCAAACACCATTAATTACTTCAGTTTCCAGAAAAGCATTGAATTCACCCATTTAATTCAAACCGTATAATATGTTAAATCCATCAGTTGGAAGACGCAAATATCACGAGTCATTCACTCACTGCAATGCAACTATCAAAACACCTGCCTATTGAAACAGACATGTGTTTGCAGATACCACGATTACACCTGCCAAGTTCTAAGTGTAAAATCCAAAAGAAAATCTGTTTGAATATAACCAACCAAGACACCAACTAAATAAAGTGAATAGGAAAGGGTATACAGATATCTTACCCCAATCTTCCATCTTGGATTTCTGTGAACGCAGAAATAGGCCAACTTTCCAAGAAACCAGAAGTCTGGTGCTCCTACTAGAAACCTCTCTCTTTGTTGGAAATTATATCTATTTAGAATTAGCAAATTTTGAAGGATAAGGAAAACAACAAAAACATAGCATTCTAACTGCAATAAATTCCCAGATCTTATCCATATATATATAGATAGAGAGAGAGAGAGCACTTACGAGTGATTGATTTCTGAGTTGTGGCTTGTGGGAAGATGAGTTGCTGCAATCAAGTTGGAAGATTAAAGAATGAAGGAGATAGGAAAATATTAACTGACAAATATCAAAGGGTTATGATGTTAATCAACTAACCAAGAACAAGGCGGTCGGGTTGAAGAAATTTGATGAAAAGAAAAAGAGAAAAGGGAAATGTTCAGGGTTTTAATTAAAACAGGTAGGGATTTTATAATCTGGTTTCGACATGTCGGCTTGCAAGACGAGTAAGCAGCACCATTAATCTGCTTTTCCAAGGTCCATACTGTCTTTGGAAGTCGCTCACTCGGCTTGCCTACAGAATTAGAACTAGAATCGAGTTTTACGTGTCAAGTCCAATTTTGATTACTATTTTAAATGTGAAAATGCATGAATTCTTTGAGTTTTATTGATTTTACTTATTTCTTTATAAAAATTAAAAGAATGTATTAAAAAGCCACAAAAAAAAGAGTACTTCGAATCCTACAGGGAAAGCTAAGGCCCTGTCTGGTTTCTTTTTTTTTTTCCGTTTTTGGTTGTAGTTTTTATAAAAAAATAATTCATTCATAAAATCATGTTTGGCCCGTGTTGTTGTCATTTTTTGTTTCTAAAAATAAAAAAACAACAATAACTTTACGAAAACGTAAAAAAGACATTTTCTTAAGATTTTAAAACAACTTTCTTCTTTCATCAAAAAAGGTTTTCTTTCAAACCAAATCTGTTTTTGCGCCGCCCGACTCTTCCCCATATTCAAGTTCTGCTATGATTTTTTTTCTTGGTCCAAGTTTATGTCTGCTTTTGTTACTTGTTACCTGTGCTCTTTTACTCTGTTTCTGCGAATATTACACGTGAAAACTATGACTGTGATGATGAGGTCCGCGTTGGGTATCAGGAGGTCCCATAAATTATCATGTCTTCTCCTACACTCTCTGAAGACTATGAACTCATAATCATATGAACTCGCACGTTATGAACTCTTTGTGTGTATATGTGTGTTGAAGATAGAAAAAGAGAGAGTATATTTGCATGGGAATAGGACGGGTGATGAGTCGTAAAGTGACGAGCTGGTTTTTAGGAAGAGAAGAAGCACATAGATGATAGTTACGTGAGTATAGCTATGAGTGACGTGAGTATAAAATAGAGAGAGGATTGAATAACGTGAGTATATAATAGAGAGTGAGTGAACTGAGTATAGGTGGGAAGAGAAGAAGCACACAGTGACGTGAGTATAGCTAGGAAGAGAAGAAGCTGTGAGTGACATGAGTATAAAATAGAGAGCCCATTCTTGGGTTTGAAGAATGGCTTCAGCTCATCAACTCTTACATTCTTTTCTTTCATTGCGCTCTGCTTCATCTCCATCTCCATGTCTGACTCTTTCCAATAATTCGTCTCTGTTAATTATCTTTCTGTACTCTTTATGTACTTGGGAAAAGCCCCTGTCTTGTAGAAACTCTCTTTTATAGCCAATATGTAACGCTATTTTTGGGAATCTAATGTTTATTTGTGCGCATGAAATAAACTCTGACAGCCAATTGATATTGAACCATAGTGGGGAAGGTTACGAGATCATCACAAGTGTTAGGCAGACAAAGGTTAGAGAATAACGTGAGTGAATAATGATAGACAGAGATAACAGTGATAACAGTGAGTATATGACAAGAGATAACAATGAGTGCAGTGAGTGTAGCTGGGAAGAGAAGAAGCACACAGTATAACTTGAGTGTAGCTGAGAAGAGAAGAAGCACACAGTATAACGTGAGTATAACGTGAGAAGAATAACGTGAGTATATGATAGACAGAGATAACAGTGAGTGCAGTGAGTGTAGCTGGGAAGAAAAGAAGCACACAGTATAGCTGAAGAACGTGAGTATATAATAGAATAACATGAGTGAATAATGACAAGTGTTACGAGATCATGACAAGAGAAGAACAACATGAGTATATAATAGAGAGAGAGATAACAATGAGTGAAGTGAGTATAGGTGGGAAGAGAAGAAGCACAAAATATAGCTGAATAACGTGAGTATATAATAGAGAGTGAGTGAAGTGAGTATAGGTGGGAAGAGAAGAATAACGTGAGTATAACTGGGAAGAGAAGAATAACGTGAAGAGAAGAATAACGTGAGTATAGCTGGGAAGAGAAGAATAACGTGAGTATATGATAGACAGAGATAACAATGAGTAAAGTGAATGTAGCTGGGAAGAGAAGAATCACATAATGACGTGAGCATATCTGGGAAGAGAAGAAGTTGTGAGTGACGTGAGTATAGCTAGTTTTTGGGAAAAGAAAAAGCATTCTTATAGTTGACATAGTTGTTGAAGGCTGAAGATGAAGAGAGGAATAGACTTATGGTTATACAGTAAAGACATATCTCAAGTGAATAGTGAGTGACATGAGGATATAATAATGAAATGTTTTAAGTGAATATCGACTCACTGATTTAGATTGCCATAATTTCTGCATCTATTGTTATTATACTGATTAGAAAAATAACTTATGTAGTCTGCCTTCGTCGTAAATAATTTTTTAAAATAAAAGAAAATGTTAGAGCATTGAATAGTAGAATGGGCAAAGTATTAATTTGTCTAATCAGTATATAGTGAGTAAATAGTGAGGGAAAAATAAAGAGTGAAGAAAAAAAGTGAATAGTAGGGTGGTCTAATGTATTAATTTTTCAAATCTCTTGTTAAAAATTGATTATATTTTTTTGTATGGATTGATTGAGTTGTCTTATGTTTATTTTGAACCATGTTTACCATTTAACACTTTGTAAAAATTGTTATGATTCATGTCACTTATACGTGGTTACATTTAGTGATGGAAGGTTTGAACAATATGAACGATTCTAATGATTGTGTGGA
>JAOTAY010000001.1:9214082-9224915 GCA_025629805.1 Erythroxylum baracoense
AACACAGTTTTTCATTCACAAATCATATTTTTCATAATTCACATTTATTCACAATTATACCGGGAAATGTCATGAATACATGTACAGTCATTTACATGTGCAAAATTCACTATTTACGTGCATATATGAATGCATGAACATAGCTAAACAATTTTAAACACTCCTAACTCGTTCCAAATGACTATTTTATCCTTCCCATCGGTGATGGGATGTTATAATTGATAAGGATCTATCTCATCATCAGTGAAACGATTTATATTAGAATATATATATATATATATATAACATCATATTCATCATTTGATCCTAAATTATCATTCTCTCTTGCTTTTTTATGTTGTCTTTTACCCAACTTATTTACTATGCTACCCTCTATTTTCTTCTAATGATCAAAGTATGCTTATACTTTACGAATTCATAAAGTTTTTATCTCATCCAGTATTTCCAAGTAGTCATGATCGTGTGTCAAATTAAGGTCCATTAAACTGGCAATTTTTCTAAAGAATTTATAACTAATATTTATCACATTAGAATGGTTATGCTTTTTAGGAACTCCTAATAGCTCCAATATTAACAGATACTCATGGCTAAATTTCTCCTTTAGTTCTAAATTACGTTCAATATAGTTGAGCTTTGGAGTTGAAGGCTAATAACCATCTTAGAAACTTTGTGTTTATGATCATCGTTGCCATATAATATGAAAAATGTTAGGCCAAACCTCATTTGAATGATAAGTTCATTATTGATCATATGAACATAAAATGCATGCTAATTTAAACTTGAATTGTACAGCTTGTGCATTTTTCTGAAAAATTTTAAAAAAAGTGATAAAATTAACAAAAACACATATTATTCATAATTTTTTAAATAATTGTCCTATCAAAAAAGAAGAAATACAAGAAAAATAAATTAAGTTGGGATATAATTTTTTTCCTCAATTTTCACTATTCAAACCAATCATTTCTTCTTATTATATCATTATGAACTTTTAAAAAGATTATTTTTCTATCCTCTCGATATATATCTATTAATTATTTACTATTGATGTTATTATTTATATTTGTTTATAGTTAAGACTACAATAATATAATCTTCATTTGTGTTTTTTCCATCATACGAGTTTAAAAATTACATTATTCTAAATAAAATATTAAAATGCATTCAATAAGAAACATAAAAAGAGAATACTATATCATCCTCTTCAATTAAACATTTAAGTTCAAGAATTATAGTATGATGGACATGTTTTATTGATTAGAATGATTTAATATAATTGCTAATTTATGTAATTTTATTATATATAATTAATGTGTAAGTTTTTAATAATGTTTGATTTGCATATATTCTAATTTTAGCTACAATGATAATTAATTAATTTAAAAATATATTGTATTATATTATAATTATTACACATAAGAGTATAATTACAAAAAATAAAAACAGGATGATAAAACCAAACATGTTTTTTTTTAGTTTTTTATTACAAATCTCAACCAAACAGGTTTTTGTTTTTCAATTTTTATATTACAAATCTCAACCACGTTTTTGTAAGAAAAAAAACAGAAACCAAAAACAGGAAACAGAAACCAAAAACAACAACAGAAAAATAGAAGTGGAACCAAACGGCCCCTAAAGAAGTCTCCACTCGTGAAGCAACAAAATAGTTTAGTCTACTGAAAAATCCTTGACAGGGGTCTTAAGCAAATTATTTCCTTTATGTTTTGTAAAATCTCAGATATAATCTCCTTCTTTGTAGCAGGTTCGTTTTTGAATCTCTTATTGTTCATGCTTAGTCCCATAATAAGTCTAATATAAAACAACATTAAATTTACCTATAAATGTTGTTTTTTATACACTTCAACAATTTTTTTAAGATAAAAAATATTAATAAGTAAAAATTACAAGCAAAATTCTACAGCCATAAAGAGCTCGATATAAGAGTTGATCCACCATCTAATTTGTAACCAGATACAATAATAATTGAAACTAAGATCAAGTCAAGAGCTCACTAAATGCAACTTAATATATATCAGCCAGCTATTTCTCATCTTATAGCTATTTCTCCATCATAAAGCAGTTAAATGTTGTTAGTAATGAGTTACACACTTATCTAATATGTGATTTCTCAAGTGATTTAGTGCTTTGTCTACTTGTCTCAAAAAATTTTATGATTTTTTTTCTTTTCAAATGTAAATTATACTTGGAAATGCTATTTTATATGTCAACATATCTCTCTTGCATATATTATGTCTTTGATTGATATAATCGATGAATTTAGGCCATTCACTCTGGGGGCATAGTAGGTTACTAACAAGCCACTATCTTGAAATGATTAGGCGACTTATCCAGCACTCTACGGTAGCCCTCTAGTCGATATATAAATCTTCTAGAAAGTTTCCGTGAAGCTAAACCTATTACCCTTGTTATGTTATGGGAAACTTCAACTCAACAATAAGAAATTTAAATAGTAGAGTTTTGTTTTTCAGTTTATTAAAAATTTAGATAGCACAATGATGTATTTTGACATCCCAAAAATTTCAAAATCCCTATAAAAGTTCAAAACACTTCTATTATCACATCAATTTCTTAACTACAAATTGTGGACTTCAAATCCACTCACACACATCCTCGATTAGTTACATCAATAAACTGTGAAAAGCTAAAACAAAACCATGCATTTCATTTAAAAACCTTTATACACATCTATTCTTTACACAAATGTACATTCTAAAACATGTTCAAAGAATGCAATAGTTCTCAAAAGTATGTACAAGGCAAAAATGCCTACACAGTAGCATGTGACAAAGCTAACTACTCACAAGGTGCAGTCCTTACTGCTAAAGCCCTAAGCGTGCAACTGGGAGGTTTTATTTTAAAACAGAATATAGAGTGTGAGGTAAACGAGGTCAATGAGTGTAAATAAAATTTTTGCAAATCATTTGTAGTCATTGACACCTCCCTAAAAGAAATTCATTTCATTTAGTGTAAGACAATACCAATATAAAACATATAGCCTCTTGAAACCAAATTTCTCAATTTTACTTTTAAAGAAAATAGTGGCAACATTATTTATTGTCATGAACTTCTTATATGATATAGCCCACCACAAACTTCTTTGCACTATGGTACCCTTACGCATAAGGTCACAGAGCTGGTCTCATTTCTAGTTGGAATCACCCAATTTGGAGGTCTGTAAGCTGAGCTATGGCCAAAGCAGCGGGACTAGTTCAAGTGAACTTAGGACCTAAGATAGAATTTCACTAAACGTGGCCATCTCTTTTATCATCTTCAACTAAAATAGATTGTTGAATCATATCATACAAAAAACCCTAGCCATGGAAGATGCTCTCAAGCTTAATTTCTTAATTGATTTTCTTGTTTTCAACCCTTAAATGCTTCCAAACTTATTGTATATTTTATTGCATGTCAAAATCACCATTGATCTTACATGAATCTATCACATTTAAAAACCCCAAAACTAGAAATTTAGGTTAGGAAAACTTACCACTTTCTTTCAATCTTTTGGACAACTTGAAGAACACTTAGTTTTGATGAGGATCCCTTTAAGTCATGCTTCAGAACCATGAAAAAAAATTAGATTTCTCCTTCCCCTCTCTTATTGGTCGAAACTCTCCTCTTCCTCTCTTACTTTCTTCTTTTGTTTTCTTTCTCACTATTATGATCTCAAATGAAGCAATCTTATGTTTTAGTTTACTCCTTTAACACATGACACATGTAATCTCTCATCAAGAGTCATGAATCCACATCAGCATGTAAAAAGACCAATTTGCCCTTAATCATTATGTACAAAGACCAAATTATCCTTTAATGAATTTAATTCTAACTAACCAAATTAAATTCCAAAGATATTCTATAACCGGTTTATCATCAAATTGAAAAATGAAATACTTTAATTAGGATCAATACGCATTGACTAGATGCTTTAAAAAAATTCGAATGGGTTCAAAATCATATATATCCATGATTTTTTAAAAAGGGCATTTTAAGTCCTAAATTTCTTGAATTCCCGAAATATATCCATTCAAAATTATTTTAAATCCGTTTTAGTACCATTAGACTCTAATAATGATTTTGAATATTTTCAATTCTTTTCAGGATCGGGTCCCAAAAAATCACTATTCACGTAAAAATATTATTCACCAAACATAAAAATTTAACTTCATTGAAATGAAAAGTTTGGGGTTTTACAGTTAAAATATTCGTAACCATATGCTTGAAGTGAAGCTATATTAAAAGAATAGATGTTTCTATAGTTTCAGGTTATTTCTAGTATAATTTGCAACAAAGAGAAAGTCACTATTTCCCTTTAGCCTATCTCTTATTTTTAACCTCTATCTTACGAATGAGACATTTAGTAAAGGTTTTTTAATCATGCAATCATAATCCATCTGATCTTTTGAGCTAGAGTTTTAAATAGCTTTTGATATGATCTATTTGTGAAATTCTTTAAGGCATGTATCAACCGAGTCACTAAATCCTCGATGCAAGTATTTGGGATATAATTTAGGATGTTGGCCCATCATAATAGATAATTCCCTAATTTTACGATACCATTGGTTGTTTTTGATTATTTTCTTGACCTTAGCTATTGTGTTCTTGGATATATCACTTAACCATAAGAATCTCCTCATCATCTTTTTTATTTCTTTTATCAAATTCTTTAGGAGTATGATAAAATTTGCTTACTATTAAGAATTGAGTTAATAAGTTGAGTCCTTCTTACGAAGGAGAGACCTGCAGGAATGGCTAATTCTCCTTTAGATCCTTTTTATAAGTGGCAAGCATTCCTTATATGTTGATCTCGTAGTAGTTACATGTATGTTTAGGTAGGTGAAATAGAGGTTTAAAACCTGTCAAGTTTGATAGCTAACTAGAAAGATCATTAGGTTCATTTTAAACAAATAGGTGACTATTATCCTTATTGATTGAAACTTTTGAGAGCTTACCAAAAATTCAAAGAATTGTCATTAACAAGCTCACAAAGTTGGCATTTTCTCTAGATAGAAGGAGTAAATCATTAACAAAGGATAAGCTAGATATTCTCGACTTCTTGTAATAGTTGTAGAATATGAAATTACCAATTTGTCTAATGATGCAAGAAATTAATCTAGTTAGAATGTCAATGTTTAATGTGAAAAAAAGGGAAATAAGATCACCTTGCATTAGACCTTTTCCTTCTTTGATTAGATTTGATGCTTCATCATTACTTTAATATGCTTTATAAGGTTATGGATATGCACTATTCAATAAAACTTAAGAAATTTGATGGATCTCCAAAGGCTCCCATAGTATGCTAGGTGAAGTTCCAATTAATAGAGTTGAATGCTTTATGAATATCAATCTTGATTGCGTAACTTTTAAATTATTGTTTCAAGTTATTGCTCTTATGCAACTAAGATATTGTCACCAATTTGTTTCCCTTGGATGAATTATTTTTATGATGGATTTATGCATGGCTTCAACATATGTTTGATTCTTAAAGCTAAGAACTTTGCAATAATTTTGTAAATGGTGTTACAATAAGAAGTCGGTCTAAAGTCTTTGAGGGAAGCTAGATTGGGAAATTTTGGTATAAGAGTGATGAATGTTCTATGCAACTCTTTCAGCATCTTCCCCTTACTAAAGAATCCTAAAATTACACTAGTGACTTATAACATTTGACAAAAATTTGCATTTAATCCATCGAGCCTAGGAACTTTATTAGGTTTAGGATTAAACAATCCCTTCTCCAAATTTTATGCATTATAAAGCCTAAGGAAGTTTTTAGCTTCATTTTCTATGATGTGCTTAGAGATACAACAACAAAAATAGCAACAACAACATCCTAGTAGAAATTCCACTAAGGTGTAGCATTTGGAGAGATCTAGAAATAAGCAACCTTACCCCTAACTAATAGAGAGGTTGTTTCTATATGCTCAGAGATAATGGATTTTAACACATGCATAGAAGAACAACCATTATTGTGAGTGCCAGATGTATTTTGGAAATAGTTATGAGCCTCCTACAAAATCTTATTATAAGATTATTTTGACCATTTTCCTTTAGCAATGAAGCAATTCTGTTTATGTTTCTCTTAAATAGAATAGCTATACAAAAGAAGATAGTATTCCTGTCTCCAACCTTTAGCCACTACACTTTAGATTTTTGACTCAATAAAGAGTTATTCACCTTTGATGCTTAAGTGCAACTCTGTAATGCAGTCCTCTCCTCATTTAGTTTGGAAGTATCACATAGATGCAATTATATGTCATTGTGTGTCTAAATAAGTTTTACTATAGCCTCCACCAATGCATGCTGAGTGTTGTTGTATCTTTTGTGGTTTAGTTTCTTTAATTCCTCTTTTACCGTTTATAGCTTCTTCAAACATATATAAGCTTTTTAGCCTAGGAATTCTGAAGCCATCCTTTTTTACATAACTTCATCGTAACCTTCTATCATTATTAGGTAATTCATTAAAGCAAAAAGGGGTTATATTATTAGGTAATTTATTGAAGCAAAAAGGGGCTATATTATTATATTTAATGGTCTGGTTACAAATTCAATAGGTGAGTCGTATGTCAAAAGAAGATTGTTGAAGACCCCCTTACTTTTTAAAATTTTGGTATATTAGAGATCATTAACAAGAAACTCTTTCTAATTTCTTTCTTATGAATAGGCTCCCATTTTATTTATAACTTAAAGTGAAGTAGATACCTTCAAACTTTAAATTAGTGACTTCTATATGGTTAATGTGATTCTTGAAGTCCACATTGTAGTTCCTTATCTATATGTTACCTTTAGCTTCAAATGTTTGAAGAGTATTATTGAAATAACCTAGGATAATGTGTCTATAGAAGCATGGATCTCCCATAGTTTATCCAATCTCTCAAAAGCAAGATTAGCTACATACAAAAAGTTACGTATATTTTGATTTTCTCCTATTGAAAACTTATTGTGAGATGTTTGAGTTGATTAGTAACCATAAGCTGAGGAAACTCTGATCTATTTAGATTATAAGCAATTACAATTCATCTCTTATGTTATTAAAATCAAATGGATCATATTTTGATGCCTTAATTTTTTCATTATTATTTCCAGAATGAGTAGAAGGTTTATTTGCAATTATTTCCTTATTAGCCTCTAATTTATTACTATTATAGGTTATTTGCATTTATTTCCTCATTAGCCTCTGATTTATTACTATTATGGGAATCATCCACAATTGTTATTTATTTTCCTTTCTCAGAATCCTTTACCTATTTACCTTGACTTTATCCTTCATAATAGCATTTTCACCTTTTTTTCTTTTAGCTCAACCAAGATTTGATTGTGCTCCTTGCCATTGATAACCTCACCTTATTTAGGTTGATCTAATATTACCATTTCATAATATCTATTGGCTACCATTTTTTCGTTAGTGGCTTAAATTTACTTATAACTGGTATGAGACTATAACCATATCCTCAAATATTGTTTCATCATCCCCTAACATTATAAGTGTTATTAATTATTGGAATTCCTAGTATAATTTGACTACCACACAAATTCAAGTATAACCTATCCTCTTCATCATTATTGTAGCTTTATCTATGCATATAAGTTTCCTAATGTAGTTTGATAAGTGACTTGGGCCCTGAGTTTACCAATATTACAATGGTATATTATTTATATTGATCCATATATAAAACCTACTTCTACTTCTACTTCTCTATTATAGGCTAGGTTTTTATTTATGAAGAAAGATAGGTTTGCTGTTTACATGCCATGTTCTAGCCCTAATGATTCGTTATGCATTTTCCTCTTAATTAAACTTAAAAAGGAAAAGATTTTCCTTATGACTAAGAACCAATTCTCATTCTTTTTCTAGATATGTTATTCTTATTTATTCATTAAAAAGTTGGATGTTTGTCTAAGAAGAACCTAACTAACATATATATCATTTATTTGCTCCATTATTTAATTCCATTAAGGTAATAATGTAGCTTTTCTAAGAGGGAAGAGTCCCATATTACTTTATGGTTTTAAACTGCAAAGTTAGGTTGTTTGGTAGAAGGCTAGGATATGATGGTTTAGGATGTTAGTTTTGTTTGGAGATGATGAGGTGAGGGACATATTACTAAAATAAACAAAGAAACAAAGGGGCAATATAAATTTCGAAAGTCATTCCAAAAGAGAAAAGCTAACATAGGCACAAATATTTTGTCCTAAGTGGAAAAAGGAGAGAGGGCATACAACACTACAAGAAAACCATACATTAGCGACAAAAAATTACCGACGAATATAATTTCGTAGCTAAACATAATTTCGTCGCTAATTATCGACGAAAAATCAATATCCGTTGGTAAAACTGTCGTAAAAATTTTCATTTTGCGACAGACACAATTGTCGTCAGTAAAGGTGGAGAGAAAAATTTTACGCAATTTTTTCGACAGAATATAGTAACGAAAAAGCCATACCTGTTCGTAAATTAGGCGGGAACACTTCCCATAATTAAATAACATCGAAATTTTACCGACGGATATAGTTCCGTCGGTGAAATTTATGAGAAAATGCTTTACTTAATAGTCAACGTTGGTTTTAACCGACAATAATGTATTCCGTCTGTGATTTTCTGACGGCCTTCTCTTTTCGTCATTAACTTCAAAGTATTCATTTAAAAAAATTGAAAACGACGTCATTTGGTTTAATACCAAATGATGTCATTTTGGTTTAGGGTTAAACGCGCCCCGAACCTTCCCCCTGGTTTTCTCCTCTCCTTGTGTCGTCGCCCTTCTCCTGTCCTCACCATCGCTGTCATTCTTCCTCGCCCGTCTACAGCTTCTCCTCTCCTCACCGTCGCCGTCCGTCGCATGTCTACAGCTTCTCCTCTTCTCATTGTCGGCGACCGTCATAAGTTTACAGTTATATTTCTCCATTTCTATAATATTACGATTATGTTTTTGTACGTAGGTGGGCTTCTAAGTTAAAAGAAACTTGAAGTCTAAGCTTTAACTTGATGACTTTATGCTGAAATTGATCCCATTCAGATTGATTTTTTCTCGTTATCATACTTACTGTTTTGGAATAGTCTTCCTTGTCTGGGTTGCTGACATTTAACTTTGAATAATTAATAGACAAAGTTGTGTTCATTGAGGATATCAAAACATAGGTTTTGATTTGGGGTTTTTTCCACTTTGAAATATAGTAGAAAGAATTTAGTGTAGATGAATTCTCAATTTATAATGAAATTCTATTACATCAACTATTTGGGAATGTTGACATCTCGTTAATTTGGAGCTTATTAGCCTCCAAGCTTTGGGTTAGTATAATTAAAATGCAAAATTACCAAACTTTTAATAATGAAGTAGATTAAACTTTTTGAAACAAGCTCTGCTAACTTAATGATATAGAATATTTACCTCAAAGAAAGAGTCAAACAAGGTATGTATTATATACAAATTAATGATAATCCTTAACGGTTTGCTTGTAGATATAGAACGAGGTCAATGAATACATGATAGACAATAATGCTAGATGTTATTGTTGATGCATTTACTTATAGCAAGATTTGCTATCAATAAGTATTAGCCTATTGCAACAGAGAATCAACCTTCAAGTTTGACTAAATTAATAGACGCAGCGAACTCTCTCTCTAAATGAACAGAAGCAGAATGAAACATAAACAAAGCTCTAGGATCAAATCGAGCTTGAAAAAATCTATGCCTCATGCTTTATTAAAACACCTTTGCATTCAAAATATACCTTTTCCTCCTATGCTTACAAAATATACCTTTTTCTAATTCATCTACAGTTGGATACTTTAGTCAACGAAAATCCACTAGATATAGATTGAAGGTGCTCATTTTACTCAAATTTAATTGCTCACACTTCCTTCACAATAACAGTATTTACAAGTATTTTTCTTCCCCTTCATTTCTTCGCTTATGCTATATTATTTCTCATCTTTGCAGAGCATCTATTTCCTGCATCTTTTATAAGTGTGTATTATCATATTTATGGATTTGGACAGCATTATTGGAATCTTTCTAGAGTTGACACTTTCATGTCCCTTAAAATTATCCACAGGATGGTCCTTCAACCTTCTTTGGCGATGTGCCTGTGTAGTGATTCTGTTTATTTCAATGCATTTTATTCAGCCAACTACGATGGCTTGGCCTTGTATTTTCATGTCGTAGCTTAGAAATGAGAATTATTTCTATTCTTAACTATGGTCTTTATATGTTGATGTAGTATACCTCTTAATCTCAATATTTGATCGGAGGTCTATAAATTGCTCTTACAAGTATTTATAAACCATAAAATCTGTTCCTTTATGATATAAGAATTTATCTGTTTAACTCAAATGAATTCCTTGTATATAAAGAGTACCATAAGAATCAAAGTGGTGTATTTAATGAAATTTATACTCGGACCTCCTTCTTCTTTTAAATTGCATACTTTAGCCCATCTTATCTTAACATTATGAGAATTTTTAGGGCTCCTGATCATAGAAAATTCTTTAAGGTGAGAGATACTTCTTGTGAGCTATTAGTCTAGTCAATACTTCTGTGGTAAAGAGGTAAGGTGAAATAGTGTAACATTGTAACATCCCGTTACCCATGTTAAGGCTAGAATAAATAATTATGAGACATTTCTGTTAAATTAGGAAAATACACCTTATCCATAAGTTAGTTGTGACATACACATTTATTTTGCACATTCATATGATTGTACATGCATTCATTGGCATTTCCGGGTAAATTTGATTTATAAGTGGAAATTGTGGATTAAATTGGAGTGTATTAATTGTGATTTGGCAATTTTGGTATATTTTGGATATTTTGAAATTTTTGA
>JAOTAY010000001.1:9243155-9264785 GCA_025629805.1 Erythroxylum baracoense
AGTTCAATTGCTCTATCTACTGCAGAAGCTGAATACATGTCAGCTGCAAGCTGTTGTTCACAAATATTATGGATAAAATATCAATTAGAAGATTATTCTATCCAAGAAGATCAAATTCTATTCTTCTGTGACAACACAAGTGCTATCAATCTATCAAAGAATCTAATACAACACTTAAGGGTAAAGCATATTGAAGTCAGACATCATTTTATAAGAGATTATGTACAGAGAGGAACTATCAATCTATAATTTATTGAGACAAATCAACAATAGGCAGATATCTTCACAAAACCCTTAAAGGAAGATAGATTCAAGGAGATAAGATGAAGTTTGAACATGGTTATGTTAAATGATTATCCGTCTGACACCTTCTAAACTAGACGTTACGTCGCACTGAAGCAGAAATGTCGTAAAGACTAGTAACAGTAATTCTTACTCGGTAGTATAAATTAATGAGTATCTATGAATCAGTCACAGGCGTTACTAACGACAACTTTGTGTAAGAGTGTTTATAAAAAAATATCTCTCAAAATCTTAACACTCTACTTTCTAGAATTTTCTTTTTAACTGATTTTCTTCAAAAGTTCTCTCAACAAAGGTGATTCAAAATCTTCTGTTCTTTACATCAAACATTTTTTGTTCTTATCCTTCTCAATCGTTTTTATATACTAACCTTGCTTCTTAAAGCCAAATACATCTCTGTGTTTAGTGTTTATACGTTGCAGATTATAAGAATGTCAAAATCACTTTCATATAGGAGACTTGTTGATTTTACTACTCTCAAGGAAGATCGAATGGATATCAAACCTGAGATTAAAGCAGCTAGATGGGAAAATTTCTTCAAACTACAAGAACTAGTGTATCCAAATGAAATGTATGAGTTCTAGAAAAATGCAAAGGTGGTAGATAACACCTTGGTATATGTGGTAGACAGAATATCAATGATTGTGTCACAAGATTCTGTTGCAAGGATTATTGAATGTCCAAATGAAGGAGCAAAGTTGTTCAACAACACAAAGTGGATTGCTCAAAGTATTTAAATGAAGATAATATCAATCGACAACTCTATCGATCGAGTTATCCAGGAGTCAAGAAATCTTCAAATCTAATTCCGAAGGCTAGGGTTCTTCATTCAATTCTTCTTTACTGTGTTTTACTAAGAATGGGATTAAAGGATTTTGTGACAGCAAGTGAACAAAGCCTATATTATCTACTCTCACACAAACCTATTAATCTTCCATTTTTGATTCTGTCTTACAAGATGAGGACCCAGGAGGAGTATCATCTGAAGAGTGGTTCGTTACCTTATGGTATGCTGTTGAAGAGATTATTCAAAGAATCTGGAATCCTACTTGATAGAGGAAACAGAGTAAAGTTGAATATTAAGAGTGTTATTAATACCACTACTATTCACAAAATGGGGATTAAGACTAAAGCTAAATCGGATAAAGACGTCATATAGAAAGCACAGTCTAAGGGGGAGCTTTCAACCAGAAGAAGCAGAAAAGAAGATGTTCCATCTAGTACGCAAGCAAAACCTCAATCAACCAAAAGAATCTCAACTGAGCTGACAAAAGTTGAATAATTGTCTTATAAGTCAACTCAAGCTAAGACGATTCCTGAAAGGAAGGATAGTGTAAAAGTTCAACAATCAACTCATAAAGTTCCTTTAAAAAGGAAGGCTGAAATACTTCAATCAAAAAGACCTAAAATGTCTAAAAGGTCACCAAGATTACAGAAGAAGCAAAAAATTTTGACTCTTGATCAAGTTTCTGAAAATGTAACTAGACAACAATAGCAGCCTAGTAAAGCAATTGCCCCTATCCCTCAGACTCAATCCGAACAACCGTCTGAAGAGACAAAGATAAGAAGGAAATTAGTATTTGAGCAGAAGAAGTCTTAACAACTATCTTTCAAGTTGATAGAAGATCAAAGGAAAATGAAGATGATTCAGAAAAGAAAGGTTGAAAAGCTACAACCAATCTATAACCTTCCTCAACCAATGAAGAAAGAAAACTTGAAAATGAAGATTATAAAAGAATCAATACCTGATCGAAACAGAGGTTCGATTATCATTAGAGAATCTCCTAAACAGAAGGTTAAGGTTCAAGTTGAACCTATAATTGTAAACAATCAGACGATACATATTTTTAGCCCTAAAGATAGAAGATTGTATGGTATTCTGCGAGATGAAAAAGCAGAACCATATCCTTTGAAGATGAATAAAAATCCTTACACAATTTATCTAGTGATAAGCAGAACAACGATAAAGATTGTACCGGTTGTACAACCTAGACGTCCAAGATTGGTAGATAACATAGATAAAGGAAAGAAGAAGAAATTCCCTGAGAAGCAACAAGATGATCTCTCGGAAGAAGAAATTCTAGTGGCAATAGAGAATATATACAATGTATGTCGTACAGTTCAACCTGTAGGCATCTATATTTCTCATCACATTTCAAGACCATCAGGAAGCAACTTTGTCAAAAGTAGATGAAAGTTTCAAGGTAGTTGGGAAGATATCAGAAGGAAGATACAAACAGATTACAATTGAAGGTATCAATTTCTATTTAGAAACCTTGGTACACTTACTTGTTTACTTTAAACTTATAAGTTTCATACCTTCTGTCAAAGATATTCTACACCTTCTAGGAAAATCCATTTTGAAACTACCTTACC
Organism: Erythroxylum baracoense; assembly: GCA_025629805.1. NCBI lineage: Eukaryota > Viridiplantae > Streptophyta > Magnoliopsida > Malpighiales > Erythroxylaceae > Erythroxylum > Erythroxylum baracoense. The sequence continues at coordinate 9,245,835 of JAOTAY010000001.1, forward strand.
CTGATGATCCTGACATTCCTCCACAAACACAAATTTTTCAATTACCCTTTATCAAAATTATTGAACTAGATGATTCAATCAGAACATCCTCTGTCTCTAAGTATCTTCATCCACAAAGTGAAAAGCTACAAGATTTTACCGATGATTTAGAGTTTTTGAAGAATTTCATCACATGAACTGAAGTTGGTCAAAAGCAGAAGGAAGACATGAAGCCTTAGTTAAACAGATTCAAGAAATTGATACTAAGGTTTATTAAGTGACTCAATGGGAGATCTTCATGAGGAAGTGGCACCTCTACACGTGACTATAGAAGAAGATCTCAAGACGATCCGCAACGATATCAAAAGTTTGTTATCTAAAATATTGAAGCATCTGAAATAATTTCTTTTTGATTCATAAAAAATAGGGGGAGAAATAGTAGGAAGCAAAAGAGAAGAAAGGTGGAAATTTTATTTTGAGTTTTTATTGTTATCCATTGTATATCTTGCGTTATTCGTCTAAATAAATAAACTTTGTCTATAAATAAACTTTGTCTGAAAATTATTCGTTTGAATATCTTTTCATTTATCTTCTAATATTATGATTATTTGTTATCATCAAAAAGGGGGAGATTGTTAAGTCAATAAGACTTCACTTCTTCTATTGATTTTGATGAAAGTAAAATAATAATAATAATAATAATAGAAGTGTGTAAACTGTTTTGATGAATTTGTTAAATGCACAGATAAATATAAGTGGCACAAATCATCAAATTGAGACGATACTTAAGTAAAAGCTGAATAAGACGGATAAGACGAAGTGATCAAGTCTAAGACATCAGACGAACCATACGAATCTAAGCAAGTTGATGTAATTAAAGAATGTACTAGAATGTCAGTTAGTTGGAGTTAGTTACAGGACTCAACTAATAACAGACTTTAGAAGACTCAACAAGCAGATTTCTCAAGAAAACTATTGGAGATTTAGGCTATAAATATTAGTTTTAGTCGTAAACTTCAAAAGAATTTTTTGAATGTACAAAAACACTCAAGAGAAATTCTGTGCTCAAGTGCTTGTGTTGTGAAAAATATTATAAGAGAAAAGAAAGAAAGAAAGAGAGCAAATACATCTGTAACATGAGTTTGAAAACTCAAACAATATCTTTTCGAGAGAAAGGAAGTCTAGAGCCTAAAGAGGCTAAAGAAGCAGATAAAGAATACTTTGTGAAAGAGACCTGAAGAGGCTCTGCAAGTGTAGAAATAATACTTGTAACATTGAAGGAGATAGTGAAATCTCAGACAAATTCTGAGGACTGAACGTAGTCCAAGATTAAGGGTGAACCAGTATAAATCGTTGTGTCATATTCTCTAACTCTTACCTTTTTAATTTTCTTGTTGTTAGAGGAATAGCTACTAACATTGTGTAAACATGTAATCATCTGAATTTGTCAAGAAAATCAAGAAGATTTTAAAGATTCATATCATAGACGATTAAATACAATTCGACCCCCCTTCTTGTGTATTTTGCATATTATACGTGATTTCTATATTAATAAGTGATTTACTTCGATGAAGAGGAGAGAGGGACTGCATTTTAAGGTTTGAATTCCAAATTTTTCCTCTCACATTTTCTCTCCACTTGATCTTCTTCATCCCATCATTTTGCATGTAAGGAAGCAAGCTAATCTTAAGTGGAAATCAAGGTAAAAGTTAGTGGTTTTCTCTTCATCTTCATCTTTTCTTGCTTTGCTTATGAAGAACTAGAATTATAAGGTTGAAATTGGGATTTAGATATGTATTTGTGGTGTTTATAGTTGGTGAGTTAAGCAAAGCCAAAGAAGAAGGGAAGGAAAGGCATTAGAAGAACTACTTGGCCAATTTTAAGGTTTGGGACTACACTCAATTTAATTGCTCTTTGTGTGTATGTTTTAATGGATAAAAAGATTGATATGGAATTATTTCTGGGATGGTGTTTTGGTGTTATTTTTGTTATTACCTTACATGGAATTGGTTGAATATGACAAGAGAGTATCGTGTAGTGGAATTCTGTCTTAGGTTTGTTTGAACCAGCCACATTGTTTAGGTCATAACTCATCCAAAACCCTCTAAATTAGGTGATTTCAATTTCATATGAAACCTAAAACATAGAACTAGAAATCTCTAGAAGAGACTCTAACTTAAGTTTGGCCTTATGATAATGGAAATTGAGATTAAAATTGGTGACCTGAGGCTACCCTTGTTTTGGAGCATCTTGTGATATTTAGTATATATATAATGACTTAGAACTACAAATGACTTGATTTTTAGTTATTTGGAAACTAGAGACACAGTGAAACAAATTTCCATAAGACATAAAAACCTAATTAGAATGTTTTCTATACACATGTTACAGAAAAATTAGAGGTATGAATGGCGAGTGTCTGTCACGATCGTGACACTAGCATCGAGATCTTCTGTCACAATCATGACATAGGTATCATGATCTTGACCCAGTCGAAAACTCTTATGTCATGACCATGACACTTCAGATATGATCGTGACCTTGGAGAAGGGTCTTCTATCATGACTATGACCTTGTTTTCTTTTCTGATTTCTATGATATCTTACCCAAACCTTTTTTAATGTGTATGAAACTTTTTAAACACCTAGAAATAAATGAAATAGGACTTACCACATGTGAATTGGTTTATTAAACATTGGAATTTAAGAGTGAGTATAATGAATGCTAAAGGCAATTTACATGTACATAGATGATTTGTATGCATATTTATTGCTCATATTTGTGTAGTATGCACTTCAATACAAATTTTATGACTTTATGTAAATATCATACGATGAATTATGAAATGGGAAAATGGTAAAGGAAATGTTACAGTGCCTACTTTATTATCTTGGTGGTAGATAGATAGGCATTCTTATAGGGTTATAGTACAGCTACTACAGTTTGACACCAATGGTGTCTTCATTTCGAGACTATAGTGTCTCCATAGTTTGATGCCTTTGAGTATCTATAATTTGACACTTTCAAATATCCACAGTCTTGATATCTTCAGTTATCTATAGCTCCTATTATCCATACCCATGGGAATGTGCAGGCCTAACACAAAAAGTAAAGTAAATGGTTATAAATAAAAAATACAACATAACAACATAAATAATTGGTATTGATAAGCACCTATATTTGTATTGATAACTTATATGAATGAGCATTGAAAATTAATGTTTGGCTTATGAATGTGAATTTATGATATATGATTAAAATGTTGAAGCATGTTTGCATTAGATACTTTGATTAAGTATGCTATCACTATTTATATGAGTTATGAATTTATGTGTTTAACGGATGATTGCTGTGAGTAGTCATCCAAACTAAGTGTTTGCCCACTAAGCTCTGAAGAGTAGCACATATTTTAATCCATGTAGATCCAAGTATTGGGAATGAGGTACAGGGAAGATTTGAAGGGACCAAGGCCAACCTCTAGGAGTAAGAGTACCTTTGGAATATGCTTTTTTGGTTAAATATGATTGTACTTGTAATGAAAGACATTGTAATGTTTTCTTTTGGATTATCATGTAAACGTAAAGATGTAATACTACTTTTAAATGATAATGTTAAGCGAAGTGAAGTTTTGTAATATGTATATGTATAGCATTGAATAGAAATATATGTCATCAATGTACATACAGGAAATTGGTTGCCATGTGTATGGGTGGTTATAGGTTCAGTATAGGGGGTGTTACACAAAATTTTTCTCCTTGAAGTAAATCACTTGTTAATATAGAAATCACGTATAATATGTAAAATACACAAGAAAGGGAGTTGAATTCTGTTAGATTATCTAAGATATGAATCTTTAAAAACTTCTTAATTTTTTTGACAAATTCAGATGATTACAAGTTTAAACAATGCACTTGATTTGATGAGTAATGCAATAGCGAAAATTAGTATCTATTCTTCTAACAATAAGAGAATTAAAAAGAGTAAGAGTTAGAGAATATGACACCACGATTTATACTGATTCACCATTAATGTTGGGCTACGTCCAATCCTTAGAGTTTTTCTGAGATTTCACTATCTTCTTCAATCTTACAAGTATTATTTTAGAGCCTCTTCAGGTCTCTTTCAAAAAGTATTCTTTATCTGCTTCTTTAGCCTCTTCAAGCTCTAGTCTACTTTCCTCTCGAAAGAAATTGTTTGAGTTTTTTACACTCACGTTATAGATGTATTTGCTCTCTTTTTCCTTTCTTTTCTCTCAGAATATTTTTCACAGCATAAACACTTGAGCACAGAATTTCTCTTAGTATTTTTGTACAGTAAAATTAATTTGAAGTTTACGACTACGACTAATATTTATAGCCTAAGTCTCCAACGGTCTTTTTGAGAAACTGCTTGTTAAGTCTTATAAAGTCTGTTATTAGTTGAGTCCTGTACCAACTCCAACTAACTGACATTTTGAGCATATTCTTCAATTACATAATCTTGCTTAGTTTCGTATGATTTATGCTTCGTCTGATGACTTAGACTTGATCACTTCGTTTGATCCGTTGTATTCAGCTTTTAAGTATTGTCTTGATTTGATGATTTGTGCCACTTATATTTATCCGCGCACTTAACAAATTCATCAAAACATTTCACATGCTTTTATTATTATTATTATTATTTGACTTTCAACAAAATCAATAGAAGAAGTAAAGTCTTCTTAACTTAACAAGCTCCACCTTTTTGATGATAATAAATAATCATAATATTAGAAGACAAAAAAGTCAGACGAATATGCAAAAAAGTAAGATACAAAGATGATATGCAAAACTTGTTTCTATTGCTCTATTTATCTATCTATATCTATTTCTTCCTGTCTCATCTTCTCTCCCCCTATTTGTTATCAATAAAAAAATTATTTCAGGCGCTTTAAAATTTCAGAAAACATTTGTTGAATATCAACGTGGATCGTCTTGAGGTCTTCTTCTATGGAAACACATAGAAGCGCTAATTCCTAATGAAGATCACCCACTGCATCACCCAATATATCAACCTTAGTATTGATTTTCTCAATGATTTTAGCTAAGGCTTCTTGAACTTCCGTCTGCTTGTGACTAGCTTCAGTCCAATTGATGAAATTCTTCAAGTGCTCCGAATTAACGGTAAGATCTTGTAGTATTTCACTAAGTGGATGAACATACTAAAAAATATATGGTTTTCTAGGTGAATCGTCTAATTCTATGATTCTAATAGAGGGTAGTTTAAAAGGTGATTTTTCAACAAGGATATTAAGATCATCAGGTCTGGATAACTTGTAAATCGGTAGCGCTAAGAGGTCTAAAATAGTTTTAACTGAAGGAATTAAACCTAAAGGTTTGAAATGAATAAGCAAATGCACAAAGGTTTCTAGGTTAAAAACGATACCTTCAATTGTGATACTTTTATTCCTTCCTTCTGATATTGAGCCAACTGCCTTGAAGCTTTTGTCTTTAGTAGATGCTCCAAAATTACTTCCTATGCCCTTGATATGTGATGTGATATATAGATGCTTACAGGTTGAGTTACGTGACATGCATCATCAATGCTCTTTACTGCCGCTTGAATTTCTTCTTCTGGGAGATCATCTTCTTGTCTTTTAGGAAACTTCTTCTTCTTCCCTTTTTCTTTACTGTCTACCAGTGCTGGAAATCTAGGCTGTACATCTGGTACAATATTGATTGTCATTCCACTTATCACTGGATAGATTGTATACGGATTTTTTGTAATCTTTAATAGATATGGTTCTGCCTTTTCGTTTTACAGAACACTATATAATCTTTGTTCTTCATGATTTAGAAGATGTATCGACTGATCATTTACTGTTATAGGTTCATCTTTAACCTTAACTTTTCGTGTGGTAGGTCCTCTCAAAAAGAAATTGTTTGAGTTTTTTACACTCACGTTATAGATGTATTTGCTCTCTCTTTTTTTTCTTTTCTCTCAGAATATTTTTTACAACATAAGCACTTGAGCACAGAATTTCTCTTAGTATTTTTATACAATAAAATTAATTTGAAGTTTATGACTACGACTAATATTTATAGCCTAAGTCTCCAACGGTCTTCTTGAGAAAACTGCTTGTCGAGTCTTGTAAAGTTTTTTATTAGTTAAGTCCTGTAACCAACTCTAACTAACTGACATTCTGGACACATTCTTTAATTACATCATCTTGCTTAGTTTCGTATGCTTTATGCTTCGTCTGATGTCTTAGACTTAATCACTTCATCTGATCCGTCTTATTCAACTTTTAAGTATCTTCTCGATTTGATGATTTATGTCACTTATATTTATCTGCGCACTTAACAAATTCATCAAAACAGTTCACACGCTTCTATTATCATCATTATTTGACTTTCATCAAAATCAATAGAAGAACTAAAGTCTTCTTGACTTAACAATCCTCACTCTCTTTGCGCCTATTCCAACTTATGTTTCCTCTCCTTCTACCTCCAAACCTCCTTCTATCATTTTATACTATTAGTTAAACTCAACTATATACCATAGCAAACCTCCTTAGATAAAGGGTCCTTTAGTAAGTTCCTTCAATGATAATTTTCAAGTTGGTGAAAGTAAGGGGACTATTACCTTATAAGATACTACCTTGACAAGAGACCTACATTACCCTAAATGCAGAGATGAGATGAAGCCAAATGAAGAAAGATAGGTTTGGAGAAGACCCTAGTCATATAGAAAGATTATTTCCTTTTCAAAATTTTCAATGAGTTGAGAATGATAAGGATCTTGAAGCAAGGCCCTAACATATTTATTGAAAATACTTTTTGCGATTATAATGGAAACCAAGTATTTCACTTGAAAAACAATGATTTAAACATATTTCTATATAGGTAAATTTCTAGAACATCTCTTTAGAATATTTCTCTACTATTGACCTTAATAATCTAGGTAGTTCTGTAAGCAAACTCTTATGGCTTTATGAGAACATTATAGGTCTAAGAAGAATATAGAGGTGGAAATGTAAAAGAAATAGTATGATACCTTGAAAATCCTAAGATTGAGTAATGATGAGGTCTTGATTGAAAAAGAAATATCACTATCCTACCCTTAGAGACTTACAAATCAAACAAGGCATAAAGCTTAGAAACTAACAAGTAGGAAGTTCATAATAGGGAGTTATTATGAGAAAATAAGACTATCTAGTAATGTTACTCTATAAGAGAAAAATCCAAATATTACTATACATTTGGCTAATAATAAGATAACTTAAATAACAAGGACTTAGAGACAAATCACTTATAGGAATGGTAATAAATAATGGTCAACCACATTATAAACAAACTACTAAGACTGTATATAAGCTTACAATAGACCATTCTCCAGGTCCATATAAAGATATATCTTTTATTATAGTCCAAAGAACATTAGATAGTAAAAATAAAGTTTCTATAACTAAAACTGACAATTAATGTCTATTGTAGCCTCTAATGCTAGAAGGTTAATTAGCTTTAATAAACAATAAGCCTTAAATTCTTTCTTGATCTTTAGAAATCTATCAGAGACCAAAATAAAATCCAACGACTTCAAGAAATGCTTATGGTTCCTAAACAATTTATGTCAAACTCTATCTAATCATTAAGCTCATTTCAATAGAAAAAATATTGTTTCTTTTGATCATAATTATATTAAGATTGAGCAAAACAATTTCTTAGACTAATAACTTCGCACCACACTCACTTTAGCCTAAAGAAATACCCTTCATAGTTAATGTAGCCTAAAGAAATACCCTTTATGATATCACCTTTGTTTGTACACACTACCTTGCTTCTCAATTGAAAGTACTTTAGATTGACCATACTAATCTAGTAGACTCTACATCCAATACGTGACTTGCTCTTTGAGATTTTGGCAACACACTTTACTCTCGTGAGGCTAAAGGAAGATTTTTAAAAAAGACTAATGCTAATGATTTTAGGAACTATTTATATAATACTAATCTTGACCAGTAACAAACAAGAAGGGAATTTTAACTTAAGATAGAAACTAGATTATGTATTATGAATACTAGTTGGACCTCTCACTTCTCCCATAGTATATGTCTTTTTCACCCCCTTTATTTTCATATCAATCTTCATTAAAATTTCACCTTAGTTTTAATATTTAATAACTTAAGTAATCCCAACTGTCTATACTTTAGTTGTCGCTAGAGGAGTCAAAACAAAGGTAGTAGGCTTTGAATCATAATAATACAATATTAGGCTCAAGGAAATTAAGTTAAAAGTTAAAAAGCTAAATAAAAAAGTTAGTAACAACACTCTTTAGGCAATAATATATTTAAAGGCTAGCTCAATGGATATGTAGACTGAGCTTTCCTCTAGACTTGGAGACAAAACCTTTATGGATTAAGAGAAAATTTGACAACTCCAAATAACTCCACCAACAACTCCTTTTTGGTGCTAGTATAATTGACTATGGTTTCATTTATTGTTCGTCTTATATAACTTATACTCCTTGTCCAAACTATTCCTATTGTGTAGTTATTTGCATCACATATAGTCCCAAATAAGATGTTCTAATTTGGGGGTTGTATAAATAAAGTAGATACTGTTATAGTAGTTCCCTAAAGGTAATTGCCTTTAGCACGTTTTGTACAAAGTTATATATAGACTTGATTTTCAATAATAAAAAAGGCATGTTTCATTAATTTGGTGTTCATTATTTATGAATTGATATTGATCTATAAGCAAATTAATAAAGTCCATGATATATGACATAGCATGAAGGAAATCATGATGTGATCATACTACTAAGATTCCTATCATATGCAATTATGTCAGTATCTAAATTATCCCTAGTCATAGGATTAATGAGATTGGACATTGTTAATCCAGATAGACTAACACATGTTAAACTCCTTGATTTGATCAAGCAGTGGATCTCAAAAATTATAAACATGAGATGTTTAGAGTTAAGATGTGGATGCTTACTAGAGGTACTAAGTACATTTGATGACCTACTATGAGATCATCACATGGATGTCCTATTCTAGTGTCAATGATAATCTCATCATAGCAATGGTGCAAGAATCCTTAAACTTGAGGTACTCAAAGGATATCTTGGATACTGATTCTGTGCTTTGACTCCATTCCTTTTCGCCTTGTAGAGGTCACAGGATAAGAAATGATATCATTTGAGCTAGATCTGACGTAATCAGTCTAGTGAGAGTTGACACTTTGCCCATACTCATAACTAAGTGGGGTATAGTAGGGTGAAAGGACGAATTGCACAATAATTGTTTATGGGAGGGTCATGAGATGGATCATGATGAGCACGGGTTCATTCATCAAAACACTTACTTTCAAGTCAATTAGGGGTCATGATGTGTTGCTAGACGCCCCTCATGACTTGCTTGGATTAAATGTTAATCCAAGTGGCCAATATAACTAGGAACCTAATAGGTCACACACATAAGAGTGACTCGAAGGATTCGCAAAATGGTTTTGGTCAGAGATCCATTATATAGAGAGAAATAGAACCAAATGGATTCCGATGAGATCGCGACATCGATATTAGTAAAACAGGTCTCCGATGTTTTTTCCACACTTGGGACTCGGTAGGACCAACCCCAGTGTGACTGGACCACCTCATCATACATATATATATATATATATATATATATATGTATGTGGAAGATGAGAGAGGGTTTTTTAAAGTTATGCATTTATAGTCTTTAAATGATAAAAGACAAAAACAAAAAGCTAGTAAGATGATAATTATGAGAATTGTTAAGTAAGCAATTCTCACATTATTCTCTTCATCTTTCTCATCTTCTTCCTCTTCATGTTCTCTCATGTTTTTTCTCTCCATAGAACAAAGAAGAGAGCTAACACTCTTTTCTTTGTTCTAGACATTTTCGGATCAAAGAGTTTGATTCAGTTAGTTTCTCTAATCTCTACGTGGATACTATTAGAGACGGTCTATTTTGGTCGCTGTGGTTTACGATAACCCGACGAGTAGAAAATCAAAAAACAAAGGAGACTACACAAGGTACATGGTTATTATATGAATGATTGATCTGTGCAAATTCCATGAATTCCTACATATACATGTTATGAACATGTATGTGAATTGGGAATTTTTAGCTAGGTTTAATGGTAAAAGCTCCTCACACCATTAAAATTAATGGGTAATAGTATCTTTTTTATCACTTTCACCTTTACTTATTGCTTTAATTCCTTTATTAGACAATAACTGACATAGGAAAATTCCTGCCCTTATCATGAAGTTGCACTTTTCCCAATTTAGAACTAGATTAGCTTCCTTGCATTATTGCAATATTTTAAACAAATTGGTTAAAAAATCAACCAAATATAGTGGTATATATAGAGAAATGATCCATCAATAATTCCATAATATTCTTAGTAAAATCATAAAATATGGCCATCATACAACATTAAAAAGTGGTAGGAGCATTACAAAGACTAGAAGGCATCCTCCTATAAGTGAAGGTGCTATAAGGGCATATAATTATGAGTTTTTCTTAGTCACTACGATAGATAAGGATTTAAAAGAAACCAAAATAACAATCCATATAGTAGAAATATGAATTCTTTGTTAACCTCTTAAGCATTTTTTTAATAAAACAGAAGCGGAAATGATCTTTTCGAGTTGATTTATTTAACTTTTTGTAATATATGTACATATTCCAACCCATGACTAATCTAGTGGGTATTAATTCATCATTCTCATTCTTTATAAGACCCATATCTCCTTTTTTAGGAACCACTTAAATTGTGCTAACCCATTCATTATCAGAGATAAGATAGATTATCCTGACATCTAGTAGTTTGAGCACCTCCTTTTTTTCAAATTCTTTTATTTTTGGATTCAACTTCCTTTGGTGCTCAATGAAGGTTATATTTATCTTCCAGTAACATCCTATACATGAAAATTAAAATGGCTTAATACCTTTAATTTCATTAATGTTAGCCCTATAACATCTCGATGTTACCCCTGTAACATCTCGATGTAACCTAAGTTCTTTTATCAAATTTTCAATCTTAATTTCACTTAGATTTGCACTCAGAATCATATGATATGTTGAATTGGGTCCAAGGAATTTATACGAAAGAGTAGAAGGAATAAGTTTAAGTTATAACTGCAGAGTCTTCCCTTCATTCTCATTATTTGGGGAGTTAACTAACTACTTGGCAACCTATTGGTTAGTTTAATCATACAATAAGAATCTCTAAGAGAATCACATTTAATAACATTAGGTAAATTATACTTAACCTTCTCATCACCAACACTTGAGGAAAGCTTTCCATTCTTCACATAAATTTTAACCTTCTCATCACCAACACTTAAGGAAAGCTTTCTATTATTCACATAAATAATGGCTCTAATTATGGCTAGAAAGGACCTCCCTATGATGATAAGGATTTAAGTATCCTTCTCTATCTTTAAACCAAAAAAATCAATAGAAATAAATAACTTACCAACCATAATAGGCACATACTTCAGTACAATAGCCAGATACTTGACAGAATGGTCCACTAATTATAACTTGATGGTGGTGGGCTTTAGATTTCCTATCTTGAGCTTTTTGCCAAGGAGATAAAGGCATGAGGCTTTGAATTTTTCATATATCATATAAAGCATGATTTAAACTTAGGTCATTGATAACATAAGGGATATAGAAACCTCTGAGGTACTTGAGTTTAGGAGGTAACTTATTTTGATGTATAATGCTACACTGCTCTATCATGGCCACAATTCTAAAGTTTTTGAGCCTTATTTTATTAGACAATATCTCCTTAAAAAATTTGACATAAGAGCACATTTCTTTTAAAGCATTAGTGAAGAGGATATTAATTTAAAACTTTTTAAGGACATCCAAAAACTTCCTTAATTGTTTATCTGGTTTAACCTTAGCTAATCTTTGAGGGAAAGGCATAAGTGGCTTGTCTAGTACATGGGGCCTGTATTTTGGTTTGTTACTCTATTCGTCTTTCTCCTTATTAGTTTGACCTTTGTAACCTAGTGTCTCCTTTTCATAATTTTCACCATCTCTAACCTCTTACACCTTAGAGTTCTATAATAGCTTACCATTCTTTAATGTTATAGCATCACAATACTCTATAGGATTTTTAAGTTAACTAAGAAGTTGAGCTAATTAGGCTTCTAATATCATGTTATAGGTAGCAATAGAATCTACCTTAAGGTTGAGTTACCTAATTTCTTTCTTGAACTCCTCTTCTTATTTGTTTGTGTGAACAAAAAGTTCTCTAGAATTGACTTTAAATTTTACTTTTAAGGAGGAGGGTTATAGGGTCTTGACTGGAAACGAGGTGGTTGACTATTGTTTTAAAAGGTAAGGTTAAACCTATTTTCATAAGGGATGTTAAGGTGGCTCCTCCATCTCAGGTTATAAGTATTAAGAAAAAGGTTGTTCTTTAGGATGCAGTTGTTAACAAAATTAGCTTATTCAATAGTATAATCGTAAAAAAAATGAGTTCCCTAATTAACAATTTGTAGTTAAATGTAATGGGGATCCAAAAATGTCAGAAGAACATTACAAGTGCTAATATAGTTAATAGTCATACTATTGAATTTTTAAGACAAAGTATCTAACTTTACAACTAGAATATTCAAGGCATCTAGGTATTACTTACCTAGAACCTTCTTTGCTAGGTGCTTTATTTATGACCTATTCGCTTCAAAAATAAAAAGTCCAATTACAATGGTTACCCTTTGCAAAACACCATAAAGAGAATAAATCCTATATAGATGCCACTTCCTACTCTCCTTTCTTCAAAAAATGATATGGGCAATTTGATGATGCAAAAATAACAACATTAATGATTTAATATAGGATCCCTTAGTTTTTCTAGGATTATAATCATAGCTTATATGGGAAATTTTACATTAAAACTCCATGGTTGTATACATGTCTTTAGGGACATTAATTTTGAATTTAAATATACAAATTTTTACATATAGTATAAAAAATAAAACCCACACACTCACACCAAATTTAAAGGTTGACATTGCAAAATCTACACCACCCATCCAAAATATTTTGCCACCGAGCTCTTCCATTCCATAACTCTAGTAAACAAAAAATTTGTAAAAACTTTGAGTGTGAGTTTAGTACAGAAATCTTTAAATATTTGAATTTTTTTTTGAAATTGGATTTATTAACTATTTCCATTAATTCCACAGTTAAACCTATTTGTACCAAATTACATAGTCAAATTAATCTACTTAGTTTGAATTCCTTTTTAAAGATTTCGTACATTTCAAGTGATGCATTTTGGAGAATTGAAGTATAGGGTGTTTTAACTCTATTGATGCTTAAGGTTGAATTTACCATTCTTTCATTGATGCCCAAAGTGTTGCTAGTTGATGGTATGGTGATATGATTCATTCTTACATAAACTAGAATTACTAGTACTAATTATCTCTTTATTATCTAATCTAATAAATTCTAGTGATGATGATTAACCAAATTCAAAACTAAAACTATAAACTAAAATAATTCAACACAATTTATTAATTAGAATGAATATTAAACCAAGAAACAAATATGACTTCACACATTAATTTAATCTAAAGTTCATTGGATCATATAAATTCTTCAATTATGTTAATATTTACTCAAGATTATTACCACCTAATCCTAGGTTAATTAGTTGGAATCTATTTCTAATTAATCCCCTAGAATTGTGTTAATCTATTTATGAATTTCATTACTAAGTTTGACTTTAACCTGAAAGAGTTATGTCGACCTATCTCTAGATTTGCCTGCAACTCCTTTAATTTATGATAGATTTAATTATACAAAGGATTTATCAATATTAATTGCATGAAACCATATATGAATCAATATGCTAGCAATAATAATTCAAGAATAATTAAAATCATATAATTTAATCTCAATAAAATTAAAGAATAAATTAAAATAAAATAAAATAACTACAAGGTGCTTCCCGAGGTTCATCTAATCTAGATACAAAAATAATTTAGTTCATAATCATATAAAAATTAGAAGCAAAGAGAATGCAAAAAATCCAAGACAATATGAAGAAATCCCTATGATCTCTAATAACTTCACTTTAGATTGATGAAAATCTACTCTAAAAGGGCCTTAGTTGTTCTTCATTCTCTTTACTATGCTAGATTGTTAATTTTTGTTTCTTGAGCATCCTTCTCACTTTTCCACTTAATTATGCCTTTTATAGTTCAAAATGTAGATTTCTAGATGGTGCATAGGCATTAATATGGAATGTTAGTGGTTATGAAATAGAGTGAAGTATGCACTCCCATAAATCAGGGTGGCCTTGGCATATGCTCACTCAAAAATGTGGAGACCATTTTACCCACAGAGAGACTATAAAGGCTTATGACTGATAAACAATAAATGTGGTGTAGGTGGATTCACACCTACTTTATCAAGAACAGGAGCATCTGGGCACTTAGAGTCAATCAGTCTCCCTCATCCACTCTAAGAACTATCTTGACGCTGAGAGACAAATTCAAAACTAATTTCATAGCTCTGATTGGGAGTGAAGGGATCCACTAACTTCTGGTATAAAAATTGACTATTTGTTGGTCAACTTATCAATATGAATGAAGCCTCAACTCTTAGGAACTCAATACAATTAAATGCTTTAGTTACAATAGCACTCAATGATAAGGAGATTTTTAAACAATCATCTCTTTCCAGCCTCTTAAAATTGAGATTTGCCAGACTTTTATGAATTTTAAAGAAGATAGATACATCTGGTACCACAGATGGTAAGTTCACTAACTTTTCCTATAAAAAGCTTATCTTCAGGAATCTTTCTCTTGTGCCTTAAACAAAAGCAGTGTGGGAAAAATTACAAACTGTTGACAAGATTGTAAAAAACTAAAACCTTATCAATTGATGCTTACTCTGTAAACAAACGGAGGAGAATTCAGAACATCTTTTCTTCAATTGCACTTACACCAAAAGTATATGGGAGGAATTAATGAGAACATGCTTGATTAATGAGGAGTTATCCAACTTGAGAAGCATTAAAGCGTGGTATTATGCTAAATAGATTTTTAAGTAAGGGTGCATATCAGTGCTTCTGGTTGGTTCTATCATCTATAGTTACAGCTATATGGGATGAAAGCAATAGTAAAATCTTTCATGACAAGGAGTTTCCTTATGACCAATTTTGCAAGCAACTAATATAGCACATCAGGCTCTAAATCAATATACAAAAATAGAAATTTTAGAATCTACAGTATCGTCTTTCATTTTGGAAAGTCTAATTTCCTTTTTTTTCGTCCTTGCAATAATTGACAGTCACTAAACTTTAGTGACCTTGCTTTTCTATTGGAATATCCATTTGTTTGCCTTCTAAGGCTTAATGAAATTCTTCAATTTTCAAAAAAAAAATCATGTAATCCTTAAATTTGTGGTAAACATAGTCTCAAAATGTGACTATAGTTGTCAACATAGGCAAGTTGATCTACAACATAGGCGTATTGATAGTTGTGTAACTATCTGGAACTTTAAAAAAACTTTTCTTACATGAAACAAGGCCATGTTGAAATACACGGGCATTTTGGTGCCTATTTACTTTTCTGACATCTTTATATCTTGGTTAAAATAGGTACAAATTGGCTCCAAATGTACCCCAATTTGTTCTTTTAGTCAAAATTAGTGAATTACAACTTAAAAACTCAAATAAAAAAGGAAATAATTTAAATATAAACCTAAAAATATGAAAAATTAAGCCCTTATCAATGTGTTAATCATTTTTAGAAATATTTGCACTAATAATTGAAAATTCACCTAATTCTTAAAAATTTATAACCTTCCCAATAAAATTGTTTTGTACTATAAGTTGGGAAAATTATAAAACATAACAAATACATTGTCATATATATTTGTCTTGCAATCTTGTAGAAAAAGGTGTTGGTTAATTAAAATAATAATGTCAAAACCAATCTAGACTAGCTAGCTAAACTTAATTAATCAATTACTAGATAGTTCTCAGGTTAAGTTTGCTTTTATAATCTATATCTACATAGAAATAAATTATCCTTTTAGATGATAAATCATTCATTTTTATTGAAATTTAAAAACGTTTTAATATTATTAATCCATAAACAATTCTCCTTCTTTATATGCAGAATAAAGAAGTGATAATAAGAGTTGTTGGCATTTATGGTGGTTCTTACGTTATTATTGAATTTGTATCAATAGCCATCCTTTACCATCATCACCACTATTAAACAAAATAATTGAGATAAAGAGAATTTGATGAATCACTTTGCTTTTGAGATGGTTTTTGAAATTTAATATTGTATAAGCTTAACTTCCTTAGAGTTTTCTCATGTGGTTTGAATATCCCAACTATAATCATGGTTTAGTTATCCCATTCTTTTCCCACATTCTTAAATTAAGTCTTTTCCTTTATAAAGTGGTGGTAATTGATAATAAGAGGGAAGTGAATGATTTATTTTTTCCACCAGTAATATAACCAAATGTTACTTAACAATATATAAATAGTTATATCTATGTAAAATATAATTATAAAACAATGCAACATTAGTCAACAATAATTGTAATTAAGAATTAAATTTGTTGATGATCTAATTGCTAATAAAATATCTATACATAATCTAACTCAATCATTTCAAAATGAATAAATTGACTATCCATTTATTCATATCCATGTTTTAATCCATAATTTTATTATTAAAGGTTGATATAGTTTAGACAAAGAGTAAAATTACTAAACATCACTTGCTTATATAGATTCTTACAAATCTCCTTTGAATCTTTCCACTACAACTCATATGTCATATGTAGGACCAATAGTATATTGCAAGTTACAGGGTTCACTCAACATATAAACATCAACCTACCGTAACAGATGATTTTGGGTGTCAATCCCCAGACCAAAATTTTAATATATAGCATATTTAAATCCCATAGTCATTGCTAAATGTTATCAATTAAAAATATATTCAAAATATTGGTCAATCAATAGTGTAATCAACTTTATACCAATGTATATAGTTGCAAAAAATAGTACCACATTCAAAACAACATAAACAACATATTAATCTTACTGATTATGTTGCCTTAATAATTCCTTTATAAAAGAGATAGGAAATATAAACCACAAAACTTTATCATTGCATTGCAAAAATATACCAACACTTTTCTTAAGACATATTCCTGCATCCCTAGAAGAACATTTCATGATATTAGAAATAACACAATAAGCTTTATATTTTCATATACTATGCGTATAATATGTTGCTACAAACTAATGCTCTACCCAGGTTCTTTCTAACATCATCTTCCTTATGATTAGAGTCAAATATCATAATATCTATTATTTCCTTAGAGATACAACAAAACAACTAGTGGTTATTATGAATTATAGGGTTGAAAGAATCCCACTGTAAAATATATTTATGAAGCTAATTAGGCATAAATTAATTCCAACATCCAAGTCTTTCCAAATATTTCTTGCATACTTGAGAAAATTTTGCGAGAAATTAATAAAGGATAAGGATTTATGCAAGTTTTCATCCAACATTTGGATTAGTCTACCTAATCACAATCTAATATAACATTCAAGGCTTCTAGAACATTTCTAATCAATAATTTTAAAGCTAAATATGCTAACATTACTCACCGTAAACATAAAATCCATTATCTACCTTCTTAGGTGAACCCTAATAACCTCTCTAATAACAAAATTGATGAGAAACTACTAACAAACTACCATGTATTAATAGAATAATATATACATAAAATGGATAACTATATTCGATATTACCCACCGTATTACTTATACAAATTTAGGCCTAAGATATGAAAGGATATTGGTTAATATGAGTCCAAACTTGACATTCTTGATGACCTCATTATCAGTAAACCTATGACAACATTTTAACTGGCATAACTATAAAGGTTAAATAATATTCAAGAACATGCTCATGAACAGTCACTAAATTCTACCATAACAATAATATCTCATTTGCAAACCAAATTTTCTTTTGAGAAACTTAATGTAAAAAAGTTTGGAGGTTTTAGTTCTCTTATAAGTCACAAATTTATTCCCACTTACCACCAATTATACAAGTATAACATTAGTCACTCTAGCCTCTAATTCCTTTCTTTCTTGCATTGCAATATAATTTTCAAATTACTCTAAAGTATATACCCTATCTAAAAGCCTTCTAAGATATATATCATTTGCTCTAACTTCCTATTCTTCCTCTCTTTAGTCTGCTGTCATCTTTTCTCTTCTCCCACCTGAATCCTTTTCCTTATTCATCATCAACGTCTCCTTGTGCCTTAGGACATCTTCAATTTTGTAGGTCCATTATTGGCACATCTTCACAGCTCAGGACCAATTCCTTAATATTCATTTTTGTCATCAGTACCACCTCATGTCTCAGGGCTTCTTCTCTTCCTTATGAATAAAATTAAATATCAATAAATATTCATGTATAAAAAATATGAAACATTCATATAATAACATAATATTTTTGACAAAATGATTATTTTTGTGTCTATTACCTCCCACAAAGCCTTCATCAATTTCATCATTGCTTCCTAATCGTTATTGTAATCATCCCTCCATGTCTAAAAAATTAGCATATAATAATTACTTTAACTATTATTGTTCATTTTATTAAATTGTGACCATAATATTTCTGTTGGAGTTATATAAATATAGTGCCCTGGAAAGCAAGTGTATTTACATGTAACTTTATCTTCTTCAGTTACAGTTCTGTAATGAAAATATTTATTATTAATAAAACAAAAGAGTTTGGTTTTATTTGTGTGAGCGTTGTATATCTAGTCAAAAGGTACCAAGATTCTTTTGAAAGTAATATACATATACACAGAGATGTATGTGAAACATGTATATTATTAGAATCTAAATTAATTGATTCACAGTTGAATAACCAAGTTGGTCGCTTGATTATGGTTTT
>JAOTAY010000001.1:9278329-9330372 GCA_025629805.1 Erythroxylum baracoense
AAGTTTTTATTTTATTTGGTATTAAATCCGACCCGTATCCACTTTTTTGTGTTTAATTTGGCCATCCGACCTCCGATAGAATTGGGATAGTCGTTGAGAATAGAATTGTCGAATGTTGATATTTATCTAAACTTACCTTCGGGTGTTTTGTTTTTGAGATTAATGAAATTTGATTTATTACATTTTTATTCCATTATTTGTAATTCAATTTCTGTACTTCATAATTGGGTAACAAACTAAGAGGGTGAACTGAGTGAAAATCATTAAATTGCGTTAACGAGAGTTAGGTAGTTTAATAGATTAAGAATTAAATCAAATCAATAAAATAATGAAACGAGAGATCGTACATAGGTTTCTAGTAGGTTATTGAACAAATTCATATCTAATTTAGGCTTTGGGTAAATTGTAAATCAAGAGGTTGCAATTCCATAATCTAAATTAGGGTTTATAAATTAGGGTTAAAGATTACAACACAAGAGGGAGTAATCCACCCTAGGACCGTCTTGACTCGATAATTCAATAACTTCATAATCAATTAGGTTTAAGTTAAGGTCGGATTAAAATCCTCTTTCTCTCAACTGGTAGTTCCTAGGTTGATTCTTGAGTTGGTTGTGCAGTTGCTATATTGTCTGTAATTTCAAATTTAATTCTTGACATTGATTGCTTGATTGAATAATTTTCTGCCTTAATTGTTTATTTTGAATTATTGCGAATTTGAGTTAAGCTTTAGATTTTAGGATTAGATTATTCCTCCTCATGAGGTCGACATCTTAGGTACTATGTGAACGACCCGTGCGCTTGCAATATTATCAAGGTTAAAAATATTAAAACTTTTTTATATCAGAAACCTACAATCAGTCTTTAATAATTATTTCTTCAAATATTGAACCAATAACATGGCCCAAAAAATATGCATGTAGTTAACAGTTTTGACCAAATCCTATTGTAGATACAGATTGATGCTCAATTTGTACCTATCCATGTACTGCACATTATCCCTTCAAAATTTCAAACAATAGCACAATTGGCCTTATAGTTTTGTAGTTAAACATGTAAAATATAACCCTTTTTGACATACTTTAGTGTATAAATGTGTACCAATTTGCGTCCTTTATAATGATGCTTTGTATTATTTTAAATCGGTCATAGAAAATCCATTATTTATAAATGTTACGTAGTCTTATTGCATCATGGAATTTTTTCTATATAAATAATGCAATTGTACTTGATATGCTTTGCATTAGAGTGAAGGTGAAGGTGAGACTTATTTGTTATAGGTTGAGATATTTTTTGTACATAGGGCGGGTATTGAATGTATAGAGTTGTGGAATTGTTTTTATTGAGATATGATATTATTTTTACTCGATCAAGGTGTTCTCACATTAACGTAAAGGTTTGACTTATCTATTATAAATGGTGATTTTTTACCTACAGATGTGTTGTATAAGATGCATGAAGTCCTAGTATAGTTTATATTAAGTCATGGTATCCTTTCTACTCAAAGATGATATTTTTCATATTTAATTGAAAGTGTGACTTATCTATTATAAGTGGTTGTATCTTTTGTATATAGACATGATATTGGATGCATAGAATCTTGGTATAGTTTGTATTGGGGAATTGAATATTTTATGCTAATATATAGATTTCTATATTAAAGTGAAGGCGTACTTACTTGTAATGACTATCCTACTTCCTATATAATGAGTGGTATTGAATATATGAAGGTTGTCCATAGTATTATTCATATTAAGTAATGATATTTATATAATTAAGATAAAGGTATCACTTATCTATTAAAGGTAGTGGCATTTTTTGTATATAATCGTGGTATTGGTTATGTGAATTCTTGCTATAGTTTTTATTAAGCTATGATATTTTTTGTATTCGGTCATGGTATTCTCATATTAAAGTGAAGGAGTAACTTATACGTTATTAGTAGCAGTTTTTTATTGACATACTCATGGTATTGAATGTATGAAGTCCTAGTATAGTTTGTGATGAGTCAAAGTATTCCCTCTACTTAGACATCATATTCTTATATTTAATTGAAAGTTTGACTTATTTGTTATGGGTGGTGATATCCCTTTTATGAAGGCACAATATTAGATGTATAGAGTCCTAGTATAGTTTGTATCAAAGTATTGTATTATTAATGCAGAGACATAGATTCCTATATTATAGTGAAGGTCTTACTTATTTGTAATGAGTGTTGCTATTTTTATACATGGGAGTCGTATTAAATATATGAAGATTATACATGGTATTCTTCATATTGAGTGATGGTTTTTACATAATTAAGGTAAATGCGGGAATTATATGATATGGGTAGTGGTGTTTTTTTGGACATAAAGGTGATATTGGATGCATAAAGTCTTGGTATAATTTTTATTAAGGTATGATATTTTTTATACTTGATTATGGTATTCTCATATTAAAGTAAATGTGTGATTTACTTGTTATAGATGGTAGTCATTTATGTCTACACGGTATTTACAGCTTGTCAGTTAAACTTTCTAAGGTTCGTATAATAACATTCATTGAAGAATAAGTTCTTAAATTTAATCTTGAAGTTAAAGGTATCTCATTGCTAACTTAAATGTGTAATATCCCTGTTACAAACAATGATAGCTCTTTTTAAGCAAGAGGGAAGAAAAGAAAGATTAGTAAAAATAAAAAAGAAAAAAGAGATTAGATCTGACAAAAAAAATGATGTTTTAGATTACAGTTGTCGCAATTTGAAAAATACAAAATTTATGTTTTTAAAAAATTGATGTCTTTTTTTTAGTTTTTGGTAACAAGAAACAATAAGAATGTTAAGACAATATCATCGTCATCATCGTCGATAACGTCCAGTTGAAGTTCCATTGAGGCGGGGGGTTTAGAGAAGTCTGATAAGACCAGCCTTACCCCTAATAAGTGTTAGCAAAAATAAAATAAATAACTAAATCGGAACAGCTTATATGAATTCAACGCGTCATAAAACTACTATTCTAAGTTAGAAATTTCTCTTTTACGATGTAGCAGGATTATGAGATTCAACTCTAGGATGATTAACGTCTTTCCCGCTAATTTCGGTGCATTTTAAAGGGTATAGAGTTAGGCAAAGTCTTTATGAATGAAGAAGAAAAGTAGAAAATGCAAAATAAAGTAGATATGTGTGCGATAAAATACGAAAGAATGTATGGGTGCAAAGCGACTATATGTAGAAGAAAGATACTTGCTTTGGAAAAAGAAAATACACGACGTGGGAGAGATGGAAAGAGCAGAGAGATGCGTCTATCTTTCGGAGGAGATTTACATAAAAAATAAAGGAACGTTAATAATAATAATGGGAACAAACGTATAACGTTACTTTGTAATTATAAGGTAATAACGTTATGAACGTTATGATAATAATTATAAGGTAATAACATTGTTAACCTTTTGGTAACAAAAGGGGATCAGTAGGGATTTAAAAAAGGAAATGTTATAGGGTAATAAATTCGAGTGTGTAGTATCGATACTCTCCTCAAAAGACTTGATTATTTAAAGTTTCACCAAACGTTCTAGAATATAAATTAGGTGAAACTCTCTTACTCCTTTAACGGGCGGACTCAAATTAAAGAAAGAAAGAGATGTTCCAAGCTTTGAAACAACTCCAACACAACACTAAATAGAGAGGGCATTTTCGATAGACTCGCATGCAATGGTAAGATAATATATTTTTATAAATTATTTTTCTTTTCAAAAATAAAACTAAAAAATTTTAAAAAGAGAGATAAACACTCTCTTAATTCTCTTTTGAAATTGATAACTAAAAAAAAAGTAGGAAACACGATGCGTCAGAAAAAGAGAAAATTCAAGAATTATCCTTTTAAAAATAAATTACTCAAATCACCTTTATAATATATTTAAATTTAAATAGCTTAGTTAGTACGTTAGTGACCACGAATAGCCACCCCCAAGCTGGCTACGTAGTCGGTCCATATTTTAAATATATGTAATTGTTTGTCGTTTATTATATTTGAATTATACATTTTAGTGGAGGCTTAACTTGTTGATAGAGCGTGTTACTTACCTGGCAATCTATCAGCACTGCTAAAGTTGGTTCTGAGCCCAGCAGTATAATTCCCAATGCAAGTGTAAAATCTACTTCGGAGCATAATATCAATACTATCAAAAAGTAGGAAAATAATCGACCTAAGGCTCAAGGAATCAAGCTAAAGGGAAATGAAAACATTAATGTTTACCCATTCGCACACAGTTTCTCCTTACAAAATAATATTTCCTTCCGTTCAGCAACTGAAATAGTAGATTTGTTCAAATTCTTTCTCGGAAGTCAATCCACTTACTTGTTTTTCCCCTTAGTGTTGGTTAATTTGGTGGGTAATAAGTCTCTGATGATGGAAAGGCTAACCGTCATTGTTGAAATTCTAGTAATATAATCTTCTTGGAAGAAAAAAGATGCAAGAAATTGTTCAAGTTATTCCTTCTCTTCCTCATCTTTAAGACCATGGTTGTGTATGTTCATTGTATTTGTCATCGCGTTCTTTGTTAGAGTTCCTCTTTATGAAAACAGATCTACACATCTGCAAAAGTCTTCCTAGCTCAGAAGGCCATTTCTATTAAATTTTGTTACAATACTCATTCTTTTTTGCTCATACAGAGGATCATAAAAAATTACCGCACCACGATATGTATTTTCCAAGCTTTTGAAATGGCTCATCACTGTACCCGATTATTGTCCTGATGATGAACCTGTCAACAATGTTAAAGTTCGAACAAAAAGTATGAACCTATATAACTAGTTGAAACGCAAGCATGAAGGATAAGCTGAAATTTCTTGCCTGGTACAACTTTTCATCCTTTAAGCTTGAAGTTCTAAGCTTGAGCTCTCCTCTGCTGGTTGTCATCTCATCTAATATTTCAGAACTGTAGGAGTCATCTTGACTCTCGTCAGTTATCGAGTCAACTGGTTCTCCTTCCTGCATCATGTTTGGAAGTAAAAGAACGCTTATGCATACAAAGAAAACTAGAAAGCTAAGGAAAATTTATGGAGTTCTAATATATACTGTCCCATTTCGGGTGCAAAATTTTCCTGTACGTGAATGATATGTATTCTTCAGTTCATCAAAAAGAAATAGACGAACTTGAGTATAAATTCGGAGTGCGAATTCACAACATCGTCCATTTTGGCATCATGTATGCCAGTTATAACCATGAATTCCCTACACTACATGTGATAAAAGAAGAGCTCCATTAACATCGTCAATTCACAGTTAAATGGAAGAAATTTCATGCAAAATGGTACAGTATAGACTTTCCAGCTCATAGTCTGGAAGGTAATACCATATGGTGCTACTTTTTTAATTAGAAAAGTATACAGTTACCTACGATTATATCAGCAGCACGAAGGATAGATAACATACAATGGGTGATAAAGACAAATTTCGTGGTGAAGCACCAGCAATTTCTTCATATTCAGCAGCATCCAATGCTCGAAGGTGGTTAGGATGGAATATCTTGGGAAGGAAGTGTTGTCTTATGATAATGAGAAAGAAAAATGGCAGCGGGAACAAGATTCCAGCAATGGGTATGCATGTAATTCCAAAACAAACCAAGAGGTATATGAATTGTAAGATTGTGAAGAAAGCAATGCGCTTGAATGGCACCGATTCCAAGAATGAAGCATGCACGCTTTTCAGGACTCTGTTCAAACAAAAAGGAAAAGATATTGAGCGTTGCGCTTATAATAAGTAACTGTCATCTTATATCAGTTACACCCTATTTCATAAGCTCCGGGTTGTATTTCCAGTTTAATGGTACTTGACGGATTATATGACTGTTCAACATATGGAGAAAGTGAAATCCCACAAGGCGGAACATTTCACTCTGTTCAGAAAATGCCATAAAGAATCTTCTATAAATCCATGCTTCTGGAGAAAGTAAAATTGCATAACACAGAGGCTCCAACAGTATATTATACTTCCATGCTAATTTTTAGGCATGTGACTTACTTGTATCGTCTACTAGGAGCAATGAAGAGCAACAGGATCCTTTCCCAAAATTGATTCCCCGGAAGACTATCTATTGCCATATAAGCAAAATATCCCCAGAGAACTGAAGTGGGTATCATTCTGAGTACAGGCACGAGAAATACGGCAAACCCAACAAAGATTGACTGCAACAGGTTGCTTATTCTTTGTTCGTTTACTCTTACAGGCAAATAAACATCAACGTGTTTGTCAGGATCAAATTTGCAATTGGAATCATCCCCATCATTCGATTTCATTACAGCTGCTTTCAACTCCTCCAACTCTTTATCTACTGAAGAGGTCTGCAGCAAGATTCCTATTAAAAATAGTTGGCACGTACTCTCACACATCATTTGCGACATATAACCTACAAGCATTGATCACTTACAGGAGAAGATCGATCCATTTCTATAAACACATCATGCATTCTCCCGTAAATTTCTGAAATGCTAGCTTTTCTTCCTATGCATTCCTTGGCACTTTTTATCATCTTCTTTCGAATAAGCTATACGTCATGGTTATACGTATAAGAAGAATAAGAAAGCTTTTAATTCTGACTAATAAAGTGAAATTTAACGTCATTAGCGCTTGTCCCGCACCTGTCTTTTGAGAAGTGCAAGACTTTTCGTGTGCATGGGTGACTGGGGAAGGACACCATTTGATGGAGGGAGTCCAAGCAATCCACAGATTAAAGTCTTGAGTTTGCAAAAGAAAAAAAAATTCAAAAGTTAGGCCTGAAATGAATAAAATGACAGATGGAAAAAAAAGAAATTTCCCCGTCATGAGTAGTATACCATAAATCCAAGCAACAGGATATCATAATGATAGGCAGATGGATTTTTGAGATTAAACTCCTTTTGTTGTGCCAATTGTGAAGCTACACTGTGATCGAAGAAGTATAGGCCAGCTATCATAATGGCCGGTACAACGGCAGCAAAGATATAAGCCACTGGAACCTTCCCCATATCCTGCATGCTAAGTCTACCCTCATGAGTACTATTTGAGGTCAAACTTAAATTCTGAGATCCAGTTAGCCATGTCAACATGTAATACCAATCATTTCTAGCAATTACGGCACACGAAACTTATCCACTATTACACAACAGTTATCAAATATCAAATAGTAAATGTGTTTTGCATCTGACTATAACCTTGACAACTGTCCAATGATACAGTGACTCAGAGTCCCAGAAAACTGGAGAATCCAGCCTTCTGGGAACTCCAGTAGGAACTTTGCCGGGTACACAGTAAGATAATGTTGTCCAGACCAGGACCATTAGGGGAACACCATAATCCGCCGTAAAACTACGGAACCACCCTGTTATAGAAGGCACAAAAATAAAGATGAAAAGTACTTGAAATTCGAAACAAATAAATAAGCTTCTATAAATTGCCACATATACATTTTTTGGGTGTTAAGAATTGTCACATACTGTTTTAAGTTCATTCACCTGTGCCATATCGCCATGATCTTGCCTTCCTGCTCTGAATGGCAGTAAATAGTAGACCAAACGAGAAAATGATAGCAAGCAAACCATTCGTATATACCCATTGAAACTGATACTTTTCCAACGTTGGGTTTTCATCTTTAGGAATATGGAACTCATCAACTAGCCCCTATAATTCAAAAGTAAACTTGACTACCCGCACTGGTAAATCAGCCGCAATTTACAACGCAATATCAAAAACACCAACGACCAAAAAAAAAAAAAGGTAGAAGAAAGAGATTCTTATACCGAAATGGCCTCTTTAAGGAAAAGAACTGCAATCAACATGCCAAAAAGCTCTCCTGCAACTCTAGTGAATTTTGTAATGATATATCCCGCATTAAAAATAGCAAGAAGCAAGAGCATGAGGGCTGTCCAGACACAAACCCTGTATTAAGAAAACAATGCTTCCATGATAATACATTTCTTGCGTAAAACCAAAAAGCCCCCACACTACTCTCTAATTATATAACTCACCACCCTGCCCAAGCTAAGTACAATTGACGCCCCAACTCGAGCCTTCCTTTGCTGAAAGTGTACATGTAGCTATACATTATAACAGTGGGTTCGGCAACTCCTAGTATTAACAATGGCTGTCCTCCAAAAATTGAATGTATTATTCCACAAATTGCTGTAGAAGCTAACGTATCGACTGTGCTTAGGCTCCCATCTGACACAGGAAAAAACGTAGTTTTTAAGCTCAATTTATACATGTGTGTCTATATATATATATATAGCAATTCCTTTAACCTACCCTAATAGGTAAAATTTTATATTATTTAAGAGAATCATCTTAGAAGATGCTTTTACCTGTGTCCTTACTCAATTGCTCCCCGAACGCAATAACCGGAAGCGCAGAAGCAAAGAAGATATAGGTTGTTGGAGCCATTATCCTGATGTGAACATTTGCAGATTCATTTACACGACAACCCGTTTGTCGGTTATTAAGAAAATAGTTGCCCAATGCATAAGAGTTGCGTACCTGATTCCACAACAAAGAGATCCATCCCAATCATTCTTATAACAAGCCTTTCTACCTTTCAAGTCCTTGATAATTCCCTTAAACGGAGACCTTATGCTCTGCATTTCTTACAAGGCAAACTGAAAAAGAAAAAAGAATACACCCTTTTATAGGTTAACCAGATTAATCAAGAACTACCTGCTGTTAAGATGCGGAGCGTGGGATGAAACTTGGAGATGACAATTTCCAAATCAATAAAAGTCGATTCACATGAAAAACATAAGAGCCAAACGATAGCATTTGTTCAATACATGCACGTAAACAACTAAAGTATCACCATCACGATAATGTATATACATGTCTCCTCCATAACCACGTTGAAAACCCGTATATAAAATGAAAAATGAAAATATTACAATGAAAACTTGGTATAATTATTATCAGAAAGATAACCTGTTCTCGTTGGAAGAATGGGTAACCTCAACCTCACCTATATGTTGATGGCGATAATGAACAAGGAGAGAAAAATATAAAAGAGTGGATAGAAAATATAAAAGAAAAATCGGAAATGTGAAAGACTTCGGGAGGTTTGAGGTGAAGGAAGAGGAAGAGAAGGCGGCGCAAAGCGGTCGTTGGGGTGGTGGTGGTACGGAAAAAAGAAGAAGAAGAAAGGCCTTTTTCCGCCTCCTGAAAATGTGAGAGAGAAAGAAAGAGAGAGAGTTGCGGAGGGCTGCCCAAACCGTAGCATGGAGTCTTCTATTTTTATATATTTTTGGTCAAAGAGGGGGCTGCGTACGACTGAGCAATTACATGATATTTTCCTTTTAAGTGCTTAAATAGAAATATATAGACGAGTAATGTCAACAATTAACAATATATTATTAGTAATTTCCACATTTTAATCTTCTCTTCCAAAATGAATTTGGTCTAAATATGATGGCTGAATAACAGCCTTTCTCTTATTCGTTTATTTTAGGACAATTTAAAAAATATATAAATTTTACTTAATTTTATAATATTAACTTAAACTTTTAAAATGACCATAAAATATTTCAACAAAAATAATTTGTCATTAGCCTTAAGGTAAATAGTGTTGATGTAGAATATCGCGTTAACAAACCCATTAAATTAACTACGAGTGCCACATAAAATTAAATATTGAAAATTTTTAAAAATAAAAATATGAAATCTTAAAATCCAACCCTTATTTTTATTTCTAACTTAAAAAGCTATCATCGTTCATTCTAATTCATTCATAACTTAATTAAGAACCTCTAATACTTTTACTATGTAATCCTTTGGTAAGAGGATTTTTTTTTTAATCTCATATAAGATGCTTTGAGCTCGTATGGTTTGTGGTTAGAGTTGGTTCAGACTTCCTCTTAAAGTCAGTAATTAGTTCTAACTAAGAAATGAGTTCTTCTTAAAAGGTTGCTGAATCTTGAAATTCTTCTAAAAAGTTATTTAATTTAAAAATTTAACAAAAAATTGAGAATTAAGGGAAATAATCAATGCAAAACTAAAAGGAATTACAATTTAAGTTGAGCCAATGATTTGATTATCACTGAATCTTGACATAATACAATTAAGTGTCAAAGAGATTAAAAAAACTAAGAAAGGAATTTTCTATAGGTGACAGAAATTGAAAAACGTGGAACGTAATTTGTATTAGCACAAGTGTCCAAATCTCCTAACAAACTCCTCAAGGAATGAAAGTGTTCTTAGGAATGAAAATGTGATCCAAAAGAATATAAGTGATGAATTAAGTAAGAATGAATGAGAATTTGGATATTATATGGTCATATAAAGCTAGAATAATATTGGTGAATGATTGATTTATGAACTTAGAATAAATGTATACAAGTTATAATGGTTTGAAGGATTAACACTTATAATTAAGGACACAAACTTGGGAAAGTCATTGAGCATACATTGTACAAAACATATATATACACACATGTATGATTGAATACTTATATGATTGGGCAACTTAGTAATGTGTATAAATGTGTATATTGCATGGTTTAGATGTGCAAGTTAAACATCAGCATCCAAACATTGCCGGTTTGTCGAGGCAATAGCTATCTGGAGCTTACTTTGAGTAACCTAGATGTTTCTCACTAGGAATGATTGTATTTGCTTAATTTTCAATTATTCAACTAATATTTATGTAAATGTGATAATTCCAGACATTGATGGTTCGAAGAGTTTGATAATGGAGATTGTATTGGAAGTGTTCATAATTGAATGTGAATCAGAAAAAATAAGTGTGCTCAACAAAAATGTTGAATTCCAGACTCAGGTCTGATGAAAATGTGAAAAGTGAATATGTATGCTGAATGAAAATGATTGACTGCATATAATGTGAATTGATGCATCTTATTACAGTAAAATGCATGATCAGATAAAGGAAGTTGTGATCGGAGTGGCCAGTGAAAAAGAGCTTAAAGCTTATAAATGTGTATAAAAAGCCACAGGCTCAGTATTAAAATAAGTCCAGTATCTACAACGGATATGGTATAGTTATCAATGAGCTTGATAGCCACAACAGATATGGGACAGTTAAAAAGCTGCTCAGTCATAATAAAATAACAACGAAAGTGGAGTCTCATGAGCATTGGCATATATAATTTGATAGGTGTTATATGAATGTTTAAAATGAACTATCTAAACTGTTCTGAAATAAAATGTGACGTGATATTCAATGTTTGTGATGTGATTTGACTGTAAATTAAATGGTAAATTATCTTTGGGGTTTGATATGAGTGAGCACATCGAGGATGGTTCACTCACTGAGTTCTTAAAACTCATCAAAATTGTAACGTTAATTTTCAAGTATGATAGAGGAGACCTAGCTATTAAGACACTCTATAAGAAGTCTAGTATTGCATTTTTTGACTCAAGGAATGACTCAAAGGTCAATCAACTGATACTGAGGAGTTTAGATAGAATGTTTTTGTATAGCGTTGTCATTTCATGTAGAATGTTGTAAAGAGTAACAAAAGAGTAACAAACTTTAGGATATTTTTATGATACTATTTATATAGATTATGTAGGGAAATGCTATAATGTAAATTATGTTTTATCAATGGAATGAGGAGTTTAATCTTTTGAATATTGTGTTTATGTGTATGATGCCATATTAAGTGAACGTGATTTCTCTAACATGTCGCTTTCATTAGGGCATGTGCCCGAATATCCTCTGGATGTTCGAGTATATGCCCGATGAAAGTTGGGGTGTTTTAGGTTTTTGGTATCAGAGCATGGTTTGGCATCCATAGGGACATATAGGAACATTTAGACATGATATATAGTGAGAGACTCGGATATTAATTAAGATTATTGTTTATTATAGGTCATTCGCTATAGGTGATCAAATTGGAGAATTAGCTGACCTAGAGTCTGTCAGAGCCAATAGAGAGTCTCTAATACCTCAATTTAATCAAATGCCTCCGAGAATCCCTGAGAGGAGAGAAAGGAGGTATGATAAACTTAGAAAGCAGGGGGTTCTAGACTTTTATGGACGTACCCTTGTTAAAGCAGAAGGATGGTTAAAGAGAACTGAAAGAGTATTCGATCAGATGGATTATGAGTCTGACGAGAAGTTTGACTACGCGGTTTTGTTACTGCAAGGTCCAGCTTACCCGTCGTGGAAGATTGTTCCTGGTAGTACCATCCAACCTTGTGGTTTAAAGTGGGAAGACTTTCTGAAAGTATTCAAGGAGAACTATATGCCAAGGATATACTTGGACAGAAAGATGAAAGAGTTTCTGGATCTGAAGTAAGGAAGTCTCTTTATAGCTGAATAAGGATATGATTTAATGAGTTAATGGGATATGCTACTGCACTGATTCCGACTAAGGAGGACAAGTGTAGACAGTTTGAAGATGCATTGAATATGGGGATTAGGACGAGGTTAGCTATCACTAATTTGGGTAATTTTATAAAACTAAAAGCTGCCTCAATCAGAATTGAACAATTGTTGAAATATGGGCAAGGAGAATACAAACAAGAGCTCAAAATGAAAAGACTTGGTAACTCTCAAGTCAATTCTAGCAGAAGATTCAGTAAACGTCAAAATAGATCTTTTTGATCACCGACTAGATCGAGATAGTCGGGGTAGTGTTAGAGGTCCAGCATCTAGATAAACAATACAAATGTCAAATTGTGAACATGTGGAAAGAAATATAGTGGAGAATGTTGGCAGTTGTCGAGAGCTTGCCTTTTATATGGCTCTTTCGAGTAGCAGATTAGAGACTGTCTTGTAGTTTACAAAGCACAGTCTGGAGTGGAGTGAGAGGAGGAACATTGACTGAAATGACTGTTCAGCATAATAGAGCTAGTGGATCAGGATAGAGAGGCAGAGGTAGAGGTAGAGTGAGTTCAGTTGTTCCTATTGTCAGAACTTAGGTGTGGAGTAATTAGCCACAGTCTCAGTCCATAATTTATGCCATTATGAGACAGGAGGCTTAAAACTCCCCAGATGTTGTAGCTTGTGTGTTAAATGTCTTTAATTTTGAAGCATTTTCATTGCTAAATCTAGGATCTATGCATTCAATTATCACACCACATCTAGCATCTAAATTACATTATGATAGGGAGATGTTGAATTGTTGATTAAAGGTGAGTACACCAGTAGGTAGTAGTATAGTAATTAGTAAATTTTATAGAGGGTGCATGATTTGGGTTGATCAGGTAGAATTGAAAGTTGATCTCATAGTATTACAGTTGAAAGAGATAAACCTGATCTTAGGTATGAATTGGCTTAATGCTCATAAGGTTGTGATGAACTGCTATAGTAAAGAGATAATTCTTGAATCTCCCAATCATCCAAGAGTAATATTTTGAGGTATTAGTCAAGCAGTGCCAGCCAGATTGATATCATCAATAGGTGCTTTGAGATTGATTCGAGGTGGATGTGAGGCTTACATAGCTTATGCATTTGATACTCGTACTGACCAGACAGTACAAGATATTCCAATTGTTAGGGACTTCTTGGATGTGTTTCTCGCTAAATACCTAGTTTACCCCCAGATAGGGAGACAGAGTTCATTATTGACTTAGTTCCGGGTACTGCTCCTATATCTATTCCTCCATATAGGATGGCACCTGTAGAACTTAAGGAACTTAAGGCTCAATTATAGGAGTTGTTGGATAAGGGCTTTATCAGACGAAGTGTGTCACCTTAAGGAGCCCCAATTTTGTTTGTGAAGAAGAAAAATGAGACTTTGAGGTTATGTGTTGACTATAGATAGTTGAATAGAGTGACAGTGAAGAACAAGTATCTGTTATCGATAATAGACGATAGCTTGATCAATTACAAAGAGCTCAGGTGTTTAGTAAGTTGGATTTGAGTTCAGGAAACTATCAGTTGAATATAGTAGAGGCTGATTTACCAAAGAGTGCATCAAGACTAGATATAGGCACTTTGAGTTTATGGTGATGCCTTTTGGGTTAACAAATTCTCTAGCTGCTTTTATGGCATTGATGAATAAGGTGTTTCAACCTTATTTAGATCACTTTGTCATTGTGTTTATTAACGATATTTTGGTGTATTTGAAAAGTAGAGAGGAACATTATGAGCATTTGAGGCTAGTCCTATAGATAATGAAGGAGAAGCAATTTATGCTAAGTTTAGTAACTGTGAATTTTGTCTTGATCAAGTTGTATTCTTTGGACACATAGTATTTGGGCAGGGCATATAGATAGACCCAAAGAAAGTAGAAGCAGTGATTAAATGGGAAACTCTTAGAAATGTATATGAGATTCAGAGTTTTCTTGGATTAGTATGATACTATCGGAGGTTTGTTGAGGGGTTTTCACTAATCTTAGCCCCTTTGACAAAGCTTTTGAAGAAGAACGTACCATTCAGATGGACTGGTGAATGTCAAAGGAGTTTTAATGAACTAAAACACCAATTAACTACAACATCAGTGTTAGCTATTCCGTCTAGATCTAGAGGTTATATTGTGTATAGTGATGCTTCACATCAGGGGTTAGGATGTGTACTGATGCAGTATGGTAGAGTGATTGCATATGCATCAAGAGAGTTAAGGTCTCATGGGTTTAATTATCCGGTTCATATTCTAGAACTTGCTGCAGTGGTATTTTCTTTAAAGATTTGGAGACATTTTTTATATGGTAAGACATTTCAGGTATTCACTGATTATAAAAGTTTGAGATATTTGTTGAATCAGAAGGAATTGAAAAATGAGATAGAGGTTATGGATAGAATTGCTTAAAGATTATGATTGTACAATAGAGTATCATCCTGGTAAAGCTAATGTGGTAACTGATGAACTACGTAGGAAATCTAATTGCAGTGTGGCACAAATTCAGTTATTGAGGTTACTAAACCTAATACAATTGAGATAATTAAATGTTGAATTGAAGTTAGGGTAGAATGAAGTATTATTAGCTATATTGAAGCTTAGACTAATTTTACATGAGCAGATCAAAAAAGCTCAAAGCAAGGATCCTGAATTAGTGAAGCTTATTGAGAAGTTGAAGGTGAATCAAAATTTTGATTTTGAAGTGAGAAATGACACATTGTGGTTGAAGCAGAGATTGCTTGTACCTTATGTGGATGAATTGAGGAAAGAGATTCTAGAGAAAGCACATATAGTAGCCTTTGTTATGCATCCTGGTACTACTAAGATGTATAATACACTGAAAGAACAGTTCTGGTGGTCAGGGATGAAGAAGAAAGTGGCTAAATATATGGCGAAGTGTTTAACTTACCAACAAATTAAGGCAGAACATCAGTCTCTAGTTAGGAAGTTACATACATTACCTACTCTAATGTGGAAATGGGAGAGAATTACTATGGATTTTATTATGGGTTTGTCGAGGACTCCTAGGCAATATGATGCTATATGGGTCATTGTTGATAGATTAATGAAGTCAACCTATTTCTTACCTATGAGCGAGAACAATACACTCGATAAGTTAGCTCAAAGGTATGTCAATGAAGTAGTAAGATTACATAGGGTTCTAGTGTCCATTGCATCAGACAGGGATTCTAGATTTACCTCGAGATTTTGGGGTAGTCTGCAGATAACATTGGGTACAAGGTCAAACTTCAGTATAACATTCCATCCTCAGACAGACGGACAGAGTGAGAAGATTATTAAGACTGTTGAGGATATTCTCAGAGCTTGTGTTTTGGAGTTCCAAGGAGTATAGGATCAATATGTAGCTTTGATTGAATTTGTTTATAACAATTATTATCACAGTAGTATTGGTACAGGACCATATGAGGCGTTATATGGCAGAAAGTATCATTCGTCTTTATATTGGGATAAAGAGGGTCTAAGGATTGTTGAAGGCCCAAAACTAATTTAAGATGCTGTGGATAAGGTTAAAATGATCCGTAGTAAAATTAAAGTGGCTCAAGTTAGACAGAAAAGTTATATGGATCAGCACCGTAGAGATGTGAAGTACCGAGTAGGAGATAAAGTGTTTCTGAGAGTATCACCTTGGCGATGAGTGCTAAGGTTTGGTAAAAGGGGTAAGTTAAGCCATAGATACATTAGTCTATATGAGATTATCAAGAGAGTTGGACCATTGGCTTATAAGTTAGTATTACCAGCAGAACTATCTCACATTCACAATGTGCTTCATATGAGTATGCTCAGGAGATATAGGTCTGATCCAACACATGCGTTGCTAGCTTAAAAGTTGAAAATGCAAGTAGTTTGAGTTATATCGAGGAACGGGTCAAAATAGTGGGTTATTAGAATAAGCAATTAAGAAACTGAGTGATTTCATTGCTAAAAGTCCTTTGGAGGAATCATTCGTGTGAAGAAGCTACATGGGAAAAGGAGGAAAACAAGAGGAATCAGTACCCCCATTGATCGGGGTGTTATGCTTTGAAAACGTTTTATTATTTATAACCTCGATATTTCCACAAGCGTACGGGTCGTTTGAGTAGTACCTAAGGTATCGTTCCTACAAGGAGGGTTAATCTAGTTCTAAATTCTAAGGTCAAAGACTATTAAACAAATATTTAACAAACAATAAATTTTAACACAAGGATTAACTAAATCAAATAACCAAATCAACTAATGAACCAATAATTGACAATTATTGCTTAATTAAAAACAATCACGATGAAAATTAACAATTTTAAATAACAATTATTGGAAATTTATCGATTTGTTAAATAATGATCGCATACCCTCAAATTCCACCTAATGAATTTACCGAAATAGAGAAAGGGAAAATTATCTATCCTTAATGTCAACCTAACCCATTACAACCTATCAAATTAACAGTTCTATATGATCTTAGATTCAATTACTCTCTCTCAAGTTATAATTGAACCTTAAAGTATAAACCCTAATTAGATTATGGGAAGTTGTAATCTCTTAACTACCAAACTATCCAAAACCTAATTAGTTCTGAAGTTCTCTAATAAACAAATGGAAACCTAAATATGATCTCTCTATAGAAGATTTACCAACTTTATTTAATTCTAAATCTATTGATTTACCTAACTCTTGTTTGCCCAAATTAATCGTTTTCTCTCGATTCACCCTCTTAGTTTGTTATCGAGATATGAAGTGTAGAATAAATCACAATTAATTCAATAAACACATAAAACAATCAGATTTCATTAAATCAACAATAATAATCCAAAGGTAAGTATAGAACATCAACCACAATGCGAGTCTATAGTCAACTATATGCCAATTCTATAATCGAATAAAACTGAAATTCATAGGAACAAAACTCGATGGGATGATGGGAGGTTGCGACTTTGAAAAGCTTCATAATCCAGGAAGCACGTCGTGTCTGTGTCGTCTTCCTCTTCTCTATTCCTTTGTCTCTTTCTCGATCTCTCAAGGTTCTCTTTTAAGATTTCATTTTTGGTGGCTGATCAAGGCTCTTCTAAGGCTGCTTCTTCTGTCCCTTAATGTTATATTTATACCTTGGAAGCCCTAGGGTTGATTCGGGGTCAAAACGGTCCTAAAAGTCTTGCAAAACTTGAGTTTTTGTGTCAGCCTGATGCAGACCACGATCATGGCCAGCGGCTAACCCTCTCTTTCACAACTGTGGCCCAAAGTGCATGATCGTCGCCTAGCATAGAGCTCTCTGTCACGATCGTGGCCCAAAGTGCACAATCGTAGCCTCGGTTTTGTCAACTCGCCTATTTTTTTTATGATCGTGGCCTGTTGTGCCATAACTGTGGGACGTGTTTTTGACCTGAAACTCTTCAAAACTTCTCCGTTCTTCACCGTTTACCTGAAACACTATCAAACACATCAAGGTACCTCAAAAATATAATATTTAAGCTCAAAGACTCATACTAACCCATAAAAACTTTAAACACATAAACTAACATAATTAAAACATAAATACACACTAAACACTTAAATTAACATTAAATACTTAACAAATTAACCCTAAAATATAATGCAAATCACAACTATCAACATCCCCATACTTAAATGTTTGGTTGTCCTAAAGCAAACAAAACAACAAATATTTACGTAATGCAATAATGAGGCAATGGCTTTAACTTCATGAAATAAATTTAATCTTAAACACAATCATACAAGTTATATCTAATCATTAAGATGTAAAATCTATGTCTATGGACCTTGAACTAAATATTCAAATTAACCGAGATCTAAGTGTTAATTTATTTACCCTTCTCAATTGTAAACACACATTAATAATTCGTTGGTCCTTTAGACTCTGTAACTGTTCCTAAGTATATTTTCATGAAAAGTCAAGCTTATTACAAGTCTCGTAGGTTTATTAAGGAAACACACATTTTTTTTAAACATAGCTTAGTCTTTTCATGCGGAGGCAAAAGTTGGTAATGAATGTCAATCCGGTTACTCAACTAAGTCATGCTTTTATCAAACAGCTTGGTTGAAATATCATTATAGCTTATTGATGCAAAGGCACACATTTATGATACATGTCGATCCGGTTACTCAGCTATATCACGTTTTCAACTGGCTACTAGCTCTATTCATAACCCGAAGGCCAAAGAAATAGTGGTTTATTTAACAAAAAAGTACTTTTTTATTTTAATTTTATTTAATTATTATTTTTATTAGCCTACCTTATTGTTTAAGCTACTCATTTCCATGAAAAATACTAGTTAAGCTACTTGAAAAATACTACTAGTTAAGCTACTAGTTAAGCTACATGAAAAATACTAGTTAAGCACAACCTATAGAGTGCTAGATTTACACTAAATCCTAATTAAGTTGTATATTTATCCAAAGACTTCTAATTTGCTAATTTTGTGAGCTAATGATTATTTACAACCTAATGGACTATGTTCAAAATTAAATAAATTTCACTCCATCTAAGCCATTGACACATTTATACAGTTCAAAAAATGCAACCTAACAACTATCATACAATATGAAAAAATCGCATTCAAAAGAAAAACACATAACCCTCCCCACACTTGAACAACAAATTGTCCTCAATGTGTGAAGGGAGCAAACAACACATAAAAGAAAAGAAAAGAAAGAAATTAAAGTAGAAAAAAAATAAAAATTATAACTGAAGGCTAATTGGAAAAAGAAAAATAAATTGGTTAGACACAAATCCTATGGAGATTGAGGTGGTGATGGTGTCGGAGGTGACAATTGAATGCCCGAAGCCTCAAAATATCCATGGATCCGACGAATATCCCAGCTCTAGTGTCTTTGTTTCTGAGTCATCTCCTTCATCATTTTGGTGTTCTTCGCAAATGTCTTGTTGGTTTTAGAGATCGCATCCAGAACTTCCTTCCAACCTTGCTCTTCTTCCTCTTCCTTGGATTCTTCACTGGACTCTTCTTCTACTCGAGGTGGCGCTAAGCTTGAACTCGTCTGACTTGCCCTAATTCGTACATGTGTCTTCTAGTTGATATCCCTAAGATCCATGTTATGGGACTTAAGAATTTCAGCCTGCCATAAGTGATGATGGTTTAGGAATTCCGGGAGATGAATAGTTAATTCGCTCTATTCCATGCCAAAATATTTTACAATGGCAGACACTATATACCCCATTCCTATATTGTTGCTCCTTTTGCACGGAGTCACATCAATGGAATTCAGCACTTATATGGATGTGCAGACTGGAATACTATGGTCAATACACCACAACATAAAAAGTTCCTTTATGGAACAGTTGTTAGTTTCGATTTTGTCAAAAACTAGTTGACACATAAATTTGTGTAGCAACAAGTGTTCGTGGGGCCTTATGATGTTGTTATGAGCATTCTTGGCATGAAATTGGTTAATTTCGATAAGCTCAGTCTAGTATTAAGAAGGAAGAAAATCTTCATGATGATCGATGATGGAGGATTCGGGGAATCCACACAGCTCGCACATGATTTCTACATTTAATTTATAGGCTCATCCTCCTAACCTAAACCACAATTCTTTAGGATTCTTAGGGTCATAAGTCAAGGAAGTGAAAAATTCCAGTGTGAGCTCTTGATAGATAGGAAATTGGAATGGTATGAATTGGGTACATTGGATCCTCTCAACTAGGTTTTCTACTTGCTCACGCAACTCTAGCCTATCGATTGTGTCAAAATTGAAGTACTTGGGAACTATGTCTAGCACTAAGGGATCGAAAACGAGTACCTTCCTCCTCTATGTAGATTGGGAAAGGCACGCCAAAGTCTGCTATGTTGTTTCTTTGTCCACGTCCCGCAACTTGCTTTCATCCAAATGGCTCCTGTCGGATTGATTGTTTAATGCGCATCATAATTAGGTAGAATTTGGAAGGAAATTGGAATGTTGAAATTTTTAAAGAGATGTGAGAGCTTTTGTGGCTTTGAAGCCTAGAGAGATAAAGTTAAAATGAAAGTGAATGTAAAAGTGAAGTTATAACTGAATAAATAGGTGGTTAAAAGGGTAAAATGGTAAAAAAAATTTAAAGAATTCATGCCCTCTTTATTACTGCCCAGTTACAGGCCACGATCGTGGCCTGTAGCTTTCCCACACTTCATTTTTTTCTCTTTTGTTCTTTCTCCAATCTTTTCAGTTTCACTTTTTGATTCTTTTGTGGCCCCTTTCACCTATCTTTTGCTTGCTTGATACATCATCTACTTTATTATGAAATCCTATTTCTTCTTGATTTTATTCAAAACAAAAGTAATCTTAACACGAAGTTCAAAGCTTTTTTTAATGTCAGTAGCTTGATGCTCTTTTCTTGGAAACTCAGCCAGGATCAATTATGAGCGGCTTGCTTCCACCCTTTTTGTTCAATATCAATTTTGTAGCTTGTATGTAAGCTATAAATTGCAAGATGATTAGAAGGACAATGTTGATAACATTATGAAGACCAATTAGGCCCAATAATGTCCTTTGTTCAAGTGAACTGTCAACAAAATAGGGAATAACAAAACTCCTTGAATCTTCTATTGACTCCAACAATTTGTCATGTATAAAGGTGAGTTGCTCTCTTTCTTCCTTAATCACCTTCGTCTCCCTTGCTTCTTCCGCTTCACAAATAGAGACTTTCATCGCTTCTTCAAACTCTATGTCCGTTTTCATTTATTCTTTATCCTATTGTTTTTCAGAAGACTCAAATACATCAATGATCCTGAATGAGCTACTAACCTTCAGATTCTTAACTAGTTCCTTCATGTTGATTATCATTTGAACATCATCAGTCCAAAAGATAGAGTTCTTTTGCTGAACATCTCCCCAAGATTTTTCGTTGGTTACATATGGTATATCAATAACTGGTGGATAATAGGGAGGGTTGACCTTCTTTTCTTCATCCTCTTCTTTGACTTCTTGGTCTTCTCTAATGTCGGGTATAGCATGATTTCTCTCCGATTCTTCTAGCTCTACGTCATTCCTCAATGTGATAGCCTGATATAGCTCTATTGAATTTACATTGATGCTGTGCAGATAATTTTTTACACTTTGCTTACAAAATTTCCTAGAAAGCTGGCCTATTCGAACCTCTAGATTGTGAATAGAAGATGCATGATCTTCTACTACTTGCTTAAACTTCTTTTCCAATCTCTTATAGTTCTCTTCCATATCTGTGAGCTTATCCATGATTTTTTCCAGCTTGGAATCCCATGAACTAGATTCATCATGTTGAAATTCAACTAAGTCTTGGGGTCCCATATGAGTACTTACATTGTTAGACCAATAGAAATCTGGGTGGTTTTGCCTCCTGGAAGTGTATAAGTTCATATGAGGATGATGATTTCACCAACCAAATTGGGGATCATTGAAATTTACAAGATTTCCTCATGCTCCATGATCGTTCTTTTTATCTCTTCTTAGCATTCAACTTTTCAGATATCTCATTCTCACTCTAAGATTTCTTGATATGTCTCTACTTTATGCCCCAAATTTAAAAAAATAAAAACAAAAGATAGTGAAATAGCCTTAAACTAAAATTAAAAACTAATCTAAGCCTTAAACTACAGAACTAAATTATCACCTCCTCGTCAACGATGCCAAAAACTTGATCGGGGTGTTTCACTATGAAAAAGTTTTAACATTTATAACCTCGATATTTCCGTAAGCACATGGGTTATTCACGTAGTACCTAAGGTATCGTTCCCACGAGGAGGGTTAATTTAGTCCTAAAATCTAAAGACGGAGACTATTAAACAAATATTTAACAAACAGTAAATTTTAACATGAGGAGTAACTAAATCAAATAACCAAATCAACTAACAAAACAATAATTGACAATTAATGCTTAATTAAAAACAATCACGATGACAATTAACAATTTTAAATAACAATTAATGGAAATTTATCGATTTGTTGAATAATGATTGCACACCCTCAAATTCCACCTAATGAGTTTACCGAAAGAGAGAAAGGGAAAATTATCTATCCTTAATCTCAACCTAACCTATTGTGATTTATTGAATTAATAGTTCTAGATGATCCTAAGGTCAATTACTCTCTCTTAAGTTATAATTGATAAAGCATCAACCCTAATCAAATTATGGGAAGTTGTAATCTCTCAATTACCAACCTCTCTAAAACCTAATTAGTTCTTAAGTTATTTAATAAACAATTGGAAACCTAAATGTTATCTCTCTACAGAAGATTTACTAACTTGATTTAATTCTGAATCTATTAATTTACCTAACTCTCGTTAGCCCAAATTAATCATTTTCTCTCGATTCACCCTATCAGTTTAT
Source organism: Erythroxylum baracoense (assembly GCA_025629805.1). NCBI lineage: Eukaryota > Viridiplantae > Streptophyta > Magnoliopsida > Malpighiales > Erythroxylaceae > Erythroxylum > Erythroxylum baracoense. The sequence continues at coordinate 9,300,941 of JAOTAY010000001.1, forward strand.
TATCGTGATATGAAGTGAAGAATATATCACAACTAATTCGATAAACACATAAAACAATCATATTTTATTAAATCAACAATAATAATCCAAAGGTGAGTATAGAACATCAACCACAATGTAAGTTTATAATCAACTATATATCCCAATTCTATAATTGAATAAAACTAAAATACATAGGAACAAAACTTGACGGGATGATGGGAGGCCGCGACTTTGGAAAGATTTTTAATCTGGGAAGCATGTCGTGTCTGCGTCGTCTTCCTTTTCTCTCTTCCTTCGTCTCTTTCTTAATCTCTCAAGGTTCTCTTTTAGGGTTTCGTTTTTGGTGGCTGATCAAGGCTCTTCTAAGGCTGCTTCTTATGTCCCTTAATGTTATATTTATACCTCGAAAGCCTTAGGGTTGATTCAAGTTGAAACGGTCTGAAACGTCTTACGAAACTTGAGTTTTTGTGTTAGCTTGACGCAGGCCATTGTGGCCAACGGTTAACCCTCTGTTTCACAATCGTGGCCCAAAGTGCACGATTGTGGCCTAGCAAAGAGCTCTTTGTCACGATCATAGCCTAAAGTGCACGATTGTGGCCTCAGTTTTGTCAGCTCGTCTCTTTCTATCACAATCGTGGCCTATTTTTGGCCACAAACTCTTCAAAACTTCTCCGTTCTTTACCGTTTACCCTAAAACACTAACAAACACATCAACTACCTCAAAAATATAACATTTAAACTCAAAGACTCATACTAACCCATAAAAACACGTAAACTAACATAATTAAAACATAAATACACACTAAACACTCAAATTAACGTTAAATACTTAACAAATTGAACCCTAAAATATAATGCAAATCACAACTATCACCCATCTATGTGATCAATTATGTAAGAATTTCGAGGATGAAATTTATTAAGGGAAGGGGGAATTGTAATAACTTGTTTTCCATACTAAGGGTTAGAGCCCTATGCTATTGAGATAAATGAGAAATTATGAGGTGCATTGCATTCACATGCATACCATGAGCATACATACGAATTTATGATTTTGTACACATTGTAAATACTGTATATGCACTCAATTGACATTTTCGGGTATAAAAGATTTAAAATGATTATGATGTGAATTGTGAATTTTTAGGTCTTGAAAATTAGTTGATGAATTATAATTGGTTATTTAGATTTATTTGTTATAATTGAGAGATTTATGAATTATTGTGTATATTTTTGGACTAGGAAAAATTGCCAAGTGGCAACACAAATTGATAAATGGCAGTAGAAATAAGTGACAAATGGTAGTAGGAATAAATGACAAGTGGCTTTAGGATTTATTGACAAGTGACATAAAAAATTGGGTGAGAATTGGTATAGAAGAGACAAATGGACTGATTATTAAGTGATATTAGTAACCTAAGTAAAAGGCATTAACATTAATCTTTATGTGGTAAGTGTCATCACATTTTTCATAACACTCACCAAGTAATAAACCCACGACATATGTAATGAAAAACCATCTTTATCTTTGTCTTTCACTTTTAATTCCGTTACATGCTTTCTTTTCCATGTTCTTCATTTTCTTCACTTATGACCATCTCACTCTTACCCTCACCATGTTGAGTTTGCTAAAATCCTACACTAGTCACTCCAAGGTCTTTGTTGCCTTCATCTAGTTGTTGAAGAACCCAACTTATTTCTCCTTGAAAGATGATAATCATGTAAACATGAGAAGATGGGGTTTCTTGGAGATTTGAAAGGCTTTGGAGTTAAATCAGTAAGTAAAACATTGTTCTTCATGGCTTACTTAATAGAAACATTTATGGTGATTATTTTGAGATAGATGGATTATGATAATGCTAGTTGAAGAGTGATGATATGTTAATGAAGAAATTAATATATTGATGTTTTGTTTTTGTATAAATGATTAATAATAGGTTATGAGTTGTTTTATGGATGTTTTTTAATTGAAATTGCGGCCATTTTGATGAGGAAATGAAGTAGAATTGATGAACTATGTACAAGATATGTTAGATGTAACATGTAGGAGTTAAAAATCTGGAAAAACATTGAAGAAGTTGGTTGGAATTTTTGGAAATGATAACCCACAATCGTGGGAATGTCTCCACAATTGTGGGAAATGCAAGGAAGTTGAAAATATGTTCGGATGACACATCCCACAATTGTAGGATAGCCTCTACGATTGTGGGAAAGACCTTGAACATGAATTCTTCTCTTATTTGTGATGTTTGAAACAACTAATGATAAGGTACTTTCCTAAGGTGTATTTAGACTTCAATGAGGCTTGAAATGAACCTAGTTTAAAGATGGATTAAGTATTTAAATGTTTGATAAGTTTCGGTGGATAATTAATGTTATAACTTAAGCATGGATTGTTTGATAAATATATCAAAAATCTAGAAATTTAGAGTATTAAAGGAATAAAAGTGTTCCTAGGAATGAAAATGTGATCCAAAAGAATATGGGTGATGAATTAAGAAAGAATGAATGAGAATTAGGATATTATGTGATCATATAATGCTAGAATAATATTGGTGAATGATTGATTTATAAACTTAGAATAATCAAGTTTCATTGAGGTGTAAACCTAAGTACAAGATAGATGTATACATGTTATAATAGTTTGGATAATCAAGACTTATGATTAAGGACACATACTCGGGAAAGTCATTGAGCATACATTATACATAACACATATATACACAAATGTATGATTGAATACTTATATGATTGGACAACTTAGTAATGTATATAAATGTGTGTATTGCATGGTTTAGATGCGCAAGTCGAATGTCAGCGTCCAAACATTGCTGGTTCGTCGAGACAATAGCTATCTGGAGCTTACTGTGAGTAACCTAGATTTTTCTCACTAGGAATGATTGTATTTGCTTAATTTTCAATTATTAAACTGATATTTATGTAAATGTGATAATTCCAGACATTGATAATAGAGATTGCACTAGAAGTGTTCACAATTGAATGTGAATCGGGACAAATATGTGTACACAATAAAAATGTTGAATGCCAGATTCAATTCTAATGAAAATGTTAAAAGTGAATGTGTATACTGAACGAAAGTCATTGACTGTATATAATGTGTATTGATGCATCTCATTACATTGAGATGTATGATTAGATAAAAGAAATTGTGACTGGAGTGGCTAGTGAAAAAGAGCTTAAAGCTTAGAAATGTGTATAAAAAGCCACAGGCTCAGTATTAAAATGAGCCTGGTATCCACAACAAATACGAGACAATTGTCAATGAGTTCAGTATCCATAATAAATACGGGATAGTTAAAAAGGCACTCACTCACAACAAAATAACAACAAAAGTGGAGTCCCATAAGCATTGGCATATATAATTTGATATGTGTTATATGAATGTTTAAAATGAACTATTTGAACCGTTCTGAAATAAAATGTGACATGATATTCACTATTTATGATGTGATTTGATTGTAAATTAAATGGTAAATTGTCTTTATGGTTTGATATGAGTGAGCACATCGAGGATTGTTCACTCACTAAGTTCGTAAAACTCATCAAAATTGTAACATTGATTTTCATATACGAGAGAGGAGACCTAGCTATTAAGACACTCTAGAAGAAGTCTATTATTGCGTTTTTGGACTCAAGACATAGTTCAAAGGTTAGTCAGCTAATACTGAAGAGTTTAGATAGAATGTTGTTATATAGTGTTCCCATTTCGTGTAGAATGTTGTAAAAAATAGTAAACTCCAAGATATTTTTGTGATATTGTATATATGGATTATGTATCGAAATGCTACAACGTAAATTATGTTTTATCAATGGAATGAGGAGTTTTATCTTTTGAATATTATGTTTATGTGTATGATGCCACATTAAGTTAATTTGACTGCTCTAACCTGCTGCTTTCATTAGGGCATGTCCCCGAATGTCCTCTTTATGTTCAGGTATGTGCCCGATGAAAGTGGGGTGTTACACTAAAGGACTTGTTGCGGTGGTGACTAAGTGTCATCATCATGACTCTTAAGTCACTGTGGTGACCAGCCCTCACGGGGGTGACAAACAAAGTCAACCCCTTGACATATCTTTCCTTTAATTTGTCTATTTATTACATGGCATCTGCAGGTTAAAGGCTTCAAAACCTAGACTTAAAATGAGATTATATATAGAAATAAGAGAGGATGTCGATGACATATTCTATCATTCCATCATTCTACTTATTCTTCATATCCGAGACATAATAGGACATTCTGAGGACACAAAAACAGATAGAGAAAAAGAAGGCAGAGAAGAGAGGAGAGAAAGCAGAGTCCAGTCGTGTGAGGTGAGAAAGAAGAAGAAAAAGAGAGAGGTGGAAACAGCTTAAATATCTGATCATCTGGGTGAGAACCAAATAGGAGCAGAAGGTAAGAGTCAATGTAGAGAGCTTGAGAGTGCAGGAGACCACTGTAACTCCTTCATCTAATCATTGTTTGCATATTCTATTCTTCATTTGTTACATTATTTCTTTGTATTTTACTTTCTATTGTTTACTGAACTTACTACCCTGTTAGCTTAACTGGTTAATACTTTTTTATCTTTTGATAGTTCATTTGGTTATTTGCTTAGTTTGTTGCTTAAATACTTCTCTTATACTAATAAAGATGGGATTAAAGTATTTAAATATGATGAATCGTCTTATTTCCATGATGGGCTGATATCTTTTCCTTAAGGATTAACATAGCTATTTTAGTCAAATATGCATGATTGAGGGACTGTGTTGTTGTCTTATGTTTGCTGTAGTTTCTGAGCTGAATGGATGCAATAGCATGACCAAACTTTGCATCATTTTGGTATTAAATGAAGGATCTAGAAAATAAGTTTAATATGGAACGAGAAACTATAGACGTTTAGGTTAAGAACAAGAAATATATTAACTTAAGTGGTAATTAGTAGTCGGGTTTCCATAATTAATTCAGATGATAATTTGTCAAATATGAAAGTTAGACTTAGTTTATTATTCGAGTTGATCTTATAACCTAACTGTTAATTTTATCAAGATGACTACCCAATCATTTCCTATTAGTCATGCATAGGAGATTAAATTAGGGAAATTAATTCTCAAGAGTTTCCGAATTCAGTTAATATATTCATTTTTACTTCTAGTTAAATTAGTTTACTTCTTAGTTTAATTTTGTGATTTTCTTTAAAGCCTTCACTCAATAACTCGAGATAGAATGTTTAGGATTGCATCCGCTTTTAATTTTGTTTAAGGTTAATTTGAGTGGACCAACTTCTCCTTTGTGGGAGAAGACCCTGGGTATTCAATTACAACTACCTCGTATAATTACGAGTAAGATAGCCTAGATATTTTTAGAACTTATTTTGGGCACAACATGTCTCAATTATGGCTTCAGGCTTTGGAGTATAATTAGAATCCATTATGAATGTAGGTATACCAATAGTAGTAGTTTTATTATCAAAACATCTCCTTAGTTGGGAGACATGGAATATTGGATGTATCGTGGAATAAGAAGGCAATGGAGTTTATAAGCCACTAACACTATCTTGTCAATAACCTGATAGTATGTAAGATTTGGAGCTCAAATTTACATTTCCTCTAGTTACCACACAAGCCTATCTATATGGCTGTAATTTGAGGTAGACCTAATCACCAATCTTAAACTGTCTATCATTCCTATACATATTAGCTTGAGTGATCATCCAATTTTATGCTCTCTGAAAGTGCCATTACAAGAGCTTAATCATTTCTTTTTTTCTGCCAAACTTCTATTGACTACTTCATTGTTGGACTCACCAGGCAGGTAGGACATATGAAGTGGTAGGGTATAGCCATACAAGGCTACAAAGGGGTTGGTTTGTATAGAAGTGTGGTGGTTGGTGGTATACCACCACTCGGTAAGACTTAGCCATTTGCTCTAAGTGTTTAGACTATCACTATGCATACATCTTAAATCTGTCTCTAAACACCTATTAACTACCTCAGTTTACCCATCTATCAAAGGGTAATAGGCTAATGACATTAATAGGTCCACTCTGTAGATAGTAGACAATTCCTTCCAAAATTCACTCATAAATGTAGAATCCTTGTCACTTACTATATTCTCAAGTAATCTATATAGCTTAAAGATTGTGTCCATGAACAACTGAGCCATAGTTAAAGCTATATAAGGGTTATGAAAGGGCCATAAAGTGAGAGTATTTTGTGAGTTTTTTAACCACTACTAAGATAACTGATTTACCCCTAAAAGGAGTTAGACCTTCAATGAAGTCCACTTAAATATCAATCTAGGATTGTTAAAGGATATTTAAAGGTTAAAGAAGACCTAGATATGTAGCATTGTTTGGTTTATTCCTCTAACATATCATTATTTCCTACTACCAACTTTCCCCTCCTCATTGCACTAGCTAACCATCTGTAATGAGGGTGTGTATGAGGATAATTCTGAAGTTGTATGATTAGAACCTATAAATTTTGGCCTTGAATCTAGTTGTTTTATATTTTACTCTTTAAATTAGAAGTTATGCCATGCAAATTCATACATAATATCTCACTTTCTTGTACCCTATAGAGAGCATATATAGCATAGTTTTCTATACCCTTTTTGTATTAAATTTCATAGTCAAATATTATTAATTTAGCCAACCATATCTGTTGTAAGGGTGTATTGATGTATTGTTCCAGCAAGTGATTAAGACTCTTTTGGTTTGTTCTGATTATGCATAGCCTTCCCACCAAATATTTCTATTATTTCTTGATAGCAAAAAGTAAAACAAGTTCTTTCTCACATAGATCACAAAAAAGAGTAGAGAGTTTTGCTTATATAGGTTATAGGATAATGGTCCTACATAAAAACTACCTTAGTACCTAAAGCATCAACCTATATAATGAAAGTCTTATTAAAGTCAGGTAAAGCTAACATTGGACCTGGAATAAGAGCTTGTTTTAGTCTTTTTAAAGCCTCAGTAGCTTAGGAAGCCCAGTGGAAATTATCTTTCTTAGTCGTGTCTATGAGGGGTTTAGCAATAACTCTATACCTCTTCATAAATCTTTTATAATAGCTTACTAAATCTAGGAAAGACCTCAACTACTTTAATATGGTGAGGAGTGGCAGTATGCTACAACTGTAATCTTTGAAGGATCAGTTAAGACCCTCTCAAGAGTGATTATATACTCGAAATATTCCACTTGTTGAGAAGCAAATACACATTTTCTCTATTTGAGGGATAATGAATTGGCTCTCAAAATATCAAACACCAATTTTGAATGATTCATATGTTGTTGTATATCAGAATTGAAAACCAAATTATCATAAAAAAAACACTAATGCACACCTTTTGAACTATTTTATAAAATGACATTTGTGAGGAGCTGAAAAGAGGAGGGAGAATTAGTTAGGCCAAAAGGCATAACCAAAAATTCATAATGGACAAAGTGAGTTATGAAAGTAGTTATATAGATACCATGGTGTATCCTTAAGTGTTGATACCTAGCTCTTAAATCCAACTTGGAAAAGACACTAACTCTACACAACTAAAATAGGGAACTTATTCTTGACTGTTTGCTTGTTCAGATATTTTTAATCCATATATAAACTCCACATGCCATCTTTTTTGCTTACCAACACTATAGGAGCAACATATGGACTAGTACTTGATTGAATACTCCCTTTAGCTAGCATCTTTTGCACTAATATTTCAATCATATTCTTCTGATATACAAGGTATTTGTATGGTTTCTTGTTCAGTGGTTTGTACCCATCTGCCAAAGGAATTTGGTTTTCAAATCCACTTCTCATAGGGAAAAGCTATTAAGGTTCTTTAAACAAATATAATACTACAACAAAAAGGTCTGAATGAAAATAAGAACTTTTGTATTGACATTAGCTTATATGGAGTAAAGCTCTAAACATTGCATGATGATAAATGAATAATTGACTATATTTATATACCTATATTTAGTTTGCTTTTCTTGTTATTTAATATTTTTATAGTATTTTTTTTACTTATTTTGCATTAAGTGTGTTTGTAGGTGATAATTGCCTTCATAGATTAAAAGGAGAAGAATTTGAGACATAAAATAAAGATTTAAAGTAAATTTAGATATACAAGGCCATTTAAGTCATTATAAACATGTGGAGCTTTAATGACACTGTTTCTACCCATGTGGAGATACATGTCTGTGTATGTTGACATACACTGCTACTTATATTGCCTATGTAAGCTTTCGTGACTGCTTTAAGTCATGATTTAGAGGAATTTTTGAGACACATAGTCGTTTAAATGGCTGTGTATATTCTGAAACCCTAGTTTTTACTATAAAAGCAAATTATGAAGGCAAAATAAAACACTATTGTTTTAAAGTCATATTAGAAACCAGACAAGATGTAATTCTAAATAGCAGATGAGAAAAACATAAAGATTACATCATAAGATCCAATAGAGAGCAACCTTCAATTCCATTGCAAAAATTCATAGAGACGAAAGGAGATATAGAATGTGAATTCTTTTATTTCTATTTGTTCTTTTGAATATTTGATATTGAATTTGTCTTCTATATGTGGGAACTAATTTGGTTAGTGCTTAGGTGTGATAAACCCTTACTTAGAATAGATAGTATGATATAATCTTTTACTTAATGCAGATTTATTGAGTGATTTATTATGATTCAATTATATGTTTATATTCTTGAACTATTATATCCAAAATGCTAGTACAATGTTTGATTTCATATGATTAAGATTGAGAAATCATTTCATTTGAATAGATCTACCATAATTGGAAGGAGTTGCATGTAAACCTAGATATAGGTCGATATAAAACCTCTAGATTAGGGTCAAACCTAATAGTGAAATTCACAGATCGGGTAACATAATCTTAGGGGTTTTAACTAAAAAGAGATTTTAGTTAATCAACTGAGGGTTAGTTATTAATAGTCCTGAGAAAGATATTAACATAAGTAGAATAGTGGACAAAGGTGATTAACAAAGAAAAAGAAAAGGAGCCAAATAAGGAAAATATTGATGAATGGCTAGTAGTCACCTTAAGTAAAGATGGTTTCCACTTCCCACAAGACAAACTATTTTAGTCAACTGAACATTCAAGGAGTTTTATTATTCCTTATTTTATTAACAGTTTGCTATTGAAAAAGGAATTGATAAATTCAGTTGAATTTATTAATTTGATGCATTATGCCTTTATTATTATCATCTTACAACATATAACTTATTCATAAGCCACTAAATCACTATGTGGAGAATCAAGTGGAACCAAGCCATTAATTATAGCCCCAAGTTGATGGTAAACATGAGGGGTAAATTGAGTTAATGACGTTAGACAAGTGCTACTTAGGAGGAAACCCATAAATTTTATAATATGTTTCATTACTTTTGTAATTTCATTTTGTTCCCATTTTGGTGTTAGTATTAGATTTTATTTATTTTTAATGTGTTTTATGTTAGGACAGAGAGCATCTTTATTCGAATCTACAAATATCTTTTGTTATGGTATTTTTTTGTTGAATTTTGTGACATTTAGTAAACATTTTTTAAAGTTTTAAATTTTTTTATGGTATACATAGGCATATACACAAGTTCAACATGTTCACATATTTACAAAGATATACACGATCATTAAACAAGCCTGTGTAGACTTGCATGGTCAGTTACACAGCTATGTAATTTTGCAAAAACTCACACACCTGTGACCCTTATATTTTCATGAATCTGGGAGTCAGTTACACAGCCATGTAACCAATCGTGGAAGTCTGTGATGGGTTTTAAAAACCATATTCCTCTTCATTTTCTCTCATTTTCTCCACTCACCGTCACACCACCATTGTACCCTCTCAATCTCTAACCCATTTTAGTGTTTTTCTGCTCAAATCACTATGCCTAAGCAAGTTCTTTTATTTATTTCACTTGTTTTATGCTTAATTTTTTCGGTATTTTGCAAATTTTAAGGATTTTTACCCCCAAAAACTAGGGTTAGGGTTTGTTGCAATTTAAATTGATTTTGGTTTAAAAGTTGAATTTTATCCTTTCCCAATTGATTTATTAGTTTAATTTGATGAATTGCATGAAATTTGAATTAGGTCTGTAATTTTGCTCACTAAATGTTGAATTGTGATGATTTTTTATGCAATTAGGATTAATTTGTTGTTTTTATAGTTACTTAATGTTGTTTACTAGTTTAATTTCATTTCAATTTTGATTTTTTCATGAATTAGATGTTTAATTTTGTCAATTTTAGGTAATTGTTAGGTTAGGCACTTTATTTTACTTTTAGGTTTAAATTTATGATTGAACTGTTAGATTAATTTTATTTTTTACTTGTAATTATTTGAATTTTAAATTTGTTATTAATTTGGGTATTTATTTAATTATTTAATTATTTTAATTTATTATTTGTTTATTTATTTTATATTATGTGTTTTTAGTTTTAATATTTGTTTTCACAATTCCATAATTTAGTGAGCATACGAATCAAGTGTAGGAAAATTTTTTATTTTTATTTTTGACTGTCATTTTCTCACACTTCACTTAGTTTTAGGTACAATAACAGGACCAAGAAGAGCATAATGGGTACAAGCGAAAAAGGTACAGAGGAGAAGGGTCATCTAAAGACCCGAGATAAGAGCAAGAAAATGTAATTCATACACTGAAGAGACATAATATGCTGCATTTTAATGCTAGAGCCTATAAGGAGCAATACTAGAGGCTCAAGGAGAAGAAGTTTATGACTAACAAATGTATCGATTGGGAGGCATTGGAGCATATCAACTTGGTCCAGCAGGTTTGAAACTTCATTAATGCTGGATTGTGGTACCATTTCTTCAAGATCGTAAAGCCGTCATATTGGGAGATTACACTCAAGATTCTCTCCGCATTTTTTGTTTTAAAAGATCTCTATAATTTGGACAAGCCAAGTAAGATCTAGCTCAGGATGTTGAAGGAGATGATCCAGAAGAGTTACTCAAACTTCTCAGTGATGATAGGTCTTTATGAACATGAGTTCATGGAAACACAAGAATTTGTAGTCCTTAGGATAGACTTTCCGTATGGGATGTCTCCTCAACATGACTAGCATACCATTAGCATGGAAGATGACTACAACCCCATCAAATCCTATCAAACCTTTGACACTCTGCACTCAGATACATCTATGAGATTCTGAGTCATATGCTAAGTGGGCGGGTGACAGTTTCAAAGTCATCAAAAACTAAAATGTTTTATATGTGTGTAGTATGAGCGAGTGGACACTGATTTACTTATGGCATGCTTTAGCTCAGTTTTTTCAGGCATCAAAGTGAAGAGAGGAAGATAGGGACAATCTGTGTCGGGCCATATATGACACAACTTGCATGAAGGATGGGAGTCTTTAGCAGGGTACCACGAATGAGGCTTCTTGGTACTATAATTTCTCTAAAATTAGACATCATAAAGCATAGCATACGGTACACAAGAGGTGAGGACTAATAGGAGATATTTATCAACTTATTGGACTTCTGAACAAGCAAGCAGCTTTGGAAGCATACAGTGATTGTTCTAATATAGTAGAGTAGCCATCAAGAAAAGGCTCGTTGCCATCTCAAACAGGACGAAAACCTCAAAAGGATGTTAGTGCAAGATCATACAGGGCACCAACACCATCGAGACACCGAGACCAGCTATAGAAGCATAAAGGAAAGATATTGTGTGTCCAATGCATTATTCGAGTCTAAAAAGGAACATTGACGGAGTAGATAGAGAGATGAGAAGCCGATGATAAATAGCTGAAGGAGGTTTTAATACAGGTGGTAGGACATCTTGGGATATCCATCCCATCTTCACCATCTGAAGCGGCTATATCATCTTTAGCTCCACAATAGTATAAGGCTTTAAGATCCAAGGATCTGATGACGACGGACGTACCAGACTTGCTTGGAGATGATTGATACAAAGATAGTCTGGATGCATCATTTTGGTTTTTCTTTTCTTTCTTTTATTATTACTTTTTTCTTATTTTATTTTGTTTTCACTAACCATTATTAGTGTTAATTTGATTTATCTTATGATATTTTATTTTATCTTTTTATCCCTTTTTGTTTATATTTTGCAAAGATTGTTATACATAATATCAGGTAGACTTTTCATCGAATTTAGAACATGGGGATTTTGCAAAGATTGGTGTTGGGCGAGAGGCGGGAGAGAGCACTTCTTAAAATTTTTGTTTTTTTATTTTTTAATTAAAATTTGAAAATTTTGGAATTTGGTCCCTATATTTTTCAAAATTTTTGGTACAGACCGGTATTTGACCAGTATTTATAATATCGGCCGGTAGTGACTGGTATTTAAATCCGGTACCCAAATTAACATTTCGGTATCGTTTTTCGACCGGTACGGTACGAAATGCAAAACAGTGCTTGGTCATCACATCTGCTACTTGTTCTTGAGTTCCACAATGAACTAACTTAATTTTTCCATCTTTTGCGAGGTCTTTTAAGAAATGAAAATGCACCCTGATGTGTTTGCTTCTTCTATGTATTACTAGATTTTTTGAGAGTTTAACTGTAGAAGTATTATCACACATGATGGTGGTGCTTCCTTCTTAAACATGACTCAAATTTTTCAATACCCTTCTCTTCCATATAGCCTGACATGCACAAGTAGCAGCTGCCACAAACTCTACTTCGGTGGTTGAAAGTGTAACAATCAGCTGTTTTTTTGACATCCAAGACATAGCACCTGAGTTAAATAAGAAAACATAACCTGATGTGCGTTGAGCCTGAGGCTCTGAATCACACGTTGAGCTTTAAGCTCTGATCGGTGGCTACTTGGGTCACAACTGCCATTATATTTCATGCACTTATGCAATGAAATGCATCATTCCCATATATAAACAAATTCACAAACAAAACCCATTTGTCATCGGACCGTAGTCCGGCACTTATCACTTATATGATGCGCATTCAAAACACATTTATCAATCACAATACGTACACATAATTCATCCAATTCACATTCAAGTAGCACTTCAATATCCAAATCAGAATCACAATCATCGGACCTCCTGTCCGGAACCCAATACAATTAATCACATTTTTCTAGATATTCAGAAATAAATCAATACAAAATTCAAAACAGAACAAACAATGAAATGAGACCATCTAGGTCTACTCACAGTACGCTCCAGATTAGCATTTGCTTTCTTTTTCTGGAACGCCTGACTGCCGCCTGACTGCGGACTTTTAACCTGCACAATCCATTTATGCAATACGTTGCACACACATTAATAATTTTGCACAATTGTAAGCATTTATGCGGAATATGTACGATGCATGTTCATGACAATCCCGGTTTCAATCAAAAAGATAACCCGAAAATTTTCCGACAAAAATCAATTCATAATCTCTAAGTCAATCCTCTCACTTTAATCCACTCCCTAATTTCCAAATTAGTCCAAACAATTCACTAAGTCCCATAGAGAGGTAGATAAATGACTTAGGAATCCGACGCTTCGAGAATCAGGTTAATCGGAGGTCGGATGGTCAAGTTATAAGCAAAACATGGAAAATGGTCGGATGGTCGCACTCGCGAGAGCCTCGCAGTCGCGAGGTGCGCGTGGCGGGCGCTGAATGCGTGCGCTCGCGAGGAGCGCCCGCGCCTTTCCTCGGATTCGTGATTGCGACAATACCCATAGTAGCATGCGCGTCGCGATCGTAACGCGTTACGATCGTGACGACGCGCGCTTCGTCGCGATCGCGACGCTTCACTTATGTTGCGATCGTGACACGATCGCAACCTTCACAGCTTCCTCTTTTCCTTTTCCCCTTTTCTTCTTAATCTACCTCTCTTCTTCCAAATTGAATAACTTCTCACACAGACCTCCAAATTTTACATATTTGGTATCAATGGAAAGAGAACAGAAAGACCTACAATTCTTATGAAGGGCCCATAGACAATTCCAACTCTATAGGGGTCAAATTTCACTTCAAACAATTCTATCCCATAATCACCACCTAAACAATAACACCACTTCTAAAAATCCTAACTTCCTATCTCATTACTCACAAATTCTATACTTTATATCAATGGAAAGATCAGAACACACTCTACACGGTTCATGAAGAACTCAGAAGCAAATTATACTTCTAACTAGGTCACATTTGCAATCAAAGTTTCTGCCCTGTTACATTAGCACCTAAACCATATCCAAACTTTATGATTTCATATCTTTCACTCCCTACATCCAAAAATAGCATACTATACATCATTAAAAAGATATAACATTCCTCTACAACTTTCATTAAGACTACGTGATCCAATTCAGACTATAACAATCCAGAATTGGCCTCAGAACCTAGTATTCACAAAACCTTCACTTATGAACATTTTCACACACAAAGCACCTTAATCTTTAAAATACATCCGAAATTAAACAAATCATAAACTTTCAATCCTTACATCGAAAAATGTCAACGTTAAGGCGATAGAAAGCTAACAAGAAAATCTATAACGTTCATGAAGATCAATTTAGCAAATTATGCCTCAATCAACCCAAAAAAATTCCTAAAGTTTCAGATCATGATTTCTCGTGTTAGTGTCAGAAATAGCACTATTCATCCTGTATACACACTACCACTTTCAAATCAAAATTAAGAACTCATCAAGTGAAAATTGGACATCACTTTCTTCACAAGAATTGTAGCTACACTTCTCTAGTTTAATTTAAGCTAAAACTAATCTCAATTGCATAACCATATAAAAAGTTATGGCAGAAACATTGAAACACATACAAACACAAAATTTCCAGATTTTATCCTAATTTACATTTTACATCTTCCATACCATTTCTACACCAACCAACACTCAATTCACTTCATATATCCACCATAAACTGTCTTACAACCTATCCTTAAACATTAGTCCACAAAATTACAGCACACACACTCTCAATCATTCTTTAATTTCAATCCATCTAAAACATCTCAATTCACCTATACTACATATCATCTCCTTTCTTAACTCCTAACTCATCAATCATTAATCACCCAAGACTTAACATACCCAATATAATTAAACACATTCTCATGCAATTAATTCACACAACACTACAATTTATGCATTTAACTATCAATTAAGCACATAACAATACAACTCTTACCTATTTAAGCTCTCACTTCTTCAATCCTTCAATCTTCACAAATTCTCTACTCTTTCAACCACATACGACATCTTCATCACTTGAGGGGGTGAGAGTTTAGGTTGGTATTTTAAAAGAATCAAAGAAGAGCAAGCAAGGTGTGGAAAAGTGGAGAAGAAATGATCAAAATTTCAAGAAGAAAAAAAAAGAGAAGAGGAGCTTCGGATGGAGAGAAATTTTCATTCAAAGAGTTCTTTGACTCTTTACAAAAGAAGACATATTGGAAGTGTCGTGAAAGACAACAATAAATGGTGATTATTACTAATGACCAAGTGAGGTGGACATGTAGGCAAGTGACATGTGTCACTTGTCACATGTGTCACTTGTCACATGTCACACTCTCATTCACTCTCTTCATTTTCTTCCAATTCAATTCTAATTTTTTCTCCAAATTTCCAATGGCTCAATTCAAAAATTCCTAAATTCATGTGTCTAAGTTTCCAGTGCCATTGGACAGTCATTTTCTCTACCGGTAAACCCTTATTCTGTCGCTTGGCAATTTTCCTGGTCCAGAAACGACCCCGAAAAATTTTCGAAAATTTCAAAAATTCTCTAAAAATTAGAAAACCACTATAACCCTCTCCAATACAAATTTTATACACACTAAGCATATTTTTCACAATTCACATTTATTCACAATTATACCGAAAAATGTCATGAATGCATGTATAATCATTTTTCATGTGCAAAAATCACTGTTCACGTGTATATGGATATTATATAATGCATGAGCATGAGATATGTTTCCTTAAGTTCTCCGATTGATCTCTCATGTACCAGTTTCTGTGGTTCGACCCTTTGTATGAAAACGGGATGTTACAAAAGATCTATGTGCTGAGGCATGCCGTTGCAACTCTAGATGTCGAGCAGGTTGAAAACTCCACACTATAACTTTCCACTGTGAAGGTACGTGAACCCGGGGTGTTCGAAGGAGTGCGAGACGCTAAGGTATTAGAAAATTTCTTGTGAGATATGGAGCAGTATTTTACGGCTGCTAGGGTACCCGATGCTGAGAAGGTCAATGTGACAGCCATGTACTTGGATGGGGATGCCAAGCTCTAGTAGAAGACGAGGACCTCTGCGGAGATCAGTACGGGTAGAACTCCCATGGAATCATAGGTGCAGATGAAGAAGAAGCTCAAGGATCAGTTCCTTCCCATGAATACTTCTTAGCTCGCGAGGCATGCCTTGAAGAGACTCAAGCAGGATGGGTTGGTTACAGATTATGTTAAATCATTTAGTTCTTTAATGTTGGATATTGAGAATATGTCAAACAAGGACAAGCTCTTCAATTTTCTGTCTGGGTTACAACCGTAGGCTCAAATGGAGTTACGAAGGCAAAACGTGAAGGACGTGGTTGGTGCAATCGCGATCGCTGATGCTTTAGTGGATTTTCAAATGGCTAAAGAATCTAAGGTGAGCTCCTCAAATTCTTCCAAGGGCAAAGGCCGCGCCCAACAGGAGAAGACCGAGGAGAAGAAGAAGAAAGACTTCAAGAAGGGGGATTTCAAGGCAAGGGAAAACAGAATGGAGGCTCGAAGAACGGGGAGACATCCTCGAAGAAGGTCAAGAATGTTTGTTACTTGTGCGGCGGCCACACTTTGCTAGAGAATGCCCGAGAAAGGAAAAGTTGAATGCCCTAATTGCCGAAGAAGACGGTGAATCTTCGGAAGATGCGGCACTAAATCCGATCGCCTTGCTTAATACGGTTAGTATCGAGTCAGTTCCCTTTGATAGACTAATATATGTGGGTGTACAGGTTGAGGAGAAAGACGTGACTGCAATGATAGATATGGGTGCGACCCACAGTTTCCTAGCGGAAAGAATGGTTTAGAAGTTGGGCATAAGGGTGTCTAATGCGCCGATGAAGATTAAAACCACTGCGGGGAAGGCACAAGTAGTTGCGAGAATTGCTTACAACGTTTCAGTCAGAATTGGAAGTTGGTGTGCCAAGATGAATTTCATTATCATACCATTGGAGGATTTCGAGAAGATATTGGGGGTCGATTTCCTAAAAGTAGCAAAGGTGGTGTTGTATCCGAGTTTGGGAGGTATGATGTTAATGCAAGATCAAAAATCCTTCTACGTGAATTGTTGTAGGTTCAATGGTGGAACGACAAATGCTACAACTCTGGTAGGACAAGTTTCGGCCATGAGCATCGAAAAAGGGTTGAAGAAAGGCATAGAGACCTATCTCACTGCCATGTGGGAAATCGGTGAAGACCACGTGGTGGAAGTCCCTGATGCGGTTGCAAGTTTGTTGAGGGAGTTTCGGAAGGTGATGCTGAAAGAGTTGTCAAAAACTCTTCCCCCTCGTCATAAGGTAGATCACAGGATCGAGTTGGTTCCTTGAGCGATCCCACCTACACGTGCCCTATATATAATGTCCCCGATGGAATAGGCAGAACTTCAAAAATAACTTAATGAGTTGTTGGAGGCAATGGTCCATCCAACCATTTAAGGCTCCATATAGCGCCCTGGTTTTGTTTAAGAAGAAGCAAGACGGTACACTTCGGATGTGTGTGGACTATCGAGTGCTGAACAAGGTAACGATCAAAAATAAGTATCCGGTACCTTTGGTTCAGGATTTGATGGATAGGTGTCAAGGGTTGAGGTGTTCACTAAGTTAGATCTTCGGAGTGGGTATTGGCAAGTGCAGATAACTGAGGTTGATGAGCAAAAGACAACGTGCATAACTTGGTATGGATCCTACAAATTTTTAATTATGCCATTTGGATTAACTAACGCCCCTGTTACATTTTGCAACCTTATGAATGATATGCTGTACGATTTCTTGGATGAGTTTATGGTGGTCTATTTAGACGACATCGTAGTGTATAGCATTAACATGGCAGAACATGTGGAACACTTGAGGTGAGTGTTCGAAAGATTGGGGCAGCATAAGCTCTACGTGAAGATGGAGAAGTGTAAGTTTTCCCACTTGGAGATTAGATTCTTGGGTCACGTGGTGAGCAAGGGTCAGGTCAGAATGGATCCGAGGAAGGTGAAAGAAATAGTTGAGTGGCAGGGTCCCACGATAGTATGAGAATTGCGGAGTTTTCTCAGCTTGGCGAACTACTATAGGCAGTTCATTGTGAGGTACTCTAAGAAAGCGGCGCCATTGACGGACTTGCTGAAGAAGAAGCAAGAGTGGTGATGGTCGAGTGCATGTGAGGAGGCATTCAAGAAACTTAAAGCCGCTATCTCAACCGAACCTGTGTTGAAGCTGCCCATGTTTGGTCTTTCATTTGAGGTACATACTGATGCTTCAAACAAAGCCATTGGTGGAGTCCTTATATAGGAGGGTCATCCGGTAGCATTTGAGAGCCAAAAGCTTAATGGTGTAGAGCAGCGTTACTCGACACACGAGAAGGAAATGCTGGTGGTGGTGCATTACCTTGAGACGTGGCGAGTATATTTGTTGGGAACCAGGTTTATTGTCTGAACGGATAATGTTGCTAACACATTTTTTCGGACCCAAACAAAGTTGTCCGCAAAACAAACCTGGTGGTAGGAGTTTCTTACTAAGTATGACTTCATGTGGGAGCATAAATTGGGGAGGCACAACAACGTGGCAGATGTCTTAAGTAAGAAGGAGGTATTTGTGGCCCTTTATTCAGTCACAAAGGTTGATTTCATAAGTCAAGGAAGGTGTTGTACGTAGGTTTTGGTTCGATGATGATGGGGGACTTTTGATGACTAAGAGTAGTCAAGTGTATGTGCCGAGCTTTGGTGGATTGCAGAAACTGTTATTAAAGGAGATGTATGACTCACAGTGGGCTAGTCACCCAGGAGTCCAACGGATGCTAGCGCTCCTATCTTGTTCCTACTTTAGGCCGAAGATGGAGAATCACATAGAATGTTACGTCAAGACGTGCCTCGTGTGTCAGTTTGATAAGCCAGAGAGAAAGAAGGAAGCCGGTTTGCTACAGCCCTTATCCATCCCCGAGAGACCTTGGATGTCGGTTTCAATGGATTTCATTAGTGGGTTTCCAAAAGTGGACAACATGACATTAATCATGGTGGTGGTTGATAGATTCTCCAAGTATGCGATCTTTGTGCCAACTCCTGTGACTTGTCCCTCGGATGTTGCGGCCGAGTTGTTCTACAAGAACGTGGTTAAGTATTTTGGAGTTCTAGCAGATATTGTGAGCGACTGAGACGTCAGATTTACTGGCTGATTCTAGACGTCTCTTTTTAATATGATAGGTTGTGATTTGAAGTTTTCAACGGCAAATCACTTACAAACTGATGGCCAAATAGAAAGAATCAACAGTTTGTTGGAGGAGTACATACCACATTGTGTAAGTGCAAGTCAACGTAATTGGTTGAGTTTACTTGATACTGAACAATTTTGCTATAACTTGCATAGATCTTTGGCTACGGAGAAAAGTTCCTTTGAGATTGTGTTGGGACAATAGCCTCTCACACCACTGGAGATTGCTCAGCAAAAGACAGGTGGCAAATGTCCTGTGGTGCATAAGTTTGCAATGGAGAAGCAAAAGTTGTTGGATGAGTTGAGGGACAGTCTTCGAAAAGCTTTTTGATGGATGAAGAAGTAAACGGATCTTCGGAGAAGATCGTTAGAATTTGACGTGGGAGATAAAGTTTTATTGAAACTAACCTCACAGATTTGGAAAAAGATCTCGAGTAAGCAGGTTCATAGGGGTTTGGTGCCGAAGTACGATGGACCGTTTGAAGTGCTACACAAAGTGGGGAACGTGGCATATAGATTGAAGTTTCCCTAATGATTAAAGGTATACCCTACTTTTCATGTTAGTTTTCTCAAGCCTTACTATGAGGATGCATCAGATCCGAATAGGAGTCAGGTGAAGTGGGCTCCATCGATTATGAGGAAACAATCCGAGGATCAAGTAGAGAAGATCCTAGATCATCGAACAATGGGTCAATACAAGAAGAACCGACGGATCGAGTTCTTGATTCAGTGGAAAGGTAAACCTGTCGCGGAAGCTACGTGAGAGAAAGATACGACCTTCTGGCAATTCGAAGATTAGGTGAACGCCTACTTTCAGACTAATTTGACAAGGGCGTCGAATTCATCTGGTGGGGGTGGTTTGTTAGACCCTTAAACTTCGGAGCACTTCTCAGCGACCTTCGTGAGGTGCCTTAGGAGGGAGGTTAGCTGGATTACACGCATGAGGGAGGCATGTGAAAATACTAAGGCAAAAGTGGGCAAGTGGGATCGGACTTGGTACGAATTTTGGTAGAGTTTCGGACTTTATGGAGATTGACTCGACCCAAGCTAAGGACTTGATGGACTAAAGACTTGGCCCATGCTCGGATGGATGGACCACGACTAACGAACTTGTTGTAGGAAGCATTAAATCAGGCTAGTGTGCTGTGTGGGCTTCGGCAAGATCACACCACATCATCAGTAGATAGAGATTGTGGGGAGATCTTGGATGATGTGGCGATGGCGAAGAGGTAGAGTTACAGTGGGACTCGACATCTGAAGATAGTGGAGATCTTCGAGAATAAGGATGCTAGTATCCTAGTTGAATGTAAACTCTATCTTTCTGTTATCTTGTAAATTCTATCTTATCAGTTAGAGTCCTATTTGGATGGGGTGGTCATCCAATTAGTCCACGTTATGTAATCTGATAGAGATAGACGTGATCTTAGGTAGTTCAGTTTGAGTGGGATTTTAAATGTACTTGGCATCCAAGTTAAAAATGCCTATATATAGCTCATTCGAGCTTTGCTCTCAATTCACTGAGAGAGAGAGCACTCATTGTATTCTTTTGAGGGAAAGTCTCTCTTGTGTTCCTTTGTTGCCTTTACTTTCTTATTGCTTTCGTAGCATTTTTTGTTTGAGTGTGCGAGGTAAAATCTTCAAGAGTTGTTGAAGGCTGAAATCTTACTTAAGCGAACCTAAGTGAGGCTGTCATGCAAAGGGTGTTGGCGATCAACTTCGGTGAAAGTTCGAGTCCCAAGGTGATCTTTGTATCAACAGCCATAGTTACCTTTGGGAGGTTCCGCTGTAACCACAATTTTGCTAGCATTCGACTCCAGTTGTGGGTTGTAATGTCACTTGAACTCCATTATTTGGTATCTTGCTTTTGTCTTTTCATTTAACAGAAAAAAATTATGGACTTGGGTGAAATCTTGACACCATGGTGCATAGCACATTCTGATGTACAGCGGTGGAGGTTGATGGGGGGTACTGCTATTAGTATCCCCTGACTCTACCTTAAATTAACACGTTTAGATCAATTTTATGAATGATTCCTTTTGTGTTGTTAATAATGATTCTTTTTCTGGGTAGTTAATATCTTTTCTTTGTATTTTTTTATCATTCTCATTTCCTTTTTATGGTAAATGCTTCTAGGAAATATTGAATTATGGGTCTAAACATGTTGAGATCTTTTTAAGTTTTATCATGATATATTGAATTTACAGAGAATTTCACATTGGAATCCCCAATTTGAGATTTTCTAGTATATGCGACATCATTCTTGATTCTTAAAGAAATATACTGGAGTTGAGCTTTTAAACTTGGCCTGACCCAATCAAACTTTTGGTCACTAAGAACTCGATAAAGTTTCAAGTAGTCCAAGCATATTTTGACCTTATCAAAATTTAGTCCATTTGAAGACTGATTAGGTCTATTCTTAGGACAAGCACTTCAGGCCCAATTAAGTTTAAAGCTAGATTTAGGTTTGAAATTTTTTTTGTCTTGATGTTTGGACCTAAGCCTAGCCTAATTATTGCCATCCCTAACAACTGTAATTAGGTATCTATCTAACCATTGTCAATAGCACCCAAATTCTCTATAATATATTTGTTTTTCATCTCAATGAATAGGTAGTAAGCTAAAACCAAACTGTATATTTCGAGAAGACAAAAATGTAATGTTTGTTTGCGTTCACATATTAAAAATGATAAGCTTTAAAGATGAAGGAAATGAGGTGTAAAAAGGACTGATATAGTGGATTGGGCAAAGGACTATACCTAATATATTTATCTGTGGGAAGCACATTGGCAGTTATGTTGGTAAGGCTTTGGCTTTCAATAAAAATTTAAGCCTTCTTATTAGTTCCATACCAATGGACCTGTGTATTTGTTATGTAGATACAACTGCCTTGCATAAGGATGGGAAGCTTGTTTTAAATAAAGTTGGTGCAATTGCTAAAGCTTAAAGGCCTTTTGTTCAGATGCTGATTTGTCTACTAATATGTATTTTCTTGTTGTTTCCATAAGTTCTTTCTTATTAAAACTTTAAACCCATTAGTAAGATGTGATTGTAGACATCATATATCTTCTTTTCTTTTGATCTGGTTGTAAAAGCTTAAATTGTCCCCTGTAAAAGAACATACTAATTGATACATCTGCGTTGAAAAGGTGTTTCAACCTGACTACAACAAAAAGACCATGAAAGCCATATGGCCTAATTTGTTGAAACAAAGCAAGGATTAACTCTTCATGTCTAACCATTAACTTTTAATAGCCTCCATGAAAGTGGATTAAGATTCAAACAACCTATAAGATTGCACAACTGGAGTATGTTATTTACATCTCATATACACAAATGTGTAATTTTGAAATATATCTAAAAGAATATAACGCATTTTCTAAAATTCTTTAAATGAATACGACTTGATATATGACTATGTGTCAAAGCATGTTTCTCTCTAAAGTATAAAGATGAAAACACGGGTAAAAACATGACTAGAACACACACATGTTGAAATGTTATAGGATTTTCTGAAGGACACATGCATGTTGGTGCTCATGTATATGTGCAACTAGATACAATAAGTTAAGCGACCTAGAGCATAGGCATGTCTATACCCATATTCCATTATAGAAATAAAGAGTGTAAATCATGACCTAGGGCATGATGTTTGCGATAAACTAAATAAGTTAAACGACCTAGAGCATAGGGATGTTTATACCCATATTCCATTATAGAAATAAAGAGTGTAAATCATGACTTAGGGCATGATGTTTGCGATAAACTAACTTATTTAGAAGCATATTTTTAGTGGATTCAAAATCTAAAAGTATTCTAGATCTTATTAGAGTTATGTTTAAATTATGTTGAGATTGATAAAGTATAAGTTATATAAGATTGTACCAGTCAGAACTTACATATAAATATACATTTAAGAACCTAGTTTTATAAAATTTTTAATCATTATTATCATTTAATAGTGAAAAAAACACTTTTGCTCTGAATGATGTAGTTACACTAAAATTGATCAAACCTAATTAAAATCTTTTTTTATTTCTATTGTATTCTTTCATGTTTCTCTATTATTATTGCATTCTTTCATGTTACTCTATTCTTGTTGCATTCTTTCTTAATAAGTGGTATTAGAGCATAGTTGAGGTAATAATGAATTTAATTACAAAGTTTGAAGTGGGAAAATGAGATATTTTTAAGCCCAAAAAGGCATTTTAAAAGGCTTACAGAAGCCAGGAGACATTGATAAACTCGATTAGGAGTAGTTATAGATGTGAGAAGATAGAACCATTCAACTATGTATGGCAAATGAGGTAATGTAGCATATTATTGATATTGTATCCCTTATGAATATATGGGAGAAGTTAAAGAGTTGATACATGTAAATTCTTTCACAAACAAGTTGCATTTGAAGTAAAGACTATACAATATGAAGTTTTAAGAGGGAACATATCTGAAGCAACATATCAATGCATTTAATCATATAGTCGATGAACTTCTAAGGAGTAAGATGACTGTTATAGAGAAGGATAAAGCAATGATTATGAATTGTTATTTACCTATTTATGAACATCTAGTGACCACCCTAATATAAAGAAAGAAGATAGTTAGTGTGGAAAAGATAATCGTAGCCCTTTACATATAGGTGGTTTTGGATACATAATAGAGACAACATTAAGATAATTAAGAGAGTGATGATTGTAATAAAAGGCTAATATTGGTGAGAAACATCTATAAACTAACAGGGAATGCAATTTTAGGAGGAGAAATTGCTAATATAGAGTTAGATGAAGATAGTACTACAATATGGTATTTTCAACTACATAATCTTGGTGAACACAGGGTGATATAATTCATAATAAAAGCTTACTGAAGGTGTGAAATACTATAAGTTATATTTTTATAATTTTTTTGCACTTGGTAAACAATCTAAGGTGACATTCAAGGATGTAGCAATTGAGGAGCATTATATATAAAGAAAACGTGTGAAAAGGATGAGTTAGGATCAATAAAGAGTTGTAATAGTTCAAAGGTAGTATAAGTGGAACAAGAATAACATGGAGTAAATCTAAAAATTATAGTTTAAGAGATAGAAGAACAATGTCAAGTGAAGAGTTGCATTATAATATAGTCACGGATAGAGTGAGACACACTATTAGGCCACCAAGTAGATATAGTTAGAAAGACTGAATCTCATGTACATTTACCATCAATAACTAGGATTCAACTTCTTTTTAGGAGATTATGAATTCACAAGAGAATGATAGATGTATGGGAGTTATACTGGAAGATGTGAGGTTTAATATGATCAGAAAATTGATTGCATTTGGTTAAATCTTGTTAAAAAATGTTCCACTTTGAAGAATATAATTAATATATTAATAAAGTTGATTGCCACGGAGAAGTTCAAGCATTATTTAGACTTGATTAATATCTCAAAATGTTATTCAAGGCTACAACTTGTTTGGAATATATTTGTCAATAAATAGATTATTATGTATGACTTGTATACACGAGTGTATAATCTTATAATGCTTTTATGTGAATATAAGATGTTTTTAAAAAGTATTTGGGTGAATACATGCTAACATATGAACGTGTACCAATTAAAATATAGTGGTGAAGACACGTATAAGAATATGGTTGGAATACAAATGCGTTAAAATGGTGGAGGATTTTTAACAAAAGACTAAGCCTAAAATAAGAGCGTATCAGTATTCATGTCTATGCGTGGATAAATAAAATGAATTACATGAATTAAAATACATGTGTGATTATGCTCGTATTTCATTATAGAAAGAAATAGCATAAAATACAACATAAGACATGTAACACCTTAATACCCCCTAGGAGGATATACAGATGCCATACAAAATAAACGTAAAACAAACCAAGACATTCCAACAATCCCCAAAAAATAAGGCAAACATACCTCACATTTCATATGTCGTTGAGTTATAAACAGGACACCATATACACATTGTATTTATCAAATCCATGTCTTAAATTCAAACCCATCCTATGTTATGGTTATTATAGGCCATTTATACAATCAACAAAAAATGTCTCATAATATTGAATACAACTCAAAGCTTAAGCATAAAATCTCCCAAAACATAATACGTCCTTCTTTGGCCATTGCGGTTGTCCCAGTCTTACACCTTTTTATCAAGAACTACACGGAGGAAAAACCACCTGCTAAGTATATAGCTTAGTGGGAAATAAATAAAGCAAGATACAGGATGGCGACTACTTCCTACAGTTGTCTAACATTTACATGCAAATGAATCATGACATGTCACAAAGCAATCTTTGATTATTCAAATTAGAGAGTTATCTGACTATTAATTGCATCAGAACATGACAAATATCAAAACACAAACAAAATTGCCTACTAATCTTTTCAGAAGTGGTTAACGGGAACATAACAGAAGAACCTATGATTGGTATCTACAGAAACAAAAGAGACTTAAGTCTCTAAAATAGAAAACACCGTAGTGTCTAAGAACAGAAGCAGTTGCAGACTCTTCTAGGCATGCCTATTTACCCACAACTGGGACTTAGCAGGTTAAAGCAAATCATATTACATTTCAGAGCCACATGTGAAATAATGCAAACATATGAAGTCATTCCCATATGCTCAAATTGAAAGTGTTCATTCATGGTCGATGAAACTTAATATGCCTTATAAATATAAGTCTTTGCAATAATGCATCAATGAAAGCATTTAAGTAATTACACATTATAAGCATGAGTCTCAGTTACCCTAATAACTTGGTTTTCTATATTGCAGTGATATCTAAAAGAGTTTTGGAGGAGATTTAGTAGCATTTGGGTAAGGAAAAATTTATGCTTGGGCTAAAAATAGGAGTGATGGATAGTTGTACCCAATTTCCAGCTTTTCTCAGGACAGGATTTTGGGTAAGTTGTGTATGATCATTATGACATAGAAAATGAGATTTTTAGGCAATATATTCTTCTAAAAAATTGTTCCTCTATATTGTAAGTTTCTAATGACATAAAGTTAAGGCAATTTGGTTCATTATTCTGAGAGTTATACCTAAAATACTACATACTATTCTCAAACAGGGACAGCAACCATAACTCAACTTTAAGCCAAATTTTCAATACCCTTAGAGACAGAACTCAAATTTAATTCCTTCATGAAAATTGTAGACATATGTATGTAGTTTAATATCTAATTAAAATAATCCTTTTCGGATATATACAAGTCAAGATATGGCTAAAATACCGATGCCTATTTAGTGGAGCCGTTCCATCTAATGAGGTACAGACTCCAATGAACTCACTTCAGTCATATTAGGCAAAAGTAATGCCAAAGACACATGCAAATGAACCAGAAACACCCCATTTTCATCTAGGATACTTCTCTTAACAAAACCGCTCATGTTACACTCAGAAAACCCAACAAGATATCAAAGTTTCCGTACCTTTGAAAGGAGTGTTTCAAAACCTTTATTCTTTATTCCAATTGCTTGCCTTCTTTGGTCTTCTTCTCTTCTACACACAACATACCATTCACTGCTCATTTCTAATAATCACAAATGTATAATAGAACCCTAGCTGAGGAGGAGATGAGATAAAAGCTACATTTCACACCAAAACATGCAATTAATATACCTTAACTTTAAAAGCACAAAGGGATTTAACAAGATGGTGGATGGAGAGAGAGAAGCTTAATCTTCTTCAGGTTTTTATGTTTGCCGACCTCCCTTTCTTCATCTGCATGTTTAGACAAAGGTACAGATGGATGACATGCCATTTGCCACATGGCTAAGTGTTATGGTGTGGGACATATAACAAATGACTCCATCCTATCAGTTTCTACTTTTCACCTTTCATTAATAACAAGAATGACCACACCTTTGTATTATTCTATGAAATTGCATTCCATTTGAATACATTTAGCAATTTAGTCTATGATTAATGCATCTTTATGCATGTATAACACAATTAACAAAAATTACTGAAATACCCTTATAATTCCATTAATACTGATTATATCTCAAATTAAAAACTCACTGTCGTAATCATTAACACCCATTACATAACTTTGATGGACAAGAAACATTCCTACTAGGGTATAGTTTTGGGCCTCACATTTCTCCCCCCCTTAAAAGAATTTTGTCCTTGAAATTCATACCTGATGAGAATAGTTTGGGATGCTGAGCCCTCATAGTCGATTCTGGTTCCCACATTGCTTCCTCAAGTCCATGATGTTGCCAGAGTACTTATACCAAAGGTATTTGTTTATTTTTGAGTTGTTGGACTTCTCTATCCAAAATAAACACAGGTCCTTCCTCATAAGAAAATTTTGGTTGTATTTGAATTTCTTACACAAGAACCTTATGTGTATCATCGTATCGATATCTTCTTAACATAGAAACATGAAACACACGTACAACTTGGCCAATTCTTCAAGAAGAGCTAACTGATAAGCTACTTCTCTGATTTTCTTAAGAATCTTATAGGGACTGATGTATCGTGGGCTGAGCTTACCTTTCTTCCCAAACCGAAGTAAATTTTTCCATGGTGACACTTTCAAAAATACCTTATCTCCTACCTAATACTCAATATCTTTCCTTTTTAAATCAGCATATGATTTCTGCTTATCACTGGCAGCTTTCACTCTTTGTTGGATAATTTAAACTTTCTCTTCAGTATCTTTTACAATATCAGGCCTGATCATCTTGTTTTCACTTAATTCAGTCCAACAAACTAGAGTCATGCACTTCCTACCATAGAAGGCTTCGTAAGGCACCGTGCCAATACTAGTATGATAATTGTTGTCTAAGCAAACTCCATCATAGAAAGATATTTATCCCAGCTTCCTAAGAATTCTAATACACAACCCTGAAGCATATCTTCTAATACCTGAATAACCTGTTCAGATTATTCATCTGTCTGGGGGTGGAAATCGGTAATAAATGTGATTCAAGTACCTAGAGCCTTTTGCAGACTTTTTTAAAATCTAAAAGTAAATTGAGGATCACGATTAGAAATAATAGACAATGTTACCCCATGCAATCTCACTATCTCATTCACATATATATCTGCAAGCTTATCCAACAAATAGTCAGGATAAATAGGCACAAAATTAGCAGACTTGGTGAACTTATCCACAATCCATACAGCTTCATGCTTCCTTTGAGTGAGAGGAAGCCTAGTGACAAAATTCATGGTAATGTTATCCTATTTCTATTGAGGAATCAAAATAGGATGTAACAAACCAGATGGAACCTAGTGCTCAGCTTTAACATGCTGACATGTCAAACATTTGGATACATAATCTACAACATCACGTTTCATACCAGACCACCAGTAATGCTGCTTCATATCTTTATACATTTTATTTCCACCAAGGTGCATTGTGAAAACATTATTATGGGCCTTAAACAATAGCTTTTTCTTCAATTCATCACTAGCTGGTACACAAAATCGATCTTTGTAATACAGATCATCATCTCCTTTCACAAAAAAGTCAGGTTGTTTGCCTTCCTGAGTTGCCAAGATAAGTTGTTGCAATTTATCATCAACTTTCTGAGCATCACAGATCTCTTGTATCACGGTAGGCCCAGCTTTTAATTGAGCTATTAAAGCCCCATTAGATGCAAGTCCCCACTCACCCTACTGCATTGACAATGCCGAAATGGTCTTCTGACTTAAGGCATCAGCCACGACATTAGCCTTACCAGAATGATAGTCCACAATACAATTGTAATCTTTAAATGGTTCTAACCAATGTCGTTGTCTCAGATTAAGTTCTTTTTAGGTAAGCAGGTATTTCAAACTTTTATGATCAGTGAAAATCTTGCACTTTTCACCATACAAGTAGTGCGGCCAAATTTTCAAAGCAAATACTATTGCCGCAAGCTCAAGATCATGCGTAAGGTAGTTCTACTCGTGTGGCTTTAGTTGTGTTGGGCCCTGATTCTTTTTCATACTAAATTAGTATTTGTTCAGTTTATTTTTGAGTTTACTTAATTTGTTTTGGTTAGGAGTTAATTAGAATGTCTATGGGTGGAGGAAT
>JAOTAY010000001.1:9330472-9351001 GCA_025629805.1 Erythroxylum baracoense
TTACTTAACCAATTCTTTAATTTTATTATTATCAAAACAAAGACGGATTTAAATTGTCAACCTCCATTGGTCCAACATTATCCATCTCCATTGTAAACCTCTATGCCTTGATCAAATAATAACTAAAACCAAAAGGAATAAATTCGTAAGGATTTATGTTGCTATTGATGCACTTGTAGACCTGCCTAAGGAGGTTCCCATTATGAAATTCAATGACAACTTGGAACTTGTTGAGAACAAAATTAAAGTAACATATGCAAGCCTCCTAATATGAAACCTAAGGAGTTTTGGCAACCAACATGTAGAATATTCAAAAAAAAGTAGCTACTGGGAACTAATGCAAAAATGAGAATAACCTAGATCAAGAGGAAGCACCATTTGCATTCCAAAATGACAATCCAATTCCTCCATATGCCAATCCAATCCTAGAAACCATTGACTCCCCTTCTACAAATCAAAAATCAAAAAAACACTTAATTGTGTTGTAACACCATTGAAGATTGACAACACAATCAATATCATACCTATGAACTTCACTTCAGGAAATACATAAATTTGTAATTTCAACATAGTGGATCAAGCTTAATATTTTGCCACTCCAAAAGCAACTTCTAGTAAGGATGCCTTTACCAATAAAGAGTAAACTAGTTACATTGGTAAAGAGACAGCCCCCGAAGAGAATTTCTAAGCATTCACTAGGAGGACGTCTGGCATCAAAAAGAATCAATCTTCTTTTGCTCTAAAAGCATGACAATTTCAACCTGTAATATAAAGGGTTTGTCTACCCCTAT
This sequence comes from Erythroxylum baracoense, assembly GCA_025629805.1. Lineage (NCBI taxonomy): Eukaryota > Viridiplantae > Streptophyta > Magnoliopsida > Malpighiales > Erythroxylaceae > Erythroxylum > Erythroxylum baracoense. The sequence goes on from JAOTAY010000001.1 coordinate 9,331,264, forward strand.
AAGAAACAAACAATCAAAAACTTTATTGATGATAACAAACTCAACTTATTGGATTTTTTGGAAATAAGATTAAAAAAGAATCGTTACAAAATTCTTTCTATGTTCCCTTTATATTGGATAGCTATCTCCAATCATGAATCTCATACTAATGAGAGAATTTTGGTTAAAAATACAATAATGAAAAAATGGAACTAATCAACACAATCATAAGTGGTTAGTTGATTCATTTACAGGAAAAAGTTAGAGATCTGCACTTACATCTTAAAATATCCTCATATATGTCCTTAACTATAGCTTTCAAAGAACATCTTTATGGAATAAACCTTTTGACATTTGACAATGCATCAGTACTTCATAGAGATTGGTAGGAGACTTCAAATCCATAATACATCCTAATAAGGCAACAGGCTATTATTCTAGCAAGCCATTGTGTGATGATCTCAAAAATTATTCGAAGAATATGGAGATAACTGACTTAATTAATGGAGGTAATTTCTACACTTGCAATAACATGCATAAGGGTAACACTCTCTTGAGAAAGAAATTAGACGGAGGCCTCTCCAACCTCTTATAGCTACTACAATTTCCTTACTCAAGTGTTTCCTTTCCTAATCTTAGAATATCTGATCATTCTCCAGTGATCATCCATTTTGACTCTTTATAGTCTCAATTTTGACATCTGTTTCAATTTAACAACTTCCTTATGGAATTTCTAGGTTTTAAGGAAGTAATTAAGAGAGGGCTTAGCTCTAACTTTAGAGGCACTAAGCAATTTCAATGCTAACAAAAAAACTGATTTGTATTTATGATGAACTCAAGGCTTTCTATAAATCCAATGATGGAAACCTCCATCATCTCCTAAACATTGTAAAATTAAACATTAAGAAAGCTAAAACTAACTTATAACTCAACCCTAACAACTCCTCTTTCCAAAAAGTAGAAAAAAAATCTTTAAGCAACTTCATCTAGATTGCTAACTTTAATTACTCACTTTGGAAGCAAAGATCTAGAATCAAATGGTTACAAGATGGAGGTAAAAATACTTTATTTTTTCACAGAACTATGTTAGCTAAAAAGACCTCTATCAAAATAGTCACCTTGGCATCAAATGGATCAATTCTACACATTTAATTTGAATTTATATTTGAGGTTCAAAGCTATTTCACTCAATTGCTTCATACTTCCTCCACTACTTCTTCATCTTTAAGATTGATAGAGTAAATTATTTAGCAGAAGCTAAATGCTAATGTTAAGGAGAATATTTCTCTGTCTTTGTAGTAACTAAAATTGAAAATGCCTTAAATCTTTGGCTCAGTGTAAAGCTCTTGATCCTTATGGTTTCAACATCCTATTCGTTTTAGAAAATTAGGACATCCTAAGGAAAACTATTGTATAAGCAATTTAGGAGTTTCTTTTTTTAAAAAAAAAACTCCTCAAAGAGCTCAACCATACATTCATCACTTTAATTCCCAAGGGTAAAAAGCAAAAGTCCTTAACAGACTCCAAGCCTATTTCATGTTGTTCTTCAATTTATAAAATCATATCCAAGTCAGATTACAAAGCGGTCGATAAAATCATGTCCTGAACTAATTGATCCTACTGAGTGTGCATACATTCCTAATAGACATATTGGAGATCATATAGCTTTAGCTCAAGATTTGTTCAAGCAATGTAATAGGAGAAATAGTAGGAAAAATTATGCCTTCAACTAGAAACTAATTTAGGATGATTGAAAATCATTAATAAAAGGGATAAATTTTTGTTAAAAATCTTACTTATATGAAGTTCTATGCATTTCCAATAGATTTTTGGATTGTTAATCCTCAAATTTTCCTCTTTAATCTACTACGAGAGAAACAAAATTAAAACAAATACATGAGAAAAGCTTCATATGTAAGAGAAAGATAGTGTTGGTGTACACTTACCAGCTGCAAATATGGAGAATAAGAATAAGAAGTTATTTTCGTTAGTTTTATTCCAACTTACCTCTGTCCTCTCTTTATATATATGCTCTTCTGTCTTATTTTTACGGGTTGTGTTGGGTTTTGTGAGCTTTACAACTATATAGCAACAAAGGAATCCTAATTGGGGTTAAGATTAAGAGGATTACATAAGAGAGGAGAGCAGCATCTGGAGCAGGTAGGGTCGGGATCAGAGACACAAGTAAAGTGTAGAAAAAAGGAATCTATTAGCAAAGAGGGAGAAGCCCATACAATAAAGAATGAAGGAAAACCAGTTATTAATATTTCCAGCAAGCTAACCAGGAGATTGATGCAACCACTAGGTTCCAAGATATATTGGTACAACATTGTATGGAATAAGTATTTGATTCCTAAAAACTCATTTTATGTGGATGATAATGAAAAATAGAGTAAGCACAGTGGATAAGTTGCATTTTCTAGTAGGAGATAAGAGTTGTTCCTTATGTGGGGATTGTGATAAATCCAGGGACCACTTGTTTTTTTAGTGCCACTTGGCTTCTGGCGTTTGGAAAGATATTGAAAGATATTGTTAATGTGACCTCACAGGGAATTCATTCTCAGAAACCATTCAATGGCTTATGGATCATTCTTGTAATCAAAAAGACATTTTGGGGACTTATTTTGTTGCTTTGGAGACCTATATCTACGGGATATGGAATGAAAGGAATAATAGGAGATTCAAAAACAAATTTGCAGCTGCGAAAGAGACAACAACAATGATTCTATAAACAATCAAGGAGACCCTTGTCTTAAGAACTAAGTCAATTAACCTCTTATTACTTGTATTTTTGATATTTTAGTAGTGAGCTTACTCCAATCTCCTTACTTGTATTTGAGATTTTCCAATGTTCTTGTAAGGAACGTTCCTTTTACGTTCCTTAGAAGGAATTGATAATTAAGACATTTTTGACTGAATTTTATTTCATTCTAAAAAAGAAATTAATTTTAAATGAGAGAAACAAAAATTAATAAGGTTGTTTAATATAAAACACAAATTAAATGAGTTTTTGTATTTATTTGTGAGATTGATTCCTCATTTACTTATCTAAGAATAAATATTAAAAATCATCCCCATGCTTGAAATTACTTTTACTAAAAATAAAAGGAGTTACTGTTAACATTCTACTGTAATATTTAATATAGAAGAAACAAAACAAGTTTAGAATAATCATTTTTTTAAAAATAGACCTTGAGTTAGAAATATAAAACAAAGATACACTTTTATGTTGTTATTGCATTTCTTAAAAGCAAATTTATAAATAAAAGATAAAAGAGTTTATCTTGGATGGATGAGAAGTTATTTTCATAAAAAATAATTAGATTTTATAGAAAATAATTATTTGTATTTGAAAGACCTTAAACTAGAACATCATAATCGTAACTTCTCAAATCATAAAATAACATAGCAACCGAATTCGATCAAAGAAAAAGTTTTAATTTCTAGTGCTAGAAAACTCAGAAAGGGAGCAAAGAAATCATTGTTAAGACATCTAAGCATACACTTCATAAATATGACATAACTAACACAATATAACTCCAATGTAGTCTCATTCATAATTCAAGATCTTCAATTTACGATCTTTGATAACTAAAAAAATAATAATCGATCACCTTTGGACTCCATAATATACAGGAAAATTATCACCGGCTTTCAAATTCAGGTGAATGATGTACAGAAAGTAACAAAGATGAAGACTATCTAAAATCAAACAGAGAAATATAAGGTGCAGATTGACTATCAAGTTCACTTTTGGAGAAAGGAACCAACTTTGAAATCAATTTGTCGCCAACGCTTAGAGAACCTTCAAAAGAAAAAAAAATGATACACACCTCATAAAATGACATGGTGAAAAACTTTCTAACCTGAGCCATCCTCAGCGTTAAGAGAGACCATTTGTGACACTGTTTGGTTAAGTTTGGCTAAACTTTATAATTTCTATAAAATATCCAGTGGTGTAGTATGTTTACTTTCATCTGCCAGCGTCACTAACAAGAACAAGGTGATCACCATCTCTAACAACATCTATACTCTCAACTTCAGCTCCATCTTTGGATAGAATTTTCTTGGGGTAGAATCCAAACTTTTTGGCACCAATGTCAAACAGTTCTTGAAGAGTCTTTGGCAATAAAACAAGCTTTCCAGCAACTTCACCTCTCTCGGGGCAACTAAGAGTCACTCTGCAGGGTGAGCTCAAATTTCTGAAACCAGAAGTACGACTGGCATATCTAATTGGGTCATTCTCAACAGCTCCTGAAAAGTAAATTTCTTTTGGCGTAAAAATCTAACAATATAATGGAACTATTACTATACAGATAACAAATTTGCTAAGACATTCTGGTTGACTCTTGTTGATATGTTCTTATTCAATAACTTCCCTTCATTTTCAAAAGATAAATTACGTGTCCTACCACTACGGTCTTTTAATCTCAAAGTATAAGGATAATTTGGTAATCCTTAAAACAAAGAACATCGTATGGAAGGATTTAAAAAGCAGAGAAATTCTCACCAGTGTTAGCCGCTGACATTATGGCAAAAAGTGAGTTACTAAAATCGTTAACCCTTCGTCTTTGATGAGTTGCTGACCATGTTACTTCAGGAATACGCGGCATAGTATCATGATGTAAATATGTAATTATAGAAGGTTCACTGCTGTACTTTGGAAGAGGCTTCAAAGGTGACTCTCCCTCCTTTTGGGGTCTTAATGGAATAGAAATTTTTTTCACCTCTTGTCGGCCTTCAAACAAAATTTTAATATCTTCATGGCCCTGATACTCTGCTAACGCCGTTGGGGTCCATCCATGAACATCTGGCCTATCAATATCAGCTCCTTGATCTAAAAGGAACTGAACCATTTTGGTGTTTCCTTCAGATATTGCCGCATGAAGTGCTGTGGTTCCACCAACTGAAGGCAATGTAACATCCCCACCATACTCAACAATCTTCTTCAGTAAATTCAGATTGTTCTGTTCAGCAGCTGTGTACGCAAATTGACCCACATCCCCAGAAGATAGAGTCGCACCATTGTCAACGAGAAGTTTAGCGATAGAGTTGTACTCCCCAACCAATGCTTCCCATAGAGGAACGATGCCTTCTGAATCTGCATAAGTACAAAATAGTGAACCCCTTTTCTTCTCCCATTTCTTTTTTCTTTTTTCTCTTCTTCAATCAACTCAAACCAAGGTTGAAAGAAACTTAAAGTGACAAACATATAACAGCAATGATGAAGAAAAAATAATTTCTTTTAAAGAAAGCTTGCGTTCATCACAAATTAGGATATGAGATGTCAGAAATCAATAACTCTCGTGGCAAGTTACTAGGCATGATATTAAGAAGATAAAATTCAACATGATCAATACTAATTATGCCAATACACTGAGAAATATGTCTGATTAGAATCCTGTCCTAGTAAGCTTCTTTTATCATATTATTGTAGAGTTGAACACAGTTATGACAACCAAAATCAGCATATTTTCAATATATTGCAAATGCATCAATTTTCACGAACTAGGGTTTAATAGAAGGCCAATTACCAATTAGTCAACAACAGCATAAATTTTAGTAGCACGAGAAATCTAAATCATTCATTTGAACTTCTGCACAAACTGAGATCTACTCTACTAACGTCAAATATGCAGGGTTTTGATATCAAATTCTTGATAATGCTTTATAATTCAAGAATCAAAAAGTAATTGCGACTTTCATACAACACACTGCATATTCATGCAAGAGAGCTAATCTAGACCAAGGATAACACATTGTAGACTATTTGTGTCGAAATTTTCAGAACCAAAATGCATGATTGCTACTAGCAGCACTGGGGCATAGCTAAGTAGCTACAAAGGAAGCTGCATCACGTACAGAACCATTCCATTACTTAACCGTATGAAATAATTACTGCACAACAAGAAACAATAACCTCATCATAAACATGATGGGAGAGAACACATGTTGCTTGATAAAACTGCAGCAATAAACTATATCCCCTAGCCAGCCATGTATAAGTGCAATGTATGCAGAGACAATTACCTAGTTGTTGAAATTACAAACTGAAATTTCAACAGGTTAGATAGAAGCTTCTTTGGGACTGAAAGTGTACATGAGAAGACTTTTGTTTAATTAATGGTAAGGCATCACTCTCCAGGAAACAATAAATGACATTGGGAGCATGATTACATTTTAGTAGTTTTGAAGGTAACATGACATTGAAAGAAACGAGTTGTCATTGGTCAATAAACAAAAAGATCATGAAGAGCAGAATGATGATGAAACTACTTGTATATCATTTCCACATAACTCAATAATAGACTCAATAATTTGCTAGAAGTACCTCTTGCATTAGGATCTGCTCCATATTCGAGAAGTAGAACTACACAATGCTCACTCCCACTTGAAGCAGCAATATGCTGTTGAATGGAAAATAATAGGCACATCAATTATGTTCTTTACGGAGAGGTATTGCATATATTTAAGATACATATACTGACAAACTACAAATGCAACTAGTCATTGCGCACCAATGCTGTCCGCCCATTGTTATCCAATTCATTTGGATCTGACCCCCGTCTCAGCAATTGCTGCAACATTAGATCATCGCCTCTCATCGCTGCAAAACATAAAGTAAGAGGTAAATCCATTCTGCCCCGGGCCAGCATCTGTTCCGTGTCTGCCAAAATTCCTTGCATCGTAGGATCCTTCATTTCTTTCAGATGCTGCATCAACCACAAGAATTGTCGAGTTGTCGAAATTATCTTTCAAACTGTCATAAAAAGAGAGGTTTCTCCATAAAACTTCCTTAACATATGTGGCTGTTATCTGTTAAAAGTTCCAGTTAGAGCAGATTGCCATAAAATATGCGAAAATTGTTGTAATGTAGTGATTTTTATGCCACTGCTATATTACTACTATTTTGCAAATAGTATACAGTTCAGCCTCTCAGCAAATGAATCTGTGGGACCTAACTGAAACAAGACATAACCTAAGCATCTAACTATGGCGTAGAAGACATTAATCCTCGTAAGACCCCATAAGAGGGGATAGGCATTCAAGGGAAGGACAAGCATATAAAATGATGCACCAAAAAATAAATTAAATTTATGCCAAGATATTGAATCACAGTCGCTCCTATAGAAAGGGGGAAGGAATGATCGCATTTCACTTTTTAATCCTAACATAGAAAGATGACTTGCGCATCAGAATCTGCACTCTGGAAAATACATCCAGGGGTATTGTTTTACTGGTCTATAAGTTTGAAGAATCAATCCCAGACAGAACACACCAGTCCCAGGCCAAGTCATATTTCTCTTTCACCAAAAAACAATTTCTCCTGTGCTTTTGCCTACTAAGACACAGTAAATTCATGCTAAATGTATCAGGTGGGGTTATATCTTCTAGGAAATACAGCATCGACATATTGCATTCCTATTTACCAAACAATTAATTGCTTGACGAGAATTAAACAACCAAATCAACTATTATCATAGGTAAACCTCATTTTCAGATCTTTGCAAATGATATACTTTGCTCATAAACAGAGAAATGACGTTCCAAATAGAACTTTGTTCACTAGGCATATTGCTCGAAGAATTATATTTCAATCAACAGATGATTGTTATAACAATGGTAGAATGTTCATTAAACAGTCATTTTTACCTGAAGAAGATTGTTCATTATGATTGTTCCATCTCCTACATTGGCCTGAACGATGTTTAAGAAAACAGTACGGTTGAGACGCAACAGTTGACTCAATCGTTTAGTGCGAACTGTGAATAGTTGTGGTCTGTAACAAAGCACACCGATTTCACCTATGATGTCTCCAGTCTTAGCATCAGCAACCACCTGAAATCTTTGGTTAAAATCAGAAAATCAGTAATCTACCATACAGTTAGCAAAAAGTTAAGCCAACCTACTGACACAAATTTGAAATCCTTAAACTTGCCTGTTCTATTCCATTCCTTTGCATGATGAATTCCTGAAAAGTATAGCTATGAATAAGCAACTACGACCCCCAGAACATGAGCATTTGACTTCCAAGTAACAATAGCTAAGATATAAGGAAGAAAAGATTTTTTGGTCTGTCATTCTACCTAAAGAGAATTGTGATAAAAACTTCTTTGTTCCCCCTTCTTTGCATGATGAGTGGAGAGGCAAAAAACATTTCTTGCTCAACTAATCTTGGTTTTTAAGTATGGAATCCTTTAAATTTTCAAATAGACATTTTAAGTTCCTTGCATTCATAGCCAGATATACATGCAAGGAGCAATGACAAGAAAATGGGACAGATGACGTTAAAATCATACCACGGTACCACTGACTAATATGTACAAGTCTGTGGGTGCTTCATTCTGCAAAATCACATCTTCTCTAGGAGGAAAGTACTCAGCCTTCATCTCTGAGACCTTGAACAATTTAACATGTGGAGATCAAGCAAAGATCAAATAAAAAAGTGATAAAAGGATGGAAATGATAGGCAATGCTCTCCAGAAATATAGTTTTTGTTTCTCAAACCCAGCTGTAAGGCAACTTTCTCCAGAAAAATAGCTTTTTGGATTCAAAACAAGGTTCTTTTAATAATGAATTGAAATACTCTAATGAATATAAAGTTGCATGAGAACATAACTCTAATGTTTAGGTTTGCAACAAATTCTAAACCGGATTCACACAAATTTGAGTAATTTAGAACTTCAATTCTTAACTTATAGCCCAAGAGAAAAATTTTCTTCAACATAACTAGAATTTAATATGTTCGAAATTTATAAGGAACCTTGGATATTAAATAACTGCACAACAGAATTAGGTTGGCATTTCTAAAGACCCGAATGCAAAATCTTTGCTCATTACCTATTAGGGAAATCCTAGGTTCAACATAAAAAAAAATCTCCACTCGTTTTCAGAAATATAATAGAAGATGAATTACCAACTGGAAGAGCAAATCATTTGATACCCCAAGGAACAAATACACCTTATCCACAAGTGAATAAAAGAGATAACTGGAAATGCTTGATCGTATGGCTTTGGGTAGGGAATCAAGAGTCTCTTGCTGCTGGAGTCCTTCTGCCCCAGCTTTGTACTTCAAACTTAAATGAGCAAGCATCTGATCTTGCAAGCGCATAGGTAGCTTGTTCCTGTGTGCGAAACTTGAGGCAGCTTGGATTGTATCTCTCTGTGATTTCCCAGAAAAGAGATTAAGATAACAAAATAAATAAAATCTTTAGAAAGCACTCAACAACCACTGTGATTGACAAAAATCTAAAGATGCATGCTCTGGTACCTTAAATTTCAATATTGCTCAAATTGGGATAATAGAAAAACGGTACCTGTAGACTCGTTATCCTAAACCAATTTGTAATGCTCAAAAGAGGCGTTTTATATTTAGGAACAGCATGTTATATATATAGATATGTAAATATGTAAAGCGAAATGTGATGCTTTCAGTTGAATAACAAGCTTCACGTATATATTTGTTCATATAATTTTATGGTTCATTTAAATATTCCAGCCATGAGTGTCCAAAGGGAAAGTAACATAGGAAGGCTCTATTTAAGATGTTACTAAAAAACCACAAGCGTATGGTAAAATGTGGCAGTTGAGATCTCCAAAAAAAGTGTAAGAACTCAATTTAAGAAGACTACTCACGAATTGCCTCGTTCGGCTCGTTGAATGGACAACCAGGTTGGTCATGTTACCAATCAAATAAGATGTGAGTCCAAGATTAAACATCATGTACACCATGACAAATATCATCTCCCCTTGATTCACAGCATGTAAATCACCATAGCCAGTTGTAGTAAGCGTGGTTATAGACCAGTAGATGGAAGTCACATAACGGACAGACAATTTTTCTTCGTGAAAGTCCTCCCATACAGAACCAATCCACGTCTTTTTAGGATCTTTATAGCGGGAAGCAAGGCGATAGTAGAAGCAGCCAGCCATGTGGACTACAAAAAGAGTGACCTGCAAGAACATTAAAAGCAAAGCTAGATTGTTTTAATAGTAAAAAGAGAAATCATTTCGCGAAATATTTAGCGCAAATATATACTCACACATATAAGCTTGGAGCATCGAACCCAAAAGTAGCTGAAATCCCTATGTTTTTCCAGTCTACCAAGGCACAACAGATATACAATAGCCATCAGCAACAACAAATTATTACTATACGCAACAAAAATTGCTGGAACATTTAAAGGATAAGCGAAATCAACCTTGAGAAAAAACGACTAACTCTGCGAAGCCGCCATAGACGAAGCATGCTGACATATCCATAGGACTGTAAATTATCAGGTAATATAAGCCTGATAACTTCAGATGGGACTGAGGAGATGACATCCAAGATGAACCAGGAAAGTAGGTACCTCTTGGCAATCTTGGATCGATCATCGATAAGGAGATACGAAGATTTATCAAGATATGCAACAAAAAAAGTCAAAACAATGTCAATAGAAAAAAGTCCATTGACAATGTTATCAGCTACGGAGAGACCGAAGGGTGGTTTTTCAAGATATCCAAACTCAAACGGAGACACCCACGTCGTATAGAACACCAAAAACACCAGAAATGTCTCCCACATTCTACAACCGACAATCCAGAATTAAAAAAGGTAATTTGAGAAAAGAGAAGAGAAGAAGAAGAAGAAGACGAAGAAAACCTGTAACGAGGGTCATAAGGAGAAACAATCCATGGACGGAGTTTGAGGCGGCGAGTGCTGTTAGAGGCGCCGAGAGAGGGCAGAACTTCTCCGGTGAGACTAAAACTGCTTCCATCGTCTAACGAGTATTGCTCTACACGTCTGTCCTCAACCCTCATATTTTGCGTCTTCATTTCTTTTAAGATGTCGTTGTCTCCTTAGGTTATTAAGATTTCAGATCAATGGAGCTTCCCTCTATAGAGATCGCTACCTCTGTCGTCGTAAGGTAAAGACCTCAACTTATTAAACTTTGAGATAACTAGAGCTTCGCTCTACCTCTATATCTATCTTCTATAAAGCCCTTACCATCAATATTATACATACCAAACATAAAAGGGAAAAGACGAGAGAAAAAGATTTGATGAAGAAAAGCTGTTCTCTTCTCTCTATTTGCTGCACCCTGCCTTCCGTTTGAGTGGCAGAACAGAAGCCGCTTCCCTCACTTGGTCTCTCCTAAAGTTTCGTAATGTTCAATTACCATTGTGCCCTCGTTTCTTCCGCTTCCTTTCATGCAGCGTTCCAACGCTTCCACCTTACCACCGACCACACTACGTAAGATACAAATTGTTGTACGGAGCATCTGTTGGGTTCTATTGGACGAATTGGAGCAATTAAAAAAAATATAATTAAGTCTCGTTCGTTCTTAAAGAAATAAAATCCCTTAGTTCAGAAAACAATCAAAATCTGTTTCTTGTAAAAAAAGAGAAAACCGAAAATGAAGAGTCAATGTTCCTGGCATTTCCTTTTGGTACGACTTATCAGGATCTCTAATTGCTTATTTTCGGAAATTATAGAACGTTTTTCTTGGGCAAAAACTAATAATAAAACCTTTACATCCGACAAAAACTCCTCCAACTAAATTACACTTGTGCATGCAGCTCTCTAAGATGTGACTCTCAAAAAGCAGTATAAGATAGGACATTGTTTTCTTTATCCTACCTCTCCCTTTCGCAGTGTAAGACATTGTTTTCTTTTTCCTTTTACCCATCAATTTCATTGTAGTTTTCCCCAACCTTTTGTCGTTCTCAAATCATGTCTTCCTTAAAAGCTAAAGAGTAAAGACGAGGATAGGATCCACCAATTCTTTAACCTTTTCTAAAGTAAACATTATTTGGGCCAATTATCCTTCCAAGAATTTCGGAAGAGAATATTTGACAAGTAAATTGACTCCTAGAAAAGAAATTGAATGTGTCAGACCCCGCTTGAAGCTTCCAGTATAACCGAAATAGCTGTCACCACCATTTTCAGTACTTATCATTGACATCGACCAAAAAAAAAATTTGTTATGAGATATAAAGGTATAGGTTCGTATATATATAAGTCTTAACAATTAGGGATACTTCAGTATAGAGTTCTGGACAAGCTAAGTCCCCTACTCACTTCTAGGTGCATGGAAGGACATACTAGTTACTCAGGGAACTAAGTACAAACTCAAGCATTATGATGGGGTTGTGGTGGATGGGTGAATCAATCCACCTGTGGATCTACTTAAGGCTGGAGCCTCAGTTTGGTTTGGTTTTTGACACTGGTTGGTTTTTTCTTGAGCCCAGGCCAGCTTTTCCACTCGTGCAAACGTGTGCTGTGAATAATTGGAGTAAAAAGGGACCGGAGATAATAATGCTTATGGAGGATGACACATTTATTTTTAAATCCATCGCATGCCTTAATGAGATTTTGGAACAAGGATATTGGCATGTTAGGGGACAGCCTATGTTCCTATAGAAATGGAGGCTGCGAGTTGAACTTGATAGAGTTAACATATATAGGCAACATTCCAATTTGGACTACTTTTCAAAATGTGCCTCTAAAATTCTAGACTATTGAAGGGCTTAGCTTTTTAGCAAGCTCCGTAAATAAACCAATTAACATGGACACTCAATCAACACATATTGAAATAATTTGATATGCAAAAAGAGAGTGGAAGTGTTGGGATTTTAAGTGTAAATGAGAATCCTACATTGAAAATAGATGAAATTAGTGAGGGACAAAAAAGTAGAAAAGACTCATAAACCGAATGCTTTAAAGATTTGGCTTGGAGTGTGGTGTCAAATCCATGAGTATGTTCCCTCACTAGGCTTATGATAATGATCTCCCAAGAAAGTGGGCTCTTTAGGGCCAACAAGTAGTATCAGAGCCGTTTGTTCGGCAAGGGACGAGTATGGAGATAGTAGTTGAAACACATGATTGTCATCCCTACGTGGAAGAGCAAGGAGACTCCTGGTGGACCCAAATCAATAGAGTAGAAAGGCTCTTGATGACACCATATACTCAAGCTGCTAAGAAAAAAGTTTTCGCTCAAGGGAGAATCTAAGCCCAATGTGGAAGTTCACACTTGAGAGGGAGATTATTGAGATTTCAAGTATAAGTGGGAATTTCACATTGAAAAAAGATGAAATTAGTAAGGGACATATAAGTGGAAATAATCCATAAACCTAATGCTTTAAGACTTTGGGTTGGAGTATGATGTCAAGCCTACGAGTATGTTCCCTCACTAGGCTCATAATAATGATCTCCTAAAAAAGTGAACTCTCCACTGCTAACATGAACTCAAAAAGAATGTTGAATTGCCAGAGACTATCCCTGTCATAAAGCTAGAAGAGGATGCTAAACTAGTAAGAATGGAAATATCCATCTGCTATCTGTGGAAACTAAAAAAATTCAACAGGATATGGAAGTCAACAAGGAAAACATTCTGCACAGGCAGATACACTAAGTTAATGAGGCTAGATAACCCTCTTAACATTAACACTTTGAGCAATATGACTAAAGACCAAATGAATAAGGAAGCTTATGCACCAATACAAGAGACTATAATGGAAAATCCTAAAAGAGCAAAGACAACTCCTAGCAAAGACAACAAATACATAGGTGGGAGAAAAGTAGAATGATATTGCTAGCCTCTCAGTGAAGAAGAAACTGAGGAAATTGCAAACCAAAAAGAAAAGGAAATGGAACCAACCTTAAGTGCCAGAAGAAGATTAGGCAGGAAGAAAGGGAAAGGCAGACTAAAGGGGTCTCAACCTCTCGTTTGATCGTGTGAAAATTCTAATATAGAATGTAAGAGGACTAAATGATCCTCTTAAAGATAGTCTGTAAAAGAGGTTATCCTAAAGAAGAAGCCACTGATTATGAGTATGATTGAAACAAAAAAAAATGCCTCGTTTACATAAGTGTCTTAGTTTTTTGGCCTCAGAATGGAAAATATACTCAAATTATACTCACCATTACAATGGCAGGATCATCTTTGCTTATAATTTAGACAAATTTTTTATATAGCCAACTTGGGAATCTAACCGAATTATGCATCTAAACTACAAAAATCAAGGTACTAATTCATATTTTGATATGTCAGTTATATATGTTTCTAATTTCATGTTCCAAAGAGCAAGACTATGGGAGGACATCAAAACCATCAATACAGGCATAATTAGGCCATGGTGACTTTAAGTACATACTCTCTCCTTTAAAAGCTAAAAGGGGAAGAATTAGATATAATGGAGTTGACAGAGGACTTACATAACTTATATACCATGTAGGCCTAGTGGATTTGAGGTATATAGGTAGCTTATTCACTTGAAAAAATCGCAACAAGGTGACTTACTCATCAGGAAAAAGCTGGATAGAGTAATGGTTAATCAACTAATCAACAGTGGCTCACTCAATTCTCGAATTCATATGCACACTTTGAGGACAATGTTTTCCCAAACCACTCATAGATTGAAATATTGAAGATTTGCTGTTACAATATAACTAGTGCTCCCTTAGATTTTTTAATGGCCTTACAAAAAGAGAGGGATTTTAGGAGTTGGTTTGCAAAAACTAGACTCAAGAAGTTAGATGATACAAAGCATATTAACTTATGAGGAAGGTTTAAAATGTGAAATCTTTAATTAAGGAATTTGCTAAGGAAAACCAAGAGTATTATTGATGCCAAGCACAACTTGAGGATTGCATAAGAAAATTGCTTAATAAAGGAAGATCAATATAGGGGTTATTTACCATGTTAGAGAAGATATTGTATGAATATTTCCTCTTCACCTATTAAAGAAAGATATTGAATTCTCAAGTGAAACTTAGAAAGTAATTATATATTAATAATTGTTTGGTAGAAATACTGTACGCTCTCTCTCTCCCTTATCTCTTTATTATGATAGTTTTATGGTTTTCATTGATCATATTAGTATAGGCAAATCATTTATTTGAATTTTAAATTGGAAAAAGATTATACATACACAATTCATCCCCTTTGTGTGTCATCTAATAAACCAATAATTTCCTAAGTATGTTAGCAAAGCATTTGGTACACAAGATTATAATAAAAGTGATAATTGCTCTACATTCTATATGGTTTAGAAATTTATCAAAAATCTGTTTAAGAATTTAAAATTATCAGTTAGTACTTTAAACTTTTGCAATATTATCACGTTACCTCCCACCCTTAAATCATTTGTTGTCCCAAAGCAAAAACGACGACATATCAACTTACCCCATCCTACTATTAATAGTAGAATTAAGACTAAACTTGTGAAAATAAGAGACTTCTTGAGTTAGTTTTACTTCCAATATAATGCCTTCATATAGCAATATTTGTTTCAAACCATTGTAAGAAGTGCTCTAACTACTCAAAAAATTAAAAACCATTGGAATTATCATAAATTGATATGAACACACCAACTATAAATACATGCCATCATAAAATGATAGGATCGTACTTCAAATATCTTCATTGAAGAGTTCAAATAAAAAAAGCTAACATGAAACATTCTTTAAAACAATTTAGATAAAAATTATTTAAAAAAACTCTTACTGTTACACCTTATGTGTTTATTTTTAATTTCAGTTTGCAATTAAACATCGTCTTACTACAGAATTGATATGCCCACATCTTAAAACGCATGTATCTAGTAACAACTTTGTGTAAGTATTCATCTCCAAATGTTTTCTAACATATAAGGGAATCACAAGTTATAATAAATTAAGGCTTGATAAATAAAATTAAAGGTTACATTGCTTTAACTAGACCATAATATAGAATCAAAAGAACCAAATCACCCATAAACAAATAGTGTAACCAAAATGTAAAGATTGTTATTGAAAATGACAAGGAAAATCGATTATCACATTCAATGCATAAATCAAACAAACTCTAAAACTTAAACAAATCAAGACTAGTAAAGGAACAAACTTTGTTAACCAAATCCTTCAAATAAACTATAGAAATTAAACAATTCAAGAATAGCAAAAGAACAAACCTTGATAATCAAATCACCAAACTCATCATCACCTTTATTTAACTTATTATTCTATAAATCAACATTTCAAGAGGATTTGAAAAGGCAAATTATACGAATTGCCTCTTAACGTTTTCTAAAAAGCCTAAGTTAGTCCTTACCATTACTTATAGTAATATGTTATACCTTAACATTTCCAAAATAATACTGATAATACCCAAAATACTTAAAAAAATTAAATTTATGATAATTTATAATATATAAATCATCTATTTAGTCTATGTAATGTTAACTAGGCAATCTAGACCAACTGTGATAGAATTCTAATTTTCCAATGCTAGAGTAAGTCAATATTATGGAATAGCTGAATACTGTACTACTATTATTCAAAGTATAATATGGTTATTACAAGCTTATATATCCGAGTAACACTCCCCAGAGTTGATAGCTCCTCAGAAAGAATGATCTTCTTTCTGCCTATACTTACAATCTATTCTTCCCTACTCTGCTCTTTCCTCTCCCCTGCCTTTAAAACCCTCTAGTCCCGAAACCCATTCTATTTTGCGAGCTCAGCTACTGACTAACTAACTAACTACCTCCCCTCTATACCTTCTTTCTTTCTCCTCGAGTATACTCTTCATATTCTAGGCTTATTCCCTTTTCTGTTATTCTCTCCACCTATGTCAGTCCTAATACTGCTTCCTTTTGGAAGAACAGACTTGTCCCCAAGCCTGAATTGAGAAAATTGGCTACGAATAACAGATTCATCCTCCCAAGTAGCATTCTCCATAGACTTGCCTTTCCATTTGATCAGCCATTGGTGGATTGAGTCCCCTATCAGAGTAATGACCCTACTAGCTATCACCCTTTCTGGTTCTATAATATCCTCTAATTCGACTTCTAGCCTTTCAGGTAAAGTTACCTCTACCGAATAGTTCCCCACAGCTTTCTTGAGTTGAGAGACATAAAACATCGGATGGGCCCTAAAGCTTAAGGATAATTGGAGTTTATAGGTGACTGCCCCATATTTTTCCACAATCTGAAATGGCCCAAAGTACTAATTAATTCTTCTAGCTACTGACAGTTGTTTATAGGGGCGAAGCTTAAGAAAAACCCACTCTCCCACCTGAAAAGATTGCGGAGTTCTTTTTTTATCCGCATATTTCTTCATTTGCTCCTGTGCTCTATTTAGGTTATATCTAAGTTGATTTAAAGTTTCATCTCTATCCACTAATTCTCTAGCCACAACCTCCACTTTAGCCTCTCCTTGTGTATACTGTACCAATGGTGGGGTTCTCCTCCCATAAACAACTTCAAATGGAGTTGAACTCGTAGATATATGGAATGTGGTGTTGTACCACAATTCTATCCAAGAAATCCAAAAAGACCAGTTCCTAGGTTGTTCGGAAGCAAAACATCTCAAGTAAATCTCCAAACACCTGTTGAGAACTTCCGTTTTTGGGTGATAGGCAGAGCTCATTTTAAGCATAATACCTTGCAAATGAAACAACTCTTTCTAGAACATACTAACGAACAAAGGGTCACGGTCACTGCTGATAGATTGTGGTAATCCATGTAGGAGTACAACTTCTTTGACAAACACTTCAACCACGATTTTGCAATACATGGGTGTTTTAGTAGGATAAAGTGAGCTTATTTAGATAACCTGTCCACCACAACCAGCACTGCTTCATATCCTTTAGATTTAGGAAGTCCAATAATAAAATCCATTGCAATGTCTTCTCAAATCTGATTTGGAATGGGCAAGGGTTGTAGCAAACCCCCAGGAGATGTAGCTGCATATTTTTGCCGTTGACAAGTATTACAAGACTTGATAAAATCCTAAATGCATTTCTTCATTCTGATCCAGTACATATTACTTACGATTCTCCTATAGGTGCGTAGAAAACCTGAATATCCTCCTATAGGCGAGGAATGGAATTCCTTTGAGAGAACTGAAATGAACCTCGATGTAGCTGAAATCACCACCCTGCCTTTATACAATAAAACCCCTTGATGCCATACAAATCTAGGTCTAAAATTGGGATCTTGCTGCAGGTCCTAGATAATTTCACACAATGTGGAATCCTACTGCACATCTTGATTGATGTTTCGGCCTTCTGTCCATTATGGATAAGAAATAATGGTATTCAACTCCCCTTTGTCATATATTTGTGATAGCGCATCAGCCGGTTTATTTTTCAGTCCTGGTTTATAAATGACCTCAAAATGATAGCCCAAGAGCTTAGCCATCCAACATTGCTGGTCTGTAGTTATCACCCACTGTTGTAACAAGTGTCGAAGACTCTTTTGGTCTGAAAATACCACGAATGATTTGCGAAAAAAATAATGACGCCAATGGTGCACTGCTGACACAAAAGCCATCAGCTCCTTCTCATACAATGATTTAGAAAGATTTCCCTCCGAGAGTGCCTTACTATAGTAGGCGATGGGCCTTCTATTCTGCATCAAAATTGCACCCACCCCTTTTCCCGAAGCATCACACTCAATCTCAAAAGGTAGGGAAAATTAGGAAGGGCTAATTCCGGAGATGTAGTCAACATCTTCTTTAGTCTCAAAGGACTCGAGGGCTGCTGCATTCCAATGAAAGCCTTCTTTCTTTGTCAAATCCGTGAGTTGTTTAGCTATTTTGCCATAGTTCATGATGAACTTGTGGTAATACTCTGTCAACCCTAGAAAACCCCTCATGCCTTTACCATTTCGAGGAATAGGCCACTTTAACACACACTAAATCTTTGCGGGATCAACCGCCACCCCGTCACCATAAATAACATGACCTAAATAATCTACCGATTGTCTTCCAAAACTACACTTCTCCCGATTTACCACAAACTGATTCTTTTTCAAAATCTCCAACACATTTGGCAGATGCAAAAGATGAGTGTCCCAATCAATACTATATACCAGAATGTTGTCAAAAAAAATCACAACAAACCTTCTAAGAAAAGGCGTGAAAATGTCGTTCATTGCCGATTAGAAGGTAGCTGGTGCATTGGTCAATCCGAAGGCATGACCAGAAACTTATAATGACCATCATGTGTTCAGAAAGCGGTTTTATGGACATCTTCCTTCTTAACTCTAATTTGATGATACCCCGATTTGAGATCTAACTTAGAGAAGACATAAGCACCATACAACTCATCTAAAAGTTCATCCACCACTGGAATAAGGTATTTATCTGGTACTGTGGCCTTATTTAAGGCCCTATAATCCACACACATTCGCCATTAAGCATCTTTCTTTTTAAACAAAATTAGAGGACTAGGATAAGTGCTTGAGCTGGGTCTTATAATGCCTAACCTTAGCATTTGCTGAATCTGTTTCTCAATCTCATCTTTACAGTGGTATGGATATCTGTAAGTTCTCACACTAATTGGACCTTGTCCCGACTGTAATACAATAGAGTGAGAATGATTCCTTTGGGGGGGTAAACCTTGAATCTCTTGGAATACCTCAGGAAATCTGTTCAGTATCCTGTTCAACTCCTGTTGCTATCGACTACCAAGTTGTATATGTTTCCATCCTTTCTTTGCCACTACTTCAATTGATTGAAAAACCCCTTGTAGACTTGTCAGTAGACCATGCAAATGTACTGGATCCTCGTAAAACAAACTTCCTTTTTTTTGTATCACCCTTGTGTCTGCCTTGCCACATAGCTCTACCGCATGATCAACATATTGGAATTGCATGGTCATTTCCTTCCAATCCACGATGACCTTCCCCAAGGTTTGCAACCACGCAACCCCCAAAATAACATCCATTCCTCCCAAATCCAATGTATAAGCGTCTATCTTCAAGTCCAACTCCCCTAACCGAATAAGAA
>JAOTAY010000001.1:9362222-9390342 GCA_025629805.1 Erythroxylum baracoense
CCAGTATAAATCACGGTGTCATATTCTCTAACCCTTATCTCTTTAATTTCTTGTTGTTAGAAGAATAGATACTATTTTCGCTGTTACACTACTTAAGTAAAATAAGTGCGTTGTTTTGTAACCGTCTGAATCTTTTAAGAAAATCAAGAAGTTTTTAAAAGATTACTATCTTAGACAATTTAACACAATTCAACCCCCCTTCTTGTGTATTTTACATATTATATGTGATTTCTATAATAATAAGTGATTTACCTCATTACTAGGGTAGTAAATTAACTAAAAATGTTTCTCCTTTGTTGTCTAAGCACTACACCTGCTGCAAAATCACTTGCATCACACATTAGCTCAAAAGGTAAATTCCAATTTGGTGCAACCAAAATTAGGGCATTCGCAATTTTTCGTTAAAAATGTTAAATTATCTAAACATTCTTGAGTAAATTTAAAAGGCATATCTTTCTTTAATAACTAGTTTAAAGGCCTAAGAATTTTAGAAAAATTCGTTATAAATCTTCTATAAAAGCCCACATGACCTAAAAAAACTTTTAGTAACCTTAACTAAGGAAAGAGGTGGTCATTTATCTATAACTTCAAATTTTGATTTATTTATCTCAATACCCTTATGAGAGATTTTATTGTCTAAAACTATGCCCTCTTGTACCTTAAAATGACAATTTTCTAATTTAGCACAAGATTTTTTTCTTAAACCTCCTTAACACTTTTTTGTAAATTATGGAGGCATAAGTCAAAAGAATCGCCAAAAATAAAAAATCATCGTAAATGCCTCTATTATATCCTCAACTAGATCATAAAGATCATAAAAATGACCATCATGCACCTTTAAATGTAGCGGGTGCATTGCATAACCCAAAAGGCATCCTTCTATAAGCAAACTTACCATAAGGACATATAAACATTGTTTTCTCTTGATCTTTCAAGGAAATTGGAATTTAGAGGTAGCCCAAAAGTCCATCCAAGAAATAATAGTACATGTTCCTAGCTAGCCACTACAACATTTGGTCTACAAAAGGCAAAAGGAAGTGTTTCCGCATAGCATCATTCAACTTACTATAATCGATGCTTACTCTCCACCAAATGATGGTTCTCGTAGGAATCAATTCATTCTTCTCATTAGGTACTATGGTCATTCCTCACTTCTTTGGCACAACCTGCACAAGACTCACTCAAGAACAATCAGAAATAGGGAAAACCACACCAACATCTAGGAGTTTAGTTACCTCTGCCCTTACCACTTTCATTATATTAGGATTCGACCTCCCTTAATTAGAGTTATACCATTGGTTTGAACTCCTCCTTTATTAGAATTTTATGAGTGCAAAAGGAAGGGTTGATTGTTCTAATGTTAGAGATCTTCCAAACAATGGCCATCTTATACTCCTTAAGCACTGTAAGGCCCCAACATATATCCTAGAAGTATTATAACATTTCTAGGGTGTATTACGAAGTAAACATAAAGAATTAAGTGCATCTAAGCATAGTAAGGGACATAATGGTAAGTGCATCTAAGCATAGTTAGTGTAAAAGACATGAGTAAATTGGTAATTTGTTCATTTCGACACGGACATACACACTTAGACATGAAATATGGATGATAATAAAACTAATTGATGAGATTATATGCCAATGTGGGAATTAAAGGAAGAAGAAGGACCCAATGTGCAATTTTCCTAAAGTCAACACATGGACTAATAGGATTAAAGCATGTGTGGCCAATAGGATTAAAGCACGTATGACCAATAGGATTAAAGCATGTGTGTCATGAAATGGCCATTTAAGAGAGGAGAGAAGAACATGCATTTAAGGTTTTGAAAGCCAAATTTTCCTCTTCTCATTTTCTCTCCATTTCATCTTCTTAATCACATCATTTTGTATAAGGAATCAAGCTAATCGTAAGTGGAAATCAAGGTAAAAGTTAATGGTTTTTATTCTCATATTCATATTTTCTTACTTTTCTCATAAAGAGATGGAATTGGAAATTGAGATATATATTTGTGGTATTTCTAGTTGGTGAGTCAAGCAAAGCTAAAGGAAAAGAGAAGGAAAAGTACTAGAAGAGCTAGTTGCCCAATTTCAACGTTTGGGACTACACTTAGTTTAATTTCTTTTTGTGTATTTTTAAATGGATAAAAAGATTCATCTAGACATGGAATGGTTGATGCAATGGTGTCTTGGCATTACTTTTCTGTTACTTAGCATAGAATTGGTTGAATATGACAAGAGAGTAACGTGTAGTGGAATTCTGTCTTAGGTCATTGTTTTGGCCATAACCTAGCCTATAGACTTCTAAATTAGGTGATTTTAATTGGATATGAAATTTAAGAAATAGAAATAAAAATCTTTAGAAGAGACCCTGACCTAATTCTAGCTGAATGGCATTGGAATTTAAGATTGAAAATGATGACCTGATGTTGCCCATGTGTTGGAGCAGCTTGTGATATTTAGTGCATGTTTCATGATTTAAAAGTCCAAATGGCTATGGAAACTAGAGACATAAAGGAACAAATGTCTAGAAGACTTCAAAACCTAATTTGGACATTTTCTATATGAAAATTATGGAACAAGTAGAGGTATGAATTCTAGG
This sequence comes from Erythroxylum baracoense, assembly GCA_025629805.1. Lineage (NCBI taxonomy): Eukaryota > Viridiplantae > Streptophyta > Magnoliopsida > Malpighiales > Erythroxylaceae > Erythroxylum > Erythroxylum baracoense. Next base: position 9,364,822 of record JAOTAY010000001.1, read on the forward strand.
CAGGGGATATGATGGGAAGGAAATTACATTATTTTGAATTTGATTTTGTTTATAATTTTTACCGAATAGTATCTGAACCTTTTTAGATGTTTATGAAGCTTTCTAAACACTTATAAATAAATGAAATATGACTCACCATATATGAATTGGGTGATTAAATATTGAAATTTAAGATCGATCATAATGTATGCTAAAGGAAATTTACATGTATATAAATGATTTACATGCATAATTATTGCTTATATGTGTATACTATGATTATATAAGTGTGATTTTGATACCCTTCTAATGGTGGTAAGTTATGACTTGCATGTATGAACTTAAATACGGATTTTATGATTTGAAATGAATATCACATGATTTGTCAATATATGAATTATGAAATTGGCAATGGTTAAAGGAAAATGTTACGATGCCTGCTTTATTATCTTGGTAGTAGATAGAAAGGCCTGCCTATAGGGTTACAATGCAGCTGCTACAGTTTGACGCCAATGGTGTCTTCATTTTGAGAATATAGTGTCTCTATAGTTTGATACCTTCGGGTATCTGTAGCTCGATACTGTCAGGTATCAATAGTTTGATATATTCAAATATCTACAGTTCCCGTTATCCACACCCACAAGAATGTGTAGGCCTAACATAGAAAGTAAATTAAATAGTTATAAATAAGAAATACAACACGATAATATGAATGATTGGTATTGATGAGCATTTGTACTAATTGTATTGATGATTTGTAATGATGAGTTGTTGTATTGATAATTTGTATTAAAGAGTGTTGAATATCAATTTTTGGCTTATAAATGTGAATTTACGGCATATGAATAATAAACTGAAGCATATTTACATTATGTATCTTGATTAATTATGCTATCACTATTTATACATTTTGTGATATTTATGAATGTGTGTGCTTGGCGGATGACTTCTGTGAGTGGTCATCTAAACCAAGTGTTCCCCCATGTGAGTGGTCATCTAAACCAAGTCTTTCCCCACTAAGCTTTCACGCTTAACATGGGTATTAATCCGTGTAGGTCAAAGTAATATGTAAAGTCTCAATATATACCCTGGAGGTATTATAACATGTCTGGGGGGTATTAAGAAGAAAACATAAAGAATTAAGTGCATCTAAGCATAGTAAGGGACATAATGGTACTTAATGTAAAAGATATGGGTAAATTAGTAATTTTTCATTTCGGTGTGGACATACATACTTATATGTGAAATATGGATAAGAATGAAATTAATTGATGAGCTTATATGCCAATGTGGGAACTAAAGGAAGAAGAAGGACTAATAATGTAATTTTCCTCCTCAATGATTTCTTTTCTTTTATTCTCTTTTTTTATTTTTATTTTTTATTTTTTCATTGCTTTTTTTAAGACAGAAATCATAAGAAACTACATCAATAATAGCTTTCGTTGATAAGAGATAAAATCACATTCCATCAATTATAACCAACCCACATATAAGCACACCCCCACACTTATGCTCTTATATATCCACAACCATCAACAATCACAGATGCTCCATAAGCTTTAATGCTTAGGTAAACATTTAGTTAGTTTAAAGGCTTATAATGTGGTTATCACAAAAATGCTACTAAAGCTCAAGGGACTTAACAAAAGGAAAAATCATATTAGTAGGTAGGCTATTTAGCTAATGTAGCTCGTAAAACAAAGAATGCCTATATCATTTTCATGTTAGTGCATGTGATAAATCAAAGCAAAGTTAGGATGTACATGTCATAAAGGTCATACATCAATAAAAGACAATGATACTGATATGGATTTGTTAGTTTAAAAAGTCCCAAAATCCTACTGACTTATTTCCACTCACTATTCACCACTCTTCTGAAGATAACATACATTGAACAATCATAAGAGTAAAAATAAATGCCCAAGATTCCATGAATTTTCTAGTCAATTATACTCTTTAATTATGACTCTATAACCCTATAAGCAACAGAAAAGGAGAAAATGTTTGTTTGTTTTATTTGACTCTCTGTCTCTCTCTTTTCTTATACTTAAAAATATATAGGAAACAAACACACTTTTAAACACACATGCATATAAGAAACAAATAACTTGAAAGCACACATGATAGTCCCTACCCCAATACTTAAAACTTAAATTGTTCCCAAAGTAATATTAAATGTAAGGAATCGAGCATTCAACAAAAATAACAAATGCAACTTTTTTTTTATTTTCGTTAGCTTAACTTTATGCTTTCCTTCTCACGTGACAAAATTATAGTCTTCACGTGCCTCCACTTCTGCATTTTCCACTTGAGATTCTTCATGATAAGGCCAAAGTTGATGACCACTTACATTTAATTTCTTTCCTATTTTCAAACTCTTAATCTTTACTGGATCCCTACACTTTCGAAAAGTCTCCAATAGATCTTTACCCTTTTCCTCCTTGGTTAATTTCTTCAATCTACTAGAAAAAGGTGGGGGGCTAGTCTTAGCCATATTGGGACTTTCAAATTTTACCTTTGTGCTAGACGAGGGATTTCCTTCATCTTTTAACTCCTTCTCGATCTCATCTTCATCGGCCATCCTTGGTGGGGTCTTCTTGGGAACCTCAAGCTACTTTTCACTCTTTAAGGTTACCTTGCTAAAGTTCTTTAGATTCAACTTAAGTTGAGATGGTAACTTTCCTTTGCTTTGTGATGCTAGGTGGTTGATAGCTACCGCCATCTAACCCATATCGCTCTCTAAATTCTAGATACTAGACCTTGTATCTTACTAGAATTATGCACATCCTATTGAAACTGTAGAGTATTAGTAGCAAAAGAATTAACTAAGTCTTCTAGAGATGTACTTGAGTTAGAAAAAGAGGCTTCAGGTCTATGTGGGAATTGATGTGCACCCTTCAGTCTATCAAGGAAGTAGATTTGTTGGCTATCCCTTTAATAACTATGTTTTAAGGGATATCTCTAACTTGAGTTATAGGAATGGGAATATAGGTTATGGATAAAACTGCCCTAACAATATTGACATACTCCCTTCACAATATCCTTTCAATTGATCTTGTTGATGAGATCTCATCACTACTATGCATAAACACTAACAAACATGAAAAGATCAAGAAATAACTATAAAACTAACAAATATATACCAAACATTAATTAAAATAAAAAACAAAAACTAAATCACTACACTCCCCAACAATAGCATTGAAATTCTAGATTCACGTCGAATATACCAAAAAATAAAACCTAACTCTATATAACTAAGTTTATATTAGTGGTGAGTAGGGATCATATCTACATAGAGTATATATGTAGCTTTTGTAATGAATGAATTGGTATTTAGGATATGGGGGTTTAGTTGGAATCGATAAACCAGATCAAGTAAAATTGAACTAATGAAAGCAATTTGAATCAAATAATAAGAAAATGATAAGATTGATGAATAAGTTAGAATCTGGTTCTTAGTTTAACCTTGTCCTATACACAAATAAAAATACTTAATCCTCTTGTTATTCTCATTCCACTTTTATTAACTATTAATTGTAGGTTAACAATAAGCTCTATTAACACTAGTTTTCCCTTATATTAGGCCTAATCAAAATAAGCTCTTTGATTAAATCTAGTTATCAAACAACTTAGAATAAGCTCTATAGATTTAACATGATAACTTCATTATGAATTGGGAAGACAAATTAATTGAGGCAACAAATATGCAAGTTTGGGTCATTTAACCTATTTCTATTATCACTGATGATTCACCACCATTAGTTTACCACAAATGAATCAAAGATACAACTATTACTTATTGTATTATAGATTCTGGTAATGGTTTCATATATAAATGATTGATTATTTAAATCATTCTTACATGAATACCCAAAACAGTAAGCAAAGAACAACACAAGAATTTCTATAGAGAGAGAATCAATAATACAAGATGAAGAGATGCCCAAATGTGTTTTTCGGCTTCGATTTCTCCTTTAAATAGGAAGGAAGAAGGCTAGCTCTTCATGGATCTCAAAGAGGTAGGTATTTTGCCCACTTTCATGCTTCTAGAATGATTCATACCTTCTTTGGCCACTTGAATGTCTATTTATAGCAAAAATTAGGGTTCTGAGAGATACACGGTCATGTATCCAACTATGTATATCAAAATTTTCTCAATTTGTGATGATACATGGCCGTGTAAGTATATACATGGCTATATATGTTCTAGGAAATGTTAAAATGATCCTACACGCTTCTAGAGAGTTACACAATTTCATGTAAGGTTTTGTAGGTTATAGGAACTTCATTTCTTGCATTTTCTTGTTCCATCTTCACCCTAATTCGTCTCCTTCTTGTTCTAAAAAGGCAAATAAGGTTGAACATCAAAAGGATGGCTCCAAGGATGTGCTTTTAGCTCATTTTAGCTCATATACTTCCAACTTATACGTAAAACCAAATATGAACCAAAATGAGTGTCATAAGCATTTCATAACATTAATCACTAAGTATTATGGTGTAAATACATAATAAATTAATCACACATTAGGGAGTAAGGAAATGTAGTTCATCCCTGGTTGGTTTCTTGCTCGAGAAAAAACTAGCTTTCCCAATAGTAAACAAATGGGCCCTTACAACTTAGAGGAATATGGGACTTATAAACATAATGATTAACGAAGGTGAGTGCTTATTTTTAAATTCAACTTTAAGTAGAATACATAAGGAGTAATTGATGTAGGGCCCTAGCATATGTTAGGACATCTAATCCTATTGAAGAAACGGCATCCGGGAGTTACATTGGATAGAAGCAAGCTAGAAACAATTCCCTTATGGGTGAAATTCTATAAGTCTCCTTTGGAGTACTAGTCTACAGAGGGAATGAGTTACATGACATGTAAAATAGGTAAGCCTTTAGGAATGGAAGAGAATACTGCAATGATGAAAAGGATTAGGTTTGCTAAGTTGTGTATAAATGTGGATATAACAAAGAAGTTACCTAAATCACTTAGAATTATGAAGTTAAAGGAAGATGGGAACCTTGAAAAAGACTTAGTAAGGGTTACCTATATGTGGAAGCCAAAAATCAAAGAGGGGAGGTAGATTTAGAGGGAAAAAAGGGAAATAAGAGGAAAATAACATGATTGAGGAGAACATATGGAGGAGATTCTAGAAGAACCTTGTTGAAAAAAATAACCTAAACCAAAATGAAGAAGAGAATAACACTCTAGAGATAGGCAAATAGGTGGTGGAGGACATGGAGAAGAGCCAAGAAGAAGCAGGCACAACTTTTATGATGGAGAAAGAGGGGACTTCAGATACTAAGCCATATAGTGGAACTGTTTCCCTAGTGTTGGTAAAATAACCAAGAGGAAAAACTCAGGCAAAAAGAAAAAAATGACGAAGTTAGTTATATGGAATGTTAATGGACTTAATAGCCTAAATAAATAGCTAGCTGTAAGGGATCTTATCAAAAATGTTATAGTTTTTTGGTTTACTAGGAACCAAAATTAAAGAAGATTCATAGGGAAATATTAGAAGGTGGTTTCTAATTATGAGAACCATTTTAATGGGAGATTTATCATAGGTTTTAATTATTTGAAGCTAGACCTTATTAACTGGACTTGTTCTGACTAAATGATCCAATGTGAACTATTGATTAAAAGCACCAGAAAGTTCATAACAATCTCCACCATGTATGCTGCAAACTATAAATTTCAAAGGCAAATACTTTAGGAGGATATAGCTAGAATCAACAGCTGCATTAAGACACATTGGACAGTTGTAAGGGACTTCAACTGGTAAATGGAGAACCGACCAAGCTAATAAAGCCAAGAAAGTGTCAAGGAATGGGGATCCTCTATCCCCTCACCTGTTGTGTTATAAATGGAGGTCCTTTCAATCATCCTTGAAAGAAACATTGAAAAAAGTACAGAATTCCAATATCACCATAGATGCAAAGGTACCAAAACTACTCACTTAGCTCTTGTAGATGACAGTCTACTATTTTGTAGGCCTAAAAAGCAATCCATCAACCTCATCATATATTCTATGGAGTATTTCAAAGTAATTTCAGCTTTAGAAAGCAACCTAAACAAGAGTTACTTCTATCTCTCAACAAATACTAAAACAGAAGTTGCCTCAAAAGCTTTATAGATAGGGCTAAAATAAAGCAGGATCCTTATTAAGTATTTAAGATTGCAAATTTTCCAAAGAAGAATCACAACCTTATAGTGCATTATACTAATGGACTCCTATAATAGAAGAACCGGTCATTGGTATAACAAGCGCCTAAGTTATATGGGAAGATTGCAACTAGTGCAGACTACATTGAGCAGAGTGGCAACTTACTGGATCAGATACTTCTCACTTACCAAGAGTATTATGAAGGAGATAGAAACTGAGGGCTTTCCTGTAGGATGGATCAAACTACAGCAACAACAAAGCAAAAGTTAACTGGACCAAGATATGCCAACTAAAAAACCAAGTGATTTAGGGATCTACTCAGCTAGATTACTCAATAACATTAGTTTCGCTAAGAATTTATGGTGATTATGTAGTTAAAAAGAGGATATTTACATAAAGTGGGTACATAATGTATACTTCAAAATGAGAGGCCTATGGAACTTGAAACTCAAGTAGAATATGTCATGGAATTAGGGATGATAATCTTAGCCTGGCTTGACTGAAGTTTGGCCCGACTAGAATATGCAAAACGACCTTGTTTCGTCTAAGTTTAAAAAAAATAATGTATAAGGGTCAGCTGGGCCCGCCCGCTCGGTCGTCCGTCCGGCCATGGGCAGGCCACAGGCCTTCCTTATATGGAACCTAAGGCAAATTCTAGGGACAAGATACTGGATGTAGAAACTAGTATTTCATAAAATAAGGAATGAAAATTCTACACTATTTTAGTTTGATAAGTGGCACAACAATGGTCTTTTGTATAAAATTATGGAGACCCTACATTTGAAACTTTTTATTAACCCTAGCACCAAGGTTAGCAAGTTTATTAAAAATAATCAATAGAGATGGCCTTCCCATATCAGCAAAGGTGTGGAAATTATTATGAATGGCCTGCCTACTTGCCAGGAATCAAAACAGGATGAAATCATATGGCATGTTAAGGGATCTAAAACTTTTAACTCTAAAGCTTGCACAACCTTCCTCCAAAAAGAACCAAATAGTAAAGTAAGGAGGAGAACACTAATATGGGATAATGATATCAATCCTTCACATGCTTTCATCCTCTGGTGGGCTTAGTTAGAAGACTAATAACAAAGGATAAAATTAAATTTTCAATCGCATCCTTAGAGTTTAAGCTGTGTAACTCTTACCTGGAATCTTTGAACCATATCATGTTCAAGTAAATATATACTCTACAAATTTGGAGAAGATTATAGGAGATAATTAATATTAGAAAATCATTCCATTCTTGGAATGAATTAATTGCTTGGATAGGGACCCTGAGAATGGAGAACAAGGCAGATTATAAGAAAATGAAAATTAACTTATCAAAAATGGTATATAACATATGGTAAGAATGAAATAACATAATCTTCAAGAAGGAGGCTAGAAGTAAGGTGCAATTATACTAGAAAATATTCCTCTATTGCAAACTATCCTTGGTGGCAAGAGTACTAGCTATAAAACTCTCTACATAAATGAGGAAAGGTGACTATTAGATTAGAAACCTTAGTACAACTTGTAGCTAGGAAGATTAGCTCCTTAATATTTTGCAACTATTGTACTTTTGATCTTTGAAAGCTTGTACAACCATATTTATCAATGAATTACAATTATTTTTTGAAAAACTATGTTTAACATTAGAAATCCTAATTTTATGGGACTTTAGCTATCTTTTAGAAAAAAACACATCAAAAAACATCTTTTCTCTTTAAAAGCTATAGTAATCTATTAGGAGGTTTCTCCAATCCCAAGTAATCAATTTTAAATTGTTTTTCATTAGAGAATCAAGATATAAACATCATCTCAAAGTATTAAGTTATTGGAAAATTAAGGAGTTAATCTAGATTTACTTCTACAATAATTTCTCTATTTTTCTCTTTTGATTTTGTTGTTATGAATATTTTTATAGATAAACAATTATCTATGCTTATATTGGAAAATCGTACTAGTTATTTTTAAATATATTGATTTAATTTAATTTATGATATAATATATATTTTTAAGAGTTATATTTATTGGTCTTAATGTTGATTTATTCATGTTGAAATCTAAATATAATTTTAATTCACTTATGGACAACTCGAGAGAGTTTGCTTATGAGCAGATAGGATAGTTAAGGAAGACCAGTGTTGTATTCCTGGTATTACTATTATATTACTTAACAACGATCAGTACAAATGCCTAGTTAATCGATGATAGATTTTTAATAGAAAAGGAACATCTAACATTAATTGCTTATACCACCATTGATAGTTATTCATAAAAATTTCTTCAATAAGCTCAAGGGATGCCTCCAAAATCTCATTGCTAGATGTTTCACTTACCTTTGCTTCAATCTTTTTTATGTACAATAGATCAGGCCATTATAGAATGTTTAAACCCACATCCATGTTTATGACATGGAACATCCTTAACAGTTCTTTATATCTCCATTATATTTCATATAAAGATTTTTTTTCCAAATTATAGGTACAAAGAGATGTTTTTCCTTATAGTAGTCTTTTCCTTAGGCAAAATATTTTGTTAAGAATTTATACATTAAGTTCTATATTGTAATTGAGGCTAAAGTAATGCCTTCAAACACCATAGCCCAATCCCTCAATGAAAATGGTAACAATCTTAGCCTTATTGCATCTACTTTTGCTCCATTAATCTTAAAGATGTCATAAATCTCTAAGAAATTAGTGGTGTATACATTAGGATCTTCATCTAATAATCTATCAAATTTAGCATACTATTGTAGAATTTAAATCATATTACGCTTAACCTTTAAGTGCTTCATGTAGATTTTTGATTTATAATACAAGACTACATTCCCATAAAAGATGGTTTTATGCATTTGTAACATGGTTCTATACACCTTTACCATTTTATCGAGTTTTATTTTTGAAGCTCCATCTTTAATTCACTCTCCTCTTGTCTAACAAAGTATTTTTTTCTAGCTTTAGGTATTTTTCAAGGAAAAAAGAAAATTTTCTCATTTAGATAAGGTAACGTTCTTATAAATGATGAAGAACTCTTTTGATTCAAGTTTTTAGGGAATTAAAACCTAAAGAAAATCCTAGAATTAGAAACTTGGTGCTTTCAAGGAAAATCATTATTCCCACATAAGTAGACACCTAGCCTAGGCCTAAAAGGCACTAAAATAAGACATGTCTAAATATGAGTGAAAATCCACAATTTATCTTTAAATACTACTCAATTACTAGATTAAGCTACATCATCAACTCCCTAGGTAAGCCACTAAGGTTAGATGCTCATATCACCACCATAAGGAGAGTAGGCTATGTAAGAATATGCATTCAGTGGACATGAGCTTTTTGTTACCTGAATCTATTAGGATTATGAGGCTTAGTAATGAAGGTGAATTGGTTGAAGTTGAAATTTAGTTCAAATATTAATGGTGTCCCTCTTCCCCAAGATAAAGAAAGTAATGGAAAGCTGCAAGCAAGGTGTTTTAAACTAGTCTATCTATTGAACTTCAAAACTCCTAAGCTCTTAAACCATATGATGTCATTTCCTCATGTTAACTTAAATTTAAGGTGAAAGGTCCAATTTACCCCCCCAAATGCTTGTCAAAAAGTTTTAAATGATCCCTATTATTATCTTTGATACCAATCTACCCCTAATATTTCTAAAATGAAGCAATTTGCCCAAAAAATGCTTACTTAGTCAAATAAACATTACGTACCTATTAAGTTGGGCCACTTAGGAATGCCTCATAAAGTTAGTTGTCATGTATATAAATGTCAATTTCTTATTTTTGCATTATTTTCTAGAAATTTAAATCCAAAATTTCCCCTAAAACCTAACACAACCTTAATTTGATAGAGTGAGTATAAAATCCCTAATTTACAACCAATCTCTAATATGTGAATCCCTATATTCCTTAACTTATTTCATCAATTCAGCTTAAAACTTTAGTTTTGCTCGTTGGGATTCAAGGAGAGGCTTTTGCACACAAATTATAGATAAACAACACAAAATGCTTAGCCTTATGATTCCTTCCCATAATTAGACTATTTTTTGTTACCTCACAGTTAATCTTTTAAGAGTCTTTGACACCTTCAGTATGACTAAAGAGGCATGACACTATAACATCGATTGGAACACCTAAATTGTCCAATTATTTCTCAAATGTATCCAACTAGGTCATATCAGATAAGCACACATTTGCTCCTTCAAGCAGCCTAAAGGTTTCATCTTTACTATTTTCACCTTTATTTCCACTTCTCTCTCTCACAACAACAATAACGTTAAACCATAAAGATATCAACATTTTGGTGTCCCCTTCCATCGATCAATTCATTAACTACAAAATTCCCAATATACCCAGTTGAACCAACCACCAAAATGTTGATATCTTTACGGTTCTTGTTTCTAAATGAAGATATGGGCTTTTAAAAAATTTTGGCTCCTATTTCTATAGATGTTGAAGCCAAAACAAGGTTAAGTCTTTGTCTATAAAAGATGAAGGATTGGAAAGCTTTTACTGAAGAAAGGGAACTTAATTAAATTGGATTAATAAACTAAGAAGACAAGTAGGGATTTACTGCCCACTTCCTCAAATTAGGGAGGCAATCGATCTAGGTTTTAGCAAAATTTTAGCTCTTAAATTTGGGGATTTTAATTTATAAAAATATTAAAAATAAATAAATAAATTTAAAAATTAAGAAATTAATATTTATATACATGTTAGTTATTATGTTGATAGCTGACCTTATGTGGCATGCCCAAGTGGCCTAACTTAATATAATTGTAATGTTTATTTGATGGAGTGAGCATTTTTGGGATAAATTTCTCTATTTTGAAAACATCAAAGGGTAAACTTGTATAAGATATAACAGTAGGGACCATCTTAGACTTTTTGACAAACATTAAAGGGAAAATTATACCATTCACCTAAATTTAATCCCTAAAGTACCTTCTAGCCTCCAGTTGAATGATTCTAGGAATTCAAATATTTCCCTCAGTAACATTGGCCCTACAAAACCTGACTGCAACTTATCTTTAGGCCCTATTCGATCACCTACCTAATATTGCTTTATAAATCCTCCTCCATCGAACCAAAAGCTTCCTCCCTCCAAAATTGATGAGTCCTTAAATCTTGTGTTTATTGGCTCTATTCCTCCTCAAAAAGTAGAATTTTCCCTTATAAGTAAGAAAAGGCCTAGTTGAAAAGCAAAGAAAAGAAAAACCCAATGATTAAATCTCTTTTAAAATGATCATTACCTAGAATTTGAGAAGTTCCAACAAAATCTTTGTAAAAATTGGTAATTAATTCAAAATTAAACAATTAGCTCTAGTTAATCTCCTAAAAACTAAGTTCAAGGCTCACAAACTTGATTTATGGTTTCTCCTTTTATTAGTTAATCATAACCAATTGTATAGCTCATTGTCGAAGAATTATAATTGTGTATAGTCCTAAGATTATCTCAATTACTAACCACCATTATTCCAACCAGTAGATCCACTTTACATTATTCCTTTTACATCAAAATGTAAAACTTAGAAGTCTCCTTTATATATGCATTCAACTTTAACTATAATAGAGGAAAGTTTTTGGATGATATCAGTAAGTTAGCTAACTTTATTTCTTATCCTTAGCTAACATAGGGATGGCTTTATAAATAAATGTGAGTGATAAATAATCTCTAAAAACCTCTAAAATGATGAATTTAGAACTTCTTCACCTATTCGGGACTAATTGGTCTCAAACATGATGGCCAACTCTTTATTTGGAGAAAAAATCAATCAAGAAAATGGCATAATAAAATGAAGTTAGATAATGTTATAGGACAAATGCCTCATGACTAGCCATATTTAATAACAATATAGTCATGTTAATTTTCACTATGTATTTATCATAGCCTTATAGAAGTCCTCTATCAGAACAACATTAAGCAAACAAACCTTCCCTTTATTTTTAAGTGCTAATTATACTTTGTTTCTAGCATGATTTAAAGAGCATTAAATTATGTTTTAATGATTTATATGGGATTTGGTGCTTAATTGAAGAGCATTAAGTTATGTTTTGATGATTTATATGGGATATGGTGCTTAATTGAGCTTATATTTCATTTATAGGGTTTATTTTATCTCTTTATATAATAAAAAGCAATTTTTAGGCAAATTAAAGCCCAGATAAAGGAGTTTTAGATGGATTATGAGGAAACATGGTAGAGATACAAACTTGTGTCCTCCCTATGTTAGAAATTGATTCTCTCAACTTCTTTGACAAATTAGATACATAAGGAACATGATTTGGACATAACTTTATGTTCATTAATATGAACCTACACAGTATTATGTCTAACCCATATTACAAACGAGGAGTCTCAAATACAAAACAGGATAGGGTTAAACATGTTGAGGCAAGTTTTTAATCTATTTAAAACCCTCAATATACTACAAGTGCATAAGTCATGGGTGTAGTATGTGAGGTGTTGATCCCTTGAGCAAATTCTAAGTTATCTAAGGCCTAAAGAATTATGAAAATGAAAATAAAAATAAAAATTGAACAGAAAAGTAAACACGTGAACATGATTGACAGAAAGTTAATTTATAAAATTAAGATAAAGAAATCAAATATTGAGCACCACCAAATTCGCAATGAAAAAGCACATAAGGAAAATTACCAAATTATAAGAAAGTGATTTATCCTATCATCAATGCTAACCAAATCACTTTTGTGTTAATGTGGTGTCGGTTATAGACTTTCGAAGGGCGAATTACTCTCTTTCTCGTTATAATCACTAAGCCCTAATTAATAACCCCTAATTAAGTCGAGTTACTGAAAATGTCATCTCTCGATTAACACTCAGCCCACAACCTAATTGGTCCTTAAGCCTTCTAATAAACAATCGGGTCTCACATGAGACCTCTCTCTGTATAATTACCGATTTGATTATTTGCATAGACTATTAGATCGTTTAACTCTCATTAACTCCCAATCATTTTACATTCGGTTCACTCTCTCGATTTATTATCAAAACATAAAGTTACAACAAATAATCACAACACCTAAATGAATTATCACAAAAACAACTAGATTAACATTGAATCAAGCTTAAATCCCTAAAGAAAAGTTAGAACATCATCTTCAATCCTAAATCCATCAACATCATCATATCCATATTACACATTCAAAGAAGAAAAATACCAAAGATGAAAAGAAAATCTCACTTGGATGGGATTTGGATGGCTCAGGAAAGTAGCAGCAACAGAAGCCTGCTCTTCTCTCCTTTTCTTCCTCTTCTCTCACTTCTTCTTTCTTCTTGGAGTTTCCCAAAGTGGCAGAAATTGGAGCTCCCTTTTAGGTCTTCATTCTTTTCTTTATATATCTTTTCCATTTAGGGTAAACATTAAGATTTACCTAGCCTAAAAGTCTGAAATATCCCTCAAAAAGTCACATTTTAGAATCCATGTTTGCTATAGCACAGGCCATGATGGTGGCACTCAAATTTTGCTCTCTGTCACAATCGTGGCATATGAGGCCAAGATTGTGGCAGACCACCAAGCTTTTGTCACGATCATGGCCCTAGGCCTCGCTTCGGGTTTCCTCCGATTTCTCTCCGTTCTTTAATATTTGATCTAAAACACTAATAAACACATTAGAGCACCTGAAATACATAAAATTTAAGGTCAATAGCACGCCCTAATCCATAAAACACTCAAAACACAAATGTCTAACTAAATAACATAATCTTAACCTAAACATGCATTAATCATTCAATTTAACCACTACCAAACTACCCATTAAAATATTATGTAACCTATATCTATCAAAACACAACACAAGATGAACACGGTATCATGTTGCTAATCCATTTTGGCATTAAATGTTATGAAAGTTAGGGTTTCTTGTAGCAAATAAAGGAACAAAAGGCCATATAGTCCTATGTTTGATATAAAATCTAAGTTTTATGAAATAAAAGGAGGATAAAGAGAAGAAAACGAAGGAGAGACATCTACGTCAGTCCCAAAGCTGAGGAGACTCAAGGCACATCAAAGGGAAGCAATCTTAGAGAAAATTAAGATTTCATGAAGATCAATCAAGAAGGATCCAGATTCAAGAACTATGAGCTCATTCTTATATCTAGTTTCTTTATTTTTTAATTTTCCTTATTTTATGATAAACTATATTAGGATATGGATTTAGATGTGATGAACCTTAAAATTATGTTTTGAATTGATTACTTTGGTTTAATTAATATTCTTTTTTCTTGATATTTATTCTAGTTGATATATTATGTTGAATTGAAGGAACAAAGTTGAATATTTAATAACTAAAATCATACATAAAGATCGAGAGATGATTTATATGTTTAGATCACAATATGAATAATGAGGATTATATGTGGTAATAGGTGCTAATTTTTAGTAGGTTTTAAGAGCATTTAATAATTTATATGGTTTTTGGTACTTCATTTGGTTTATATTTTTTATAGGTCTTTTCCTAGCTCTCTAATGATGAATGAATGAATTCAAGAAAGTTTAAGTTTGTAAGGCCACAACGTTTGCCCTAGAAGCATTATAGCATGTCTAGGGTGTGTTAAGAAGTGAACATAAAGAATTTAAGCATAGTAAGTGACATAATGGTAATTAATTTAAAGATAAGGGTAAATTTGTAATTTGTTCATTTCAACATAGACATTCATAATTATACACGAAATACCGATTAGAATGAAATCAATTAATGATATTATATGCCAGTGTGGGAACTAAACGAAGAAGAAGGATCAAATGTAAAATTTACCTAAAGTCAACATATGGTCCAATAGAGTTGAAGCATATGTGTAATTATAGAAATTGCATGAAATAGGTATATAAGAGAGGAGAGAGGGACGGTGCATTTTGGAATTTTAATTCAGGATCCTCCTCTTCTTATTTCCTCTCAATTTCATCTTCTTAATCACATCATTTTGCATGTATAAGGAATCAAGCTAATTCTAAGTGAAATCAAGGTAAAAGTAATGGTTTTTCTCCTCATCTTTATCTTTTCTTGCTTTACACATGAAGAGTTGGAATTATAAGAATAAAATTAGGATTGAGATATGTATTTGTGGTGTTTCTAGTTGGTGAATTAAGCAAAGCTAAAGGAGAAGAGAAGGAAAGGCACTAGAAGAGTTAGTTGGCCAATTTCAAAGTTTGGGACTACACTTAGTTTAATTTATGTTTGTGCAAGTTTGGATATGTACAAAGATTAATTTGGACATGTAATGGTTACTGGAATGGTGCCTTGGTGTTACTTTGCATGGAATTGGTTGAATATGACAAGAGAGTAAAGTTTACTAGAATTCCGTCTTAGGTTCACTTGAACGAATCCCATTGTTTTGGCCATAAATCGGCCTATAGACCTCCAAATTTGGTGATTCAAATTGAAGATGAAACTTAAGACACATCACTAAAATTCTCTACAAGAGACCAAAACCTAATTATGGCTATATGACATTGGATATTGAGATTTAAAATGGTGACTTAATGTTGCCCCTATTTTGGAGCACCTTGTGATTCTTGCTTCATATCTCATAATTTAGAAGCCCAAATGGCCTGATTTTTTATGGTGAACAAGTTTCTAGAAGACCTAAAAGCCTAATTAGAACATTTTTATGTGAAAATTATCGAATAAGTGGAGGTATGAATTTAAGGAAAGGGACATGGTGCGTAGGAAATCCTCCTATTGATCATTTTGCGAGCTTTACAATTTATATCCTTCAAAATACTGCAAATGCACGAGTCGTGATTTGTAGTATGTGAAGGGTCGATCCTATGAGGAAGGTGAACTAATCTAATCCTATGTTATCTAAGGCTAGAAAAAATTAATAAAATGAAAAAAAATTGCAAAGAAAAGTAGATACAGGAAAGTGATTATCAAGAAATTAATTTGCAAGTTTAACACAAAAAGAAATGAAATTGAGCAACATAAAAGTCACAATGGAAATTAACCAATAAGAGTTGCCAAATTATGAGAGAGGGGATTTTTCCTATCATCAATGCTAATCTAGTCAATTATGTGTTATTGTGGTGTCGGTTCTAGACTATTGTTGGGTAGATTACTCTCTCTCGAGTTATAATAATTGAACCTTATTTCATAAACCCTAATTGAATTATGGAATCTACAATCTCTCAATTAACAAAAGACCCATAAATCTAATTAGATCTTAAGCACTCTAATAAACAATTGAGTCTCACACGAGATCTCTCTCCATATAATAATTAACTAGATTGATTGCATGGTCTATTAGATCACCTAACTCTTATTAACCCGATCTAATCATTTTGCATTCGACTCACCCTTTTGGATTTTTACCAAAGCATAAAGATAGAACAATCAATCACATCACCCAATCAAAATAACACAAAATAACTAGATTAACATTAACTCAAGGTAAAATCTTGAAAGAAAGTTAGAACATCTTAATCAAACCCAAATCTATAAATATATTCATATTCATCTTAACATTCAAAGAAAATGAAAACAAAGATGAAAGAAATACAAATGGAATAAGTATCCGGATGCCTCAGGAAAGCAGCAGTCGTGAAGACCTGCTTCTTTCTCCTCTCTTCCTCTTTCTATTGCTTCTTTTTCTCTCCTCTTGGAGTCTTTTCCCAAAGTGGCAGATTTGAGGCTCCCTTAAGGTTTCTTCATTAACCATTTTATAGGTTTTTCTAATTTAGGCAACCCTAAGGCTTTTTCCTAGTCTGAAAGGCAACCCTAAGGCTTTTTCCTAGTCTGAAAGGTTCAAAAAATATGTTTAAAACTCAATTTGGGTTTTCTCCGAATCTCCTATGTTCTCTTATATTTGCCCTGAAATACTAGCAATCACATTAAGGCACCTCAAAAACATAAAATTGAAGCTTAAAAGTGATCTTTAACTCTCAAAACAAAAATATCTAACCAAATAACTGAAACCTAACCTAAACCTACATTAATAATTCAATTTAACTACTAAACATGTACTAAACTACCCACTAAAACATTATATAGCTACGACTGTCAACATCCCCATACTTAAACGTTTGCTTGTCCTCAAGCAAAAACAAAATAAGCAAAACACACAGCAGGCAATGCAGTAATGAGGCAATGGAATTCAACTTCCTGAAACTAATTTAACTTTAAACACAATCTCTCAAGTTGTTTCAACTTATTAACTTGCGAAACCTGTGTCTAAGTACCTTAGACTAAATATATGACTAATTCAAACCCTAATGTTAAGTTTATTCACCCCTATCACTTGCATGCATACATTGATAATTATTTGATCAATAAAAAATGTAATTATCCCTAAGTATGTTTTTATGAAAATTCAAGTTGTTCATAAAGATCGGTAGGTTTTATTTGATAAAACATTGTTTTTTTTATTTTATAGATATAAACCTATCCTTTTATACGAAGGCAAACATTTGTGATGAATGTCAATCTGGTTACTCAACTAGGTCATGTTTTTATTAAACAGCTAGGTTGGAATGTCATTATGGCATTTTGATGCAAAAGCACACATTTGTGATGTGTGTCGATCCGGTTACTCATCTACATCACATTCTTAACTGGCTACCGACTCTATTCATAGCCTGAAGGCTAACAGAATAGTTATTTGCTTGTGATTTACACCCTTTTTTATTATTATCTACCTCATTTCTTTAGATAGTAATTCTCATGAAAAGGTATTAACGGAGCTACTTATTCGATTAACCTAAAATTATAGATGAATGTGACAAACTCCTAAGGTGAATAAACTAATATCATATCCTAATTACAAGTATATTTAACTAAAGTATCCTAGGTCACTAATTTCATGAGCTGATAAATCTTTGTAACCTAAAAGGCTATGTTCAAAGTTAAATCAATTTCATTAAGTCCTAGCCATTGAAACATTCACATGAATCACATCATGCATCCTAAACAAACTAACATATGATATGTGTTGACCTCGGGTCTCGATCTTTATTTCGTGGCGACAAGGCACCAAAATTGGGAGATTTTTAAATAAAAGTATATATATATATATATATAATTAACATCAAGATAAAAAATTAAATTTCTTAGTAGGAGTAAAAACAATTAAAAAATAAATAAAAAATATTTAAAAAAAATGCAAAAGTCACAGGTATGACTTAAAAAAAGTCACGACCGTGCACGATTGTGACTTTTGGTGAATAGTGGGTGCGTCGCGATTGTGCCCCTAATTGCACACTCCTACTTCAATTTATCATAACTCTTAATCCCAAAGTTTAAAAATTATAAACTTTATGTCGTTAGAAAGCTAAGAGAAAGTTCTACAACTATCATGAAGACAATTTTGTCAAATTTTGCCTAGATCAATACAGTTTATTATATTGAAGTTTCAGCATACACTTTTATTCCCTTTTTCCTCTTTTCTCTCTACTGTCAATATATGTAACTGCTAACTATAAACGAAAGACCTGAATCCAACAATTAAAACCATACATGTAGAACTCCCAACTTAACCAATTTCTTTAGAAAAATCTATCCTAAGGCCTTCAAACATCTAACGATTTTAATCCCAACACCATTGACACTTAATATAGAAGAGATTCTAAACATATACAAAAGAGATTTTCTACGATGCTTACTGTCATTCATTTCTCAAATAAAAACAAAGTATGTACATTGCTTCAGTTACACACAAAAGCCACATCAATAGCATAATACAAAAATAAAACATTGATGCTCATGCCTAACATGCTTATAAAGCTACCAAAAATGATCAAAACTAACTTAGTTACAAAAGATGGAAATTCTTGGAGGTTTGCCAAAGTTTTGCAAGATTCACTATTGATTTGTTGATTCTTACACTTGAGAAGTGGAAAATGATGGGGTGAGTAGTGGCTAATACGTTTATAGCCATCGGTGATGAGCCAAAAACAATCAAACACATACACATACATATATAGCACCTTAATCTAGAAAGTTTTTTAAAATATTCACAATTCTAACTCACAGAACACATAATAAAAAATGCTATCACAAAAATCATATCATGCATTTTTCAACCATTAAAACAAAGCATTCAATCATATATCATGCTCAACAAATCACAATGAAATGCACAAACAATATGGCTCGAGAGAATCCCATAAAACATAATGGCAAAACCGAAGTTTACACCATGAACAGAATGAGTCCATTTTTCGGAGCTCATATGCCCAAGCGGGCAGCCGGGAGAAGACTTTAAGTCAACATGCACTTGAAAAATGGAATGGTATCTCTCTTGCCCATATAAGCAAATTTCTAATGCTTACATATTTCATATCATACTTTCATGCTTCTTAAACTTTCTGTTTTTCATCAATTCAAAAGCAGCAGAATTCTTATAAAGCAAACATGATATAGTCACAAAATATTTTTCCCACATTCACAATGTTTCAATACAAGCATTTAAGCATGCATAAACATATAATAGATCAGCCCATCATCACAATAACCATAAACATATTACCCACCTCTTTATTTATAATTCCAAGCTCAAACTTGTCTTTCCCCTTGTTCATGATTTTGACTTTTCTTGGTTCCCTTCAAACAAACATATTTTTCAGCCAATCAACATACACGAATAAAACTTTCATAAAGCTCTATTATCCAAAAATAAGCTTAGACTTAATCTACTCTTATTTTATCTAATTTGAAGAATTAAGATCAAGTTAAAAGTTTACGAAAATCTAAGAACATAAATCTCTTGTTCCTCTTCTTTCTCTCTTCATTTTCAGCATATAACTTATTTTCTCTACTTCCTTCATCTATCAAAATAACAAGAAAAGATAGAGGTTACCTAAAAAAAACTCAGTTGAATCTTTTTCTTCTTCTTTTTCATTTTCGGTTTCTTCTTCTCTTATTTTACTTCTTTCTACATTTTTTCTTCTCCCTCTCTTTCTTATTTTACACGACTCTTTCTTTTTCCTAACCTCTCAAACTTGTCTCTCCCTTACACGACTCTCTTCCTCTTTCTCTAGTTTCTACGATTTCTCTCTTTCTTTCTTTCTTACACGACTTTCTTCACCTTCTTTTCTTATAAATTTTAAGACAACTTCTAGCTTTCTAAATTAATACCTACTAACTCCTTAACTTAATTCTAACACTTCCATTTAATCCATGCAACCATATGTAATTAAAAATATTCATAAATTAACTCCATAAATTTCTAATTCGAGAATTCTGATTTTTACACATGACTAAATGCCAACAATTCTCATTTAATAATTCTAACTTTCAAGAAAAGTTTGGGGTCCAACATACAGTATGGTTCTGCATACGGTGAATCATTTGGTGATGTAAAGTATTCATGATGGCTGTAAGATCTTACTCTGCTCTAGTGATCTGAATTTGGATTTGGATTTGGATTTTTTCAGATAGAGTGGGATGGTCCAATGAGATATTAAAATCAAGGGCGATGGTGAGAATTACACTTCTATTGTTGAGAGTTATCAACAAAGTACCAATCAATACATTTTGGTATGTAGTATAGGCAGTGTTAAGAAGAGAGATTCTTGTTGTGGTTGGAATTCTTTTTCATCCAGTGAGAGTAAGAACAAGTCTAGTGGCTCCAACAAAGAGATGAGTATGATTATGGTCCCTCCAAAGAGAGATGAGTTCTTTTGGAGTTACAAATCAATAATAATCAATAAAAAATGTGTGTTTTGTATCCTATGGCTTCTTTCTATGGTTTCCCTCTCCTGAAAATTTGATTCTTGAATAATGTAGCTATAGTCATAAAGAAAGACAAATATGCTCTACACTTGCCTCTTCGTAAGGATCTTGTGTATTAGAAAGTCTTAAACTATAGATTCTGTTTAAGGTCTTAGTTAAACAGGGAAAGATTGGTTAGTTTAGATTTCTAAAAGGCAAGCCTTAAGAATTAACACCCAAATAGAGAAGAAGGGCTTGTATCTCGATTAGCATATTTAAAATTTAAGTTATAACAATCTTTGTTTATCTTTGATCTCTTATGGAAATATATTTTATAAACGACTTTACTAATATATAGGCTGAAAAGGCTTATGGATGAAATATTTTAAAAGCCTGGGAGCCATAGTGAGAGGAGTCTTTCTCAATTCATATGGTCTAATAATGTCACGTACCTTTGGTTTTTGTTCCCCGTATGCCCTTTGAACAAGGCATCAATTTAAGTTTAAAATGGATGTTACGTTCTCCTCACCCTGAATGACCTTTGAGCTTACTCACAACTCATTGTTACTAATGGTAGTCCACATTACACACACTTCTAAAGATAACTTTTTTAAAAAGAAAATACTTTGTAACTCGCGAGTGATGTTTATTTGTATCCTATAGTTATTAAGTAGGATTAAAAATAATAAATAATAACAAGGTTAATCTTTTATAGACATAATAAGGTAAAGACAAATATGTTTCTTAATATAAAAATAAGTTGTTCCTTCCAATTTGACAAAATTTGTTTTTCTTGCTTTCTTCACTTTTGTAAGAAATATCCATTTATTTGTTGAACCTTAAAGGTGAGAATTATCTTCTATTTGTAATATAAGTTTGGAATGATTTGTTTGTGTATTTTGATATTGTAATCTACTATAAGCTATTGTTTATCTAGATTTCAATGAGCTATCCAAAAAATATTTCTACACCATTTGTTTATCATTTTTTGTGGTAGGAGAGAGAAACAGATTTTAAAAGAATGATAAAGAAGAAGATTGTTTTAATTAGAGAGCCAAATCATTTTGGTTTTGCATCTATTTAGTGTGTATTATATATTAGTAAGTGAATTTTCTATTAGATTGAGTACAAATAAGTCAATGTCTAAATACCATGACTAAGTTTAAATAACTCCATGTTTGAATAAAAACTATAAAAGGACCCAATACATGTAATACTAACTTAATGTAAAAACACTCTCATAAGTCATTAAAAATGAATACCACAAATGCTTAAAATGAAAATATCATGACTAAACACAAAGAATACCTACTCAACACAAACTATAATAGTACTATATTTATAGAATACCTCGTCTTTGTACAAAAAATACCATCAGTTATTATAGATAATTAAGATCTACACTCTAAAATGGTAATATATTGTCTTAAGTGAAAAGAATATCATACCTTAATAAAAACTATATCATAATTGAGTACATTCAACAGTATCGCTATATTTCAAAATTACTATGACATAATAAAATTAAGTAACAACTTTAGTGAAAAATGGGAGAACCATGATTGAATACAAAGGATATCATACTTTGGTTCAAACTGTACTAGTACTTTTTTTTACCAATATCATACCTATGTACAAAAAGTATCATCATTCATTACAGATAATTAACACCTATATAATTAAATGGGATTATAATAATTAAGTGAAAAGAATACAATGCCTCAATACAAACTATACTAGAACTCAACACTTTCGATATCACTGCTATATATAAAAATTACCATAATGCACTTAAAATTAGTAATAGCTTTAGAGAAAATGGGAATATCATCTTTAAATATAAATTATACCTTAACCCAATACAAAATATACTAATAATTTATTTATCCAATACCTCAAATACGTATAAAGGATATCATCATTCATTACAAATAAGTAAATCCTATATATTTAATAGGGAATATAGTAAGTGAGTGGAAGGAATACTATACCTCAATATGAAATATACCAAAAATCAATATATCTAATATTACAACTATATAAAAAAATTATGATGACATATTTAAAAGAAGAACAATTTAAATAAAAAATAAGAATACCATCTTCGAGTACAAACCATATACTAACTTAATACAAACTATATTAATAACCTATTTATCCAACACTGTGCATATAAACAAAACATATCATCATTCATTATAAATAAGTAACTCCCACACATTTAAAAGGTGTATAATAAGTGAGTGGAAGAAATATCATGTCTTAATACAAAATATACCAAGGTTCAGTATATTCAGCACCTTATCTATCCAATATCACAGATATGTAAAAAACAATTATCGTCATTCATTGTAGATAAGTAACCCCTACATATTTCAAAGGGCATAAAATGAGTGAGTAGAAGTAATATCATGTCTCAATATATATATTATACTAGGAGTTAGTGCATCCAATACCATACCTATGTACAAAACTTACCGTAACATATTTAAAATAAATAAGAACTTTAATAAAAATAGGAATACTATCCCTAAGTTCAAACTATACCTTAAACCAGTGTAAACTATATTAGTAATTAGGAATATACCATGATCAAGTAAAAAGTAATACAAAGCATCAATGTGAAGGATAGGTATACACTTGTACATCAAAATGTGTCCGTTAGAGGTTTTGTTTAACACTACACGCTCATATGATTAAATGTGGTCTTGTTATAATTTTGTAAGGATGATGTGAAGGACACAGATTGGTATACATTTGTATATCAAACTGTGTTTGTTAAAGATTTTGTTACGTAAGGTTAACTACATGACAATATGGTGAACCGTGTTCTTATTAGAATTTTATATGGGATAATATGGAGGATACATATTAATACATGATTACATACAAAATTGTGTGTAATTAAGTTTTTTAGACATTATTAACCACAGATTCGTTTACAAAACTATGTCTATTATTAGTGTTTTCTGATATGATTAACTACACAAAAATATTGTGGCCTATGTCTCCGTTAGAATTTTTTAAAGAGAAATAACTTAATTAACCCAATCAAAATACTTTTTACTACTAATTATGTTTCCATGTTCCCTCGTATTGACAAGTCATTATTTTGTTGCAGCTTTGTTAAAGCTTGAAAGTGAATTTCCACTTTCATTTTGCAATACAAGCTTGTAATATTTGTTTATGTGCACTATCCTCATTTATCATCTATTATTTTTGTGTTATTTACTAAGAAAGCATGGACGTGTGGTAGTAAGCAACAATATTAATGATATTTGTGGTATCATAAAACTAATTTTTAAAGCCACATATGAAATATTTCCTTACTATTTATAGGATCAAGCAATCGTTTCTCGATTGGAGTATTATGGGTAAAGTAAGGTACATAGCCAATTTTTTTAAAGCTATATTAAAATGTATATAAGAGTTTAAACTAATAATATTAATTAACTAGTTTTTAACTTCTTTGGCGTTTGTTTATAGCAAAAGTGGACTAGTAAGGGGAGAAAAGGAGTTCGGAAAGAAGAATAAGGAAGAAGACCATTTATGTTCAAGTGTTAAATTATGTATCCATTTAGTGTGTACTATATATTTATATGTGTACTTGTGAACATTTAACAGATATTGGTATATGTTCTATCATATAGTAGTATATTTGTGTTGTAAGTCAGTGATATATTCTAAATATTATTGTGGTACTTATGGCATAATGAAAATGGTGTAGTATATATAGTCAATAAAATGATAAATGAGATGAGTTATTTAGATGCAAGGACTTTACATAGTGGGGTAAAGGACATTAAGGCAGAGGTGGCACTTAAAGTGGGAATGAAGTTTAAAGGTTAGGAAATGACTTTTTATTTCTACCAAAAGTATGCAACATACTATGGTTTGTGATTTCTATAAGTAAAAGAAGTAAAGATGAGAATAGAGAATTTAAGAATAGAACATTTGTGTATCATCTAGGTTAGTCACACAAACCAAGAGAACTAAATATATTGAAACCTACAAGTAGTGAAAGAATTGGGTGCAATACTTGAGTGCTTTTTTAGTGAGAAAAAGATATATGGAGCATAAGTAAGTTTGAAGATATGCAAATCTAAGTAATATCATATTTATGAGGCAACATCGAGTTTTCAATAGTCATATTAGACATAGATTATAAATAAAAGATAGCTGCGGGATTAGATAGTGCATAAATATATAGACTATTGTTATAATTGTGGTTAGATATAAGTATATGATGTGTTTATTGAAAAAATTTTGGAAAGTAATGGAATTTGTTTTTTTTTCATTGATTAAATTGTTAGATATGTCATTCTTATATACATATGTGGAATTTATATGATAAATACGAAATGAAGATTACAACAAAAAGATTACAAATGATCCATATGAGTGATAAGGACTAAAAGATATAAGTTATTGAGATAGAATTATATCAGAAATGTTATCAACCCTCCTCAAGCATACGATCATATGAAATTGTGAGCTTATCATAAAGTCTATGAAATCATGAAGAAAACAAGGCTTTAGTCATGACATCAACAATTTGATCTAAAGAGGAAATATGTTAAATATAAAGGGCCTTATAAGCAACCAGATCTTAAATAAAGTAAATATCAATTTCAATATGTTTAGTATAAGCATAAGTGTAACACCCCACTCCCGCTGGATCCGAACCCGATATCGATGGTGATACCCGAATCCGTGCCCCGCGAGAATGG
>JAOTAY010000001.1:9390442-9417579 GCA_025629805.1 Erythroxylum baracoense
AAAACATTAATTTCACTAACTAGTGAAATAAAATCCTACTAACATTGAAATAAATAATTAAATTCCAATAAATAATTATATTATGACCTCATAATTCATCCTAAGGTAAAAATTCAAATTCCATGCTTATTCCATAACTATCATGCTTAATTCGACAAAAATATTTCGGGGGCCAACATGAGGTTTTCAAGAACTAGAGAGGATTGTAAAAACATAAAGAAAATACAAATTTTGGTTAAATAAAGCCTGATACATAGTCTTCTACTAGCTTATATCCTTTTAGATAAAATAAAGATGAAGAAACAATCTAAAACATAGGAAGAGGGAGAATATATGGTTGTGAAAAATTTTAAAGAGCAACACAGCCTTAGACACAACTATGTCCTAACCTATGTCTAACATATTGGACTATATAGAATTTCTTATTTCTAGATATCCACAACCTTTCATTGTCTTACACTCAGACAAATCACCATTCTTCTCATTATTTGTAATAGCTCAACTCTTAACAAAAGTCCATACGTGTGACTCATACGGTTGCAATTATTGGGATTATATACTTATCATTACCCTTCTCTAACGGTGGGGAATCAGATGCAGCAGATCCTTGCAAAACTCCTCCCGTTCTTTTACGAGGTGGCATTTTACTCCTTCAATAAGACATTATCTTTTAGCATACTTTTCATTTTAATCTTATTTCCTACATGTATGCATGATATGCATGTTACTCAATGCAATCAATAAACTCAACAATGCAAACAAATAATTTGCAATACAAACACTTTATCACACATCATATATTTCATAGTACAACATATTCTAAGCCTAGGAATCTTTAGAAACCACAGGCTCTGATATTAAAAATGTTGGCCCTGGGTCTAGGTTCTTATTTCGTGGGCGACAAGGCACCAAAATTGGGGGACTTTTAAATAAAAGTGTGTATATATATATATATATTAACATCAAGATAAAAAGAATTAAATTTTTGGTGGGAGTAAAAACAAATAAATAAACAATTAAAATAAAATAGCATAAAATAAAATGGATATGAAAATAAATCGGATTGGGAGTTGAACAAATAAACAAACAAATCAATCAATAAAATAAAAAGAAAAAGAAGAAGTGGAAAAGTCAAGGGCGTGACTTTTGAAATCTCACGGGCATGAGAGGGTAAGCACGATCTCAAATTTTGATGAACAGTCATAGATCATTGCGATCGTACTTGTGTATGATCGCGACTTTGATAAAAAAATGGGGTTCGTTGCGATCGTGCATGTGCACGATCGTGATCAAGCATGATCGCAACATTCTAACTGCACACTCCCACTTCAATTTATCATAATTCTCAATTCAAAAGTACAAAAATTATAAACTTTATGTTGTTAGAAAGCTAAGAGAAAGATCTACAACTTTCATGAAGACAATTTTGTCAAATTCTACCTAGAAAAAAACAGGTTATTTATTGAATTTTCAGAACACATTTTATTCCCATTTTCTTCTTTTCTCTCTACTGTCAATATATGTAACTACTAACTATAACAAAAGACCCCAATCCAACGATTAAAACCATACAGACAAAACTCCCAACTTAACTAATTTCTTCAGAAAAATTTGTCCAAGGCAATCAAACATCTAAAAATTTTATTCCCAACACATTGACAACTTAACAGAAAAGAAATTTTGAACATATACAAAAGAGAATTTCTGCAGTTCTCATTGTCATTTCTCTAACAAAAGCAGAGATTGTACATAACTTCAAACTACCTATTAAAAACTATTTCAGTAGCATATTACAAAACAATTAAGAATGCTCATGCTTGATATGCTTCTAGAGTACCAAAGGTTTCTGAACTAACTTAATTACAGAAGATGGAAATTCTTGGAGATTTGCCAAAGTTTTTGCAAAGTTCAATGATCTATTGATTTTTTGCCTGAAGAATGGAAAATAGTAGGGTGAGCTGGGAAGCTCAGTGGCTAATACATTTATAGCCATCGGTGATGAGCTATAAATAATTAAACACACACACACACACACACACACACATATATCATGTCATGTATTTTTCAATCATTAAAACAAAACATTCAATCATCTATCATGCTCGACAAATCACAATGAAATGCAAAAACAATATGGCTCGAGAGAATCCTATAAAACAAAATGGTGAAACCAAAGTTTACACCATGAACGAAATGAGTCCATTTTTTGGAGTTCATATGTCACAAGCAGGCAACCAGGAGAAGGCTTTAGGTCAATGTGCATGTGACAAATGAAATGGTATTTCTTTTACCCACATAAGCAAATTTTTTATGCTTATAGATTTCATATCGTGCTCATACTTTCATGCTTTTTATGATTTTCTTCTGTTCATTAATACCAAATACAGCAAAATATTTCAAAGTAAACATGATAACAAATCACAGTGCATTTTTCCCACATTCACAATGTTTCAAAAACAAGCATTCAAGCATACATAAACATATAATAGATCAGCCATCATCACAATAACCATAAACATATTACCCACCTATTTACTTGTAACTCCAAGATCAAGTTGGTTGTTCCTCTTACTCTTGCTTTCGAAGTTCTTAATTCCCTTCAAACACACATATTTTCATTCAATCATCATACACAAATAGAACTTCTATAAGCTTTAAATATCTAAGAAATGAGCTTAGACTTCATCTACTCTTATTTATCTAAGCTAGAAGAACTAAGAACTAGTTAAAAGTTCATAAAAATCTAAGAACATAAATCTCTTGTTCCTCTTCTTTCTCTCTTTATTTTCAATACATAAAAACCTAGTTTTTCTGCTTTCTTCTTCTATCAAAACAAGAAGAATAAATAAAGAGGTTACCTAAAAAACTCAGCTGAATCTTCTTCTTCTTTTCTGGTTCGGTTTCTGCTTCTCTTTTTCTAATTTTTCTACATTTTTCTACATTTTTCTTATCTCTTTCTTTCTTATTTTTTCACAACTCTCTCTCTTTTTCCTAACCTCTCAAACATGTCTTTCCCTTTTTTTCTTGTTGTTACATGACTCTCTTCCTCTTTCTCTAGTTTCTTCTATGACTTCTCTCTTTCTTTCTTTCTTACACGACTTTCTTCACCTTCTTTTCTTATAAATTTTAAGACAACTTCTAGCTTTCCAAACTTACCCTTCCATATTTACTCTAATACCTTCTAACTCCTTAACTTAATTCTAACCTTCCATTTAATCCATGCAATCATATGTAATTAAAAAATATTCATAAATAAACTCCATAAATTTTTAATTCAAGAATTCTGATTTTTTACTTATGACTAAACGTCAACAATTTCTCATTTAATAACTCTAACTTCTAAGAAAAGTTTAGGGTCCAACAGTATGTAAAATTCACATTCAAAATAAAAGCATACATGCACACAACGCAGCCCTCCCTGCACTTAGACAACACATTGTCCTTAATATGCGAAGAACAACCAAAAACACATAAGGTGGGAATAAAATTAACATAAAATAGCATGAAAACATAAGAACGACATAAAGACAAAATTGAAAATAGAAAGGGTTTAAACACAAAATCGTCAAGGTGATTGAAGTGGTGATGGTGTTGGAGGTGAAAGTTGAACGCTTTGAGCCTGCTTTACTATCTTATACTTCATTCAAAGAGAGAAAGAGAGTTAGCAGTCTTGAACCATTCCAAATCATGAAAACTTATTTGTCTGAATTTAAAACAAATCTAACTACACACAATTTAAATCTAACAACTAAACATGTTAATTTATGGTCGTTAGCTTGACCTTTTGACCTTGGAAGCTCAACCATAATCAATTATGAGTGGCTTGCTTCCACCATTCTCATTCAACATCAGCTTCGTAGCTTATAGATAAGCTACATATTGGAAGATAATAAAAAGGACATAATCTATCAAAGTAAGGAAACCTAATAAGCTTAGTAATGTTCTTTTTAGTGACAAGCTATCAAAAAAATAGGGAATAATGAAACTCCCCGAATCTTCCATCGAATCCAACAGTTTGTTCAGTAAGAAGGTGAACTGTTCGCTTTCTTCCTCAAACACCTTCATCTCCTTTGCTTCTTCAGCTTCGCGAACAGAGATGTCTATATCTTTTTAAATATTTACCGCTGTTGTCATTTATTTGTCTTGCTCTTGCTCCTTTAAAGATGCGACTACATCAATTTGCACGAATGATATGCTTAATGGGTAAGGGGGAGGAGGAACATTGTCACATCCCATTTCCATATTAACGGTTAGAACCCTAAATTTTTGTGAATGAGAAATAGCAATGAGAGATTAGAAAAATACATTTCATACTCATGCATAATGTTAGCATACACACACATGAATTTAAATTCTCACACACATTGCAATGATTGTTCATGCACTCATTGACATTTTCTGGGTATAAATGGTTTTAATGTGATTATAATGTGAATTGTAGATTATGTGTCTTAAAAATTGAGTTGGCGTGTTTAATTAGTGATTTAGAATTTTGGTAAAATTTGATAATTTTTTAGAATTAAGAGTATTTTTGGACTAGTAAAAATGCCAAATGGCAAGACAATTGATGAATAGTAGTAGAAATAAGTGTCAGATGGCAGTAAAAATTTTAATGAATGACATTAGGGTTTAATGACATATGTTATTAGAAATTGGGAGTCAATTGGATTAGAAATTGGAAATAAATGTACTAGTATTTAAAAGAACCAAATGGAGACCACAAACAAGTAACAAATGGCTAGTGACAAGTTTCACTTTCCTTGCCACTTATTTTAACCCACGATGATTAAGGTGAAAGACCATCTTTTACCTTGTCTTTCATTTTAATTCCAACTTTCATCTTCTTCGTTGCTTTCTTCTTCTTCTCCTTCACGATTTTTGCTTCACCAAACTTCATTAACATTGCACTTTGCTTTCATCCATCATTTACTACTTCCATTTTATTATCTTCATCATCTTACCATAAGAAAACCTAACCTACCCCCTTCATGATGATGATCGTGTAGCTTAAAGAGTTAGGGTTTCTTGGTGATTTTGAAGATCTTGAAGCTTAAACGAGTAAGTAGCATGTTATTCTTCTTGATATGTTGAGTGAAACATGCATGATGATAGTTAGATGTTGAAAGATCATGAAATGGTGATGAAAACATGTTGAAATGTGGATGAGAAAAATGAGCTTATAGATGTCTTGTTTTGTGTATATTGTGAGTCATAATTCATAAATTGTTAGAGAGATGATTTTTAGCTAGAATGACCATTTTAAATGTCGTAGAATGAATGCATAAATTTATAAAGGGAAGATATATTTTCATGTTCAGTCTTGAGGTATGATCATATGGATTATTGGTAGCTATTATAAAAATGAACTAAAATAAGTTTAGAGCTAAAGTGAGGGAGTAAAGTGGTACTTGAAATGAGATGAATTGAGGTGATAGTTAGGAATGAAATGAAGGTGAAAATTGAAGTTGAAAATGTGTAAAAAATCGATGGTGAATGTGAATATGTATGTGTTCTATTTTTGGTGTTTATGATCACTCATAGATTTTAATTTGTTTATGAATGATATTGAGTTAAAGTGGAAGTAGGAATGAAGGGGAAATAATGAGAACATGAGGTAAAAACGATAGACTAAGCAAAAGAGATGAACTAGGATGAAAATGAAGTTAAATGTGTGTTAGAATATGTTAGATGGAGTTTGGCCATATATTGATCTATAGATATCCAAATGGGATAATTTTTAATTAATATTAAACTAGAGACATATGGATACAATTTTCATGAAGGAATTGGATTTGAATTCTGTCCCTAAGGGTTTTTGGGTATAACTCACAGAATACTGAACCAAACTGCATAAACTTTATGTCACTAGAAACTTAAGACATATAGGAACATTTTTTCAGAAGAAGGTGTTGCCTAAATACCTCATTTTCTATGTCATAAATGTCGTACAAAACTGACTTGAAGTTTTGTCTTAAGAAAAACTAGAAAATTGTAGGAAAAATGGGAGATTAGTTTCCACCATGATCGTGGCAAGGACCACCACGATCGTGGGTAGTGCCTTTTCATATTAATGTTTCGATTGTGCAATGGTTGAACTAATTAAGGATAAGGTACTCAACTATGATGCAGTTGGACTTAATTTAGCCTTGAATGGAGCTTGAATTGAACCTAGAATGATACTTGGATTAAGTGACTAAATGTGTGATGTGTATGAGGTGGTAATTGAGGTTATAACTTAGTGAATGAATTGTTGATATAAAAGTACCAAATGCATGAGTATAATGGGAATGAAAATGTTCATACGATTGTAGTTGTGATTCAAAGGAGTTGAGTAATATGTACTAAGTAAAGGTGAATGAGAATTGGATATTATGAGAGCATATAATGCTGAAAAAGAAATGATGAGTGATTAATTTATGATATTAGGATAACCAAGTGTTCTTAAGGTTTAAACCTAAGAATAAGCTAGACACACACAAATGATAAGGTTTGAATGATCAAGAGACATGATTAAGGAAACATAACATGATTAAGGAAACATACTTGAAAGGGTCAATGTGAGTATGCATTATACATTACACACATGCATATGTGTATAATTGAATGTTTATGTGATTATGCAATTAATAATGCATATGCAATATGTGTATTGCATAATGTTGATATACAGGATAGAACATTCGCATCCAGACGTTTCTAGATCATGGAAGCAAATGCTAATCTGAAGCGTACTGTGAGTCGACCTAGATGGTCTCCTCTTAATTAATTATTTTATTTAAGCATTTGTATTGAATTATTATGTGATGTGAATGTATTGATTCCAGATATTGAATGTCCAAGGCATTTGATGTATGAAAATCAATGGAAGTGCTCATTGTATATGAATTTGACTAAATAAGTGATTCTCAACATTATTGTTAAATGTCAGACATCAATCTGATGAAAAATGTGAATGTGAATTTGGAAAATTGAGCATAAGTGACTGATTTAATATATGTGAATATGATGCATTTCATTGTATGAATGCATGACAACATAAAGGCTGTTGTGACTGGAGTAGCTACCGAAAAAGAGATTAAAGCTCAGAAAGTGAAAAAGAGCTTAAAGCTCAGAATGTGGTAAGAGCCTCTTGCTCACTGTGTAAAATGAGCCCTATATCCCCAATGTATAAGGGACAGTTATTAATGAGTTCGGTATCCACAATGGATACGAGATAGTTACAGGCACTTGATCACAACAATAACAATTGAAAGTGAGTCTCATAAGCATTGTATAAATATTTGATATATATGTTTTAAATGATCAAAATGAACTGTTTGACTGCTTTGAACATGACATGTACAATAAATGAATAAAGTGTTAATTGATGAAGTGATGTGAATTTTGTCATTATATGAACTATTGAGTTATGTAATATAAGTGAGCCATTGAGGATGGTCTGCTCACTGAGTTCGTAAAACTTACCACAAAATTACAACGTTGACTTTTCAGGCTCAGAGGAGATCTCCAGTTAGACAAATTGGAGTTTAACCACTGCATTCAGATAAAAGATAGAGGTCAGGATCAGTTTGTGTTTGCATACATTTTTCATTCTTTTGTATTAAAGTGTGTATTCAAAAGTACCATGTAACATGTATGTGAATGATTCTGTAATGATAAAAATATTTTGTATCTGTAATGGGCCCAAGTGACTACTGAAATTTTGATGATGTGTATATTGCTTGTAACATTTGTGATTGAAAATCTTTATAAATAAAATGGGCCTAAATTGATTATTGGTTTTCTATAATATGCGTGTGATGTTTGAAAAAAAATTTGTATTGAGTTTAACTGACCGTCCTAGCACACCACCCTTGTCGAGTGTGTTCTCGAATACTGTCTGTGTGTTCGAAAATATGCCCTATAGGAGTGTGGTGCTACAAACATAGGGAGGGTCCTGATTCTTTTCTTTATCCTTTTCAAGCTTTTCTTGGTCCTCTACAAGGTGGGTTTCTGCTTGTTTTTCTAGTGGTTCTTCTACCTTTTTCCCACTCTTAAGTGTGATGGCCTTAACTTGCTCTTTTGGATATACTTCCATATTGCTCAAAAGACTTGCCACACTTCTTGTAGATAAGGCGTTGGTAAGCTGTTCCACTTGAACCCCCAGTAGAGGATAAAAGAGGCATGAGTCCTTATTACTTGGGCGATTTGCCCCTCTAATCTCTTCTAGGCCTCATCCATACTTAGGAGCTTGTCCATGATCTTGTCCAGTTTGGAATCATAGTCATTGTATTCATCCTATTGAAATCCATGTGATTCTTGATTTCTAAACTGAATCCCCATGTTGTTAGACCAATGAAAATTTGGGTGGTTCTGCCACCCTAAATTATATGTGTTTGAATAAGGATTGCTATCCTCCTGATCAACTTATACTCCATTAAAGTTGAGTTGCTCCATGTTGTTGCTTTCCCCTTAGAAACAATCAGCTACGATGCCCACATAACTCACCGTTGTGCTGAATTGTTTTGAATGAAGAGGAAGAGGTGGCTTTCAGGCTGTTTAGTTGCTCGATTAGGTTGTTAATCTCAGTCACTGAATTTTCAACAATCATTTCTTTTGGATCCGAAAAGATTGGCTGCCGTCTACTTGGTTCCTATGTCCAAAGAAGACTATTGTATGCCATCTCTTTTAATAGGTCGCATGCTGCTTCAACTGTTTTACTCATGAATGATCCTCTAACAGCTGCATCTATTGTGCCCCTTATGGGTGGATTAACTTCGTTATAGAAGGTTTACAATAGGAATTTATTGGGTAGGTTATGATAAAGACAAATCCTTTGCAACTCCTTATATCTCTCCCACTCTTCCTATGAAGACTCCCCGTCCTTTTTCTGGAAATTGACAATTTCCTTTATTATTCTTGTTGTCTTGTTTAGAGGGAAGTACTTATCTAGAAAAACTTGCACCAGCTACTCCCAAGTTGTGATGACGGCTAGGTTGAGAGAATTCAACCACACCTTGGCTCTATCCCTAAGTGCAAAGGGAAAGAACCTCATCCTAATAGTATCTTCCGACATCCCAATATATTAAAAGGAGTCACAAATCTCTAAGAAATCAGCAAAATGAGCATTAGGATCTTATTATCTAACCCATAGAATTGGTTCGTAGCATGTTTAGCAATGATGGTTTGATCTCGAATGTACTCACTTACACTGGTAGTCGTGTAATCCCTTGACGATAAGCATTAAGCTATGGCCTCAAGATATCCATAAGGGTATGTTGCTCTCCATAAAGTATTTCCTCCACCATCATTCTTTCCATCTATTCTTAGCATTCAACTCTTGATATTCCCCATTTTTACCTTGGGATGTCCGAATTGATGTGTCTTATACCTTACGTGCAAACTTTTGTCTCTTTTTTTTCCTAATCCTTAGACTAAAAGAATTAGACTAATCCTAAACCTTCGAAGCAACAATGCCAAAAACTTATTGATCATTTTGCAATCTTTACAATTTATAGCCTTCAACATACCAAAAGTGCACAGGTTGTGATTTGTAGTATGTGAAGGGTCGATCCCACGAGGAAGGTGAACTAATCTAATCCTGTGTTATCTAAGGCTCAAAAAAATTAATAAAATGAAAATAAAAATTGCAAAGAAAAGTAAATACAAGAAAGTGATTATCAAGAAATTAATTCGCAAGTTTAACACAAAAAGAAATTGAAATTGAGCAACACAAAAGTCATAATGATGATAGGGGATTTTCCCTATCATCAAAGCTAATATAGTCAATTATGTGTTATTATGGTGTCGGTTTTAAACTATCGTAGGGTAGATTACTCTCTCTTGAGTTATAATTATTGAACTCTAATTTATAAACCCTAATTGAATTATGGAATATGCAATCTCTCAATTAACAAAAGACCCATAATTCTAATTAGATCTTAAGCCCTCTAATAAACAATTGGGTTTGACACATGATCTCTCTCCTTATAATAACTGACTAGATTAATTGTGTGGTCTATTAGATCGCCTAACTCTCATTAACCCAACCCAAATATTTTGCATTCGACTCACCCTCTTGGTTTGTTACCAAGGATGAAGATACAACAATCAATCACAACACCTAATCAAAATAACACAAAAATAACTAGATTAACATTAATTCAAGTTAAAACCATGAAAGAAAGTTAGAACATCTTAATCAAACCTAAATCTATAAATCTATTCGTATTCATCTTAATATTCAAAGAAAATGAAAACAAAGATGAAAGAAATACAAATGGAATAGGGATCGAGAAGCCTCGGGAAAGTAACAGCTGCGAAGACGCACTTCTTTCTCCTCTATTCCTCTTTCTCTCTCTTCTTCTTCTCTCCTCTTAGAGTCTTTTCCCAAAGTGACAGATTGGAGGCTCCCTTAGGGTTTCTTCATTAAAAATTCCCTCGAAAACTCAAGTTAGGAAGGTTGTCTGCATGTTCTGTCGCACAGGCCACAATCGTGGGCTTGGTTGCTCATTCGAGTTATCTTCGAATCTCCTCTGTTCTTTTATATTTGCCCTAAAACACTAGCAAACACATCAAAGCACCTCAAAAATATAAAATTGAAGCTCAAAAGTGTTCTCTAACCCTCAAAACACTCAAAACACAAATATCTAACTAAATAACTGAACCTAACCTAAACATGCATTAATAATTCAATTTAACTACTAAACACATATTAAACTACCCACTAAAACATTATATAGTCTACCACTATCCAAATTGCACTCTTTTGAGTTTTTTGCTTCCGATTTTTATCAAATCAAATTCGAACCTTTCAGATGTTTATGAAACTTTGCAAACACATAGAAATATATGAAATATGAATTACTATATGTGAAATGGGTGATTAAAGATAAGATTGAACATAATACATGCTAAAGGAAATTTACATGTATATAGATGGTTTATATGCATATTTATTACTTATATGTGTATAGTATGACTATACAAGTTTATATTCTAATTTTATGAATATAATTAATTACAATTTAACATGTTTATATTTAAATGATGTATAGGAATTTATATACTGGAATTATGGGAATGTACATAGAGAAACACGACTAAACAAAACATAAACTAAGTAAATGATACGAGTACTTGTGATTTGTGTACTATTGTAATGATGGTAAGTTATGACTTGCATTTATGAACTTAAAATACCGATTTTATGATTTTAAATGAATATCATATGATTTGTAAATATATTAATTATGAAATTGGAAAATGATTAAAGGAAAATATTCTAGTTCCTGCTTTATTATCTTGGTGGTAGATAGATAGGCATGCCTATATCGTTACAGTGCAGCTGCTACAGTTTGACACTAATGATGTCTTCATTTGGAGACCATAATGTCTCTATACTTTAATGCCTTTGGGTATATATAGTTTGTGACTTACGGGTAATTATAGTTTGATACCTTCAGTTATCTATAATTCGATACTTTTAGGTATCTGTAGTTTGATATCTTCAAATATCTACAGCTCTTGTTATCCATAC
This sequence comes from Erythroxylum baracoense, assembly GCA_025629805.1. Taxonomy (NCBI): domain Eukaryota; kingdom Viridiplantae; phylum Streptophyta; class Magnoliopsida; order Malpighiales; family Erythroxylaceae; genus Erythroxylum; species Erythroxylum baracoense. The sequence goes on from JAOTAY010000001.1 coordinate 9,401,961, forward strand.
CCATAGGAATGTGCAGGCCTAACATAGAAAGTAAATTAAAAATTTATAAATAAGAAATGTAGCATAAAAACATGAATAATTTGTATTGAGGAGCATTGAATATCAATATTTGGCTTTAAAATGTGAATTTACATTATATGAATAATATATTGAAGCATATTTGGATTATGCACCTTGATTAATTATGCCATCACTATTTATATGAGTTTATGATATTCATGAATATGTGTGTGCTTAGTGGATGACTGTTATGAGTGGTCATCCAAACTAAATGTTTCCCCACTAAACTTTCAAGCTTAGCATGGGTGTTAATCCGTGTAGGTCTAAGTACTAGGAGTGAGGCACAAGGAACATCTAAGGGGACTAAGGCCAACTGCTAAAAGTAAATGTACTTTTGGAATTTATCTTTTTAGTTAAAGATGATTGTATATCTAATGAAAGAATTTCTCAACAATTTGTAACTAAGAATTTAAGTTATATGTAATATTTCTTTTGGATTATCATATAAATGTAAAGATGTAACACTAATCTTAAATGATAATGTTAAGTTATATGAAATTTTGTAATATATATATGTATATCATTGAATAGACAAATATGTGATAACAATTCCTATAAATGAATAAAAATGTATGCCATGAATGTCTGTACAGGAATTTGGTTGCTATGTATGTGGTGGTTGTAAGTTCCTTATAAAGGGTGTTACAGTGTTAACTTGGGATGATTTTAGAGGAAGGAATTAGAATAAGGTACCAACATGGGGATGTATTGGGGTTATGTTCTAGAATTGGCAAACTAATATAGCATTATATTAGGATTGTATCTAGAATAGGGGGACTAATAAGGTGCATGTAGACCATATGTTCAGGTTGTGTTTAATTTTATTTCATTATGTCTCTTTTTGTTTTTTGCCAATGCAACATAGGGGCATATTGGGACAACACAAGGCTATGTTAGGATAACATAAAGCTAATTAGACCTATGTTGATGGTAATTTTTAAGGACAAAGAAACAAATAAGGGCATAAGGCAACACAAGACCAACACAGGGTCATTTTTAACTTATGTTCAATATAAAATCTTGAGTTTTATGAAATAAAATGAGGTAAAAGAGAATAGAAAGGGAGTGAAACGTCTAGGAGAACCAAAAATTAGTCCCCAGGCTAAGGATTCTTAAAAAGCACATCAAGGAGAATTATAACATTTGTGGTTGTGGCCACCTGAATCATGAATGTTAGGCACTAGACTGTATGTGGTGGCTATAATACAAGCTTTCGAATTTCATGGGGAATTAGCCTTAAAACATCCACTATGATGATACTTATAATCTAAGTTATAGCAACTATCCTAATTTTGCTTGAAATGATTAAATTTCACCCAGATATTTTGCAAAAGTAGTAGGAGGAGAAAGATCAATGTCTAAAGGAGATCCTTATAAAATCCATTACTACATTCGAGAATAGCATCCAAAGACCTAAAGAGCTTCTAACCTCCATCCATAATATAGGACTTCCAAGTGGATAGCCAGTTGAGCTTGTTTTCAATGGGAATCAAGGTGTTTTGTCTAGATACGTCGAGTCAAATCTAAGGAGGTAAGTGAATGTAATAACTTTGAAAAGTGAAGAGAAGTAATATTATGAATATTATACCTATATCAGTACCAGATTTGATTCCAGTATAATAAGTTACCAATATCAGTCAATATCGAATATCATTTTGGGTAATTTTTAAAATTATAAAATAATCCCTAAATTTTTTAAAATTGCTAAATAGTCCTTAATATACTGTCTATATAATTTTTAATTTTACATCATTCTTGTGACGAAAAATTATAATACTATAAATTTAAAATAATAACTATCTCTTTATTTCTATTAATATTACTTTTCACTTATTTCATATATAAATAATAATCACAATTAGTATAAGAAAAATATTATTTAATTATCTTACATCTATAAAACTAAAAATAATGCCAAATATTTAAAATTTTATAATTTACATCTCATAATAAAGAATAATTACATCAAAACATCATATAGTAAGAGTAATAAAAGTCTATAACTCTATAGGTATTACAATAAGAGTTCATGTCGAGGAATACAACTAAGTAGAAGCGAAACCTAAAATAAAAACACTGACAATTAAAGTTTTATATTTATATTGTATACATAAAATTTAATATATATGTATCAAATAGAAGTGAAATAAAAAGATAAGAGAAAAAATGAACTTGGAACTTCATTCAATCGAATATCCTCTTAAATAATATTGACCCAAACTTTTATTCAGTCTAAAATCCTTATCATTGAGAGGAGCCTCATTATCACCATCATTTAAATTCATCTCATCCAAGAATTATCTTCTAAGTCACTCTCATCTATCAAAATTGGTTCCTCAAAACCCAATACGCTAAAAGATAGATATGATTAAGGCAAATTGGATTTATAAAACTATTTTTTTATTAAGAGTCATAGAAAACAAATAAAATAAATTATTAAGAAATTATATTCAACTCAACAATGATAATAAAATAACTTTCTTGAAGCTTTAAGTTGTGGCAAAAAAGGATTAAATTGTTCAATCTTTTATGTTCCAATCTATTTCTTTTTTTTGTAATGGATGACTTCATATATGCTTCAGTTCCTTTCATACCTTATTGCACTCATACATTGACTTAGAATTCAAATTACAACCTTTACAATTCTGGAACACCACTTCTGAATTGGTCCCACTAAGCAAATGTTAGAAAATAAAAATAACCTTATAAATAAAATAAAGTGATAATATATAATTGGATTAAGTATGTCTCTTTACGGAATTGAAATGGGTATCCCAAAATCACTAGAAGCATCCTTGCAAACCTCTATTTATGAGCTTAGGAGGTCTTACATCATATCATATGCAACAATTGTTGTAATAGTTAATAGCATCCCCCTAATTAACTTCAATTTTCTTTGTAAAACCTGGTCTAAAATAGACTCTACAATTCAAAAATGCCCCAGCTGCAAACAACAAAGAGTAAAGTTATATTTCTCATTTTTCATTGATGACTATAAGATAAGGTGTATATAAAGAAGGCCTATTTTTTAAATTGGCCTTGATTTCTTCCCTCACCCTTTGTATAGCCTTATAAAAATAATCCTTTTTTACCTTTTTATCACTATTATCCAGGTGAATTACTCTCACTAAAAGCTTACAAAAAGGGATGATAAATTGACAATGGGACTAAAATTTATGATCTTAAGCTATAATTCTAGAAACCTTGATTCCAACATTAGACCTGATTGAGATGCAACACATTTATCACTTGTAAATATTTGTCTCAACTCGTTCTTTGTTAGAACAAAACACTAAAATGATAAGAAATTAGTCGCAAATCTTGTAATAGTAAGGCCACAAAAATCCCTACCATTGGTGAAATCTTTTCTCATCAAATTCAAAACTCATGCACAATTATAGATGAACTTGGTCACTTTTCTTACTTTTTACATAGTTTCATCAATCATAGGAAAGTATCTAGCATCTCCTATAATTTTAAACATCAGGTCAATACAATGTGCAGTACAATGAGTCCAATAAAAAGAATTATACATACTTTGTAAACTTTTTTCCAACTACTTTATCTGTAGAATCATTGTCAGTCATAAACCATATAACCTTTTTAAGCCCTACTTCATTCACAACTTCATCAAATATCTTAAACAAATTATTAAAATTTATAATATGGCATCAATAGAATTTAAAAACATTGTCCCCTTGGCAAAATAAACTAAAAAATTGATAATAGGCTTATGTATTCTATTTGTCCATCCATTATATATAATTGCTCTTCTTTCACCAAAATAACTTTCTATTTCAAATGTAGATATACTCAGAAGATTATCTCTATAGTCATCAATTGAAGGTGCTTTGTATCATAGATTGTAAGAGGCAATAGAATGCACCATAGGCTAGTAATAATAAGATTGGACAGCTTTAAATGATACACCTTTATCTTACCACCATTTATTCACCATATCTCAACTATAAGCTGCTTCTTTAGACTGTAAGGCATTATGAATGGAAGGTTATTCATTGTACAAAAACATCAAGACACCTATATTCTCCTTTTCCCCATATCAGGTGCAACAATCCTTAAACCTTAACACCTCATTGTTATACCATAATCAAAAGAGCTTCCACTACCAATTTTATAATTCAATCTTTGCCTTCTATCTTTCTCATGTTAATACTCTTTAAGCAAAGTTTTCATTTTTCATTTCATATCATGGCTAAATTTTTGAAAAGGCTCCACATCAACTTTGATCCCAACTAATGCTTCTTTAATTTGGTGATTCACCCACCTTTCAAATGATTGTTGAATAAAAAAATGGTTAAATCTTCATTTTAGGAAGCAGTCTAGCATAAGTACAAGCTAGATCATCAAATCTTCCTAAATTTAAATAGGCTAAATTATTAAGAATACTCAAACTTCCCTCGATTTATTTGTAAAATCAAAAAAGGCATATGTTAAAATTAAATTAATAATTTCATATTAAAATAAAATTTATTGTATATGTAACTTTAGTATAACTATAATTTTATATAAATTGATGTTCTTCTTTAAAGAAAAGCACAAGAATATCTAGATAAAGTAATATTGTTAGATGGAGACATCAATGATTACTTCCTTGCTTTTGAAAGATATATGTTAGGTTAATAAAGAGAATCCAATGCCATTCAACTATCATTTGGTAATAATATATATGTATATATATACACACACATATATATACACATTTATGTATTAATCTTCTCTAATAGGAATTATTTGAAGGAATTGTGGTGGATAACCTATTTTAAGATTAAAAATGTTATATTTGTAGGTTCCTTCACTATCTCCTCACCTATAGTGTTTTATCCATAAAAGAAAAATTATATGTGTATACATATTAAGTAAGAGTTATAGATTCTCGTATTGTACATTTTGAAATGATAATTTAAGGGATGTAATTAATCCCCTTAAAAGGAAAGAAACATAGAAGAATATACATGCATAAATATTGCTAACGTTAGCAAATAATATGTTTAAGCTTATTAGAAACTAGATATTAAATCCTTTTGAGACTAAATAATTAATATAAGATTCTTATATAAACTGCACATTAACCTTCTAAAAAAGTATAAAAAGATTCATTCACTCATTATATAATTAATATGGACTTTTATGTCTTTTATAATTCAATTCCACAAAAAAGCCAAACAAATAATTAATATAATATATAAACAAACATTAAATACAATATAACCCTCATTATCATTAAGTAATTAGTCATTATATAAATAAAGTAACAAAATATTATATAACCCTAATTGAAATCTATGCAAAAAATAACAAGTACAACCCAAGTGGAGTAGGGAGCTGTTAAGTGGTAACATTGCGATAGAGCTTACAGTTGGCGGTGGTAATGGAGGCCTAGCAAGACTTGGCAATAACAATAGAGCTAGAGGCGAGGCTAGAGAATGAACTGGTGATAGATGGATGGCAAAGAAGAGCAACTAAGTGAGGTTGAGAGCTAGCAGGTGGCGACGGTGGGACTTAAGAATGAATAGCATAGTGGACTGGACGACTACTGTGCTGATTGCTAAGAGTTGAGAGTGAGAGAGGCAAAGGAGTGAAAGGGAAAGGGAGAGTGGGCATCTATTGTAGTAATGTTGTGTTATTATGTTAGGGCTTGTAAACAGATTTAAGTTTCTATCTTTTTGCAGTTTGATCCTATAAATAATTTATTTTGTAATTCCATCTAATATAAAATTAGTATTTCGAATACTGGTTGATACCATAAATTGGTACGATACTAAAGGTTATCATACCATTTTTTGACTAGTATGGTATAATAATCTAATCAATGGAGAGGAGTTACAGGATAAAAAGAAGGAAGAAGAGTAGAAGTTATAGGTTGAAGAGAAGGAGGAAGTTATTGTTCAAAAAGAAGAGGAAGGGAAATATAAGCTAAAAAGGAGGTTTTTCAAGGAATTTTTGGTAGTCTTCTTAAATATGTAGCCGTCTTACATCCCATTGAACAAATTTCCATTGTTAATTAAATATCCATGGGGTTTTATCATTCCTTTCTATATTCATAGTTTGTTAATGAAAAGGGTGTTAGTGGATCTACTGAATATTATTAATTTGATGCCATTTTAACTAATTATATTGTAGCATGTAGCATAACTAAAGAAAAATGGGTCTTTTCTTATGAAGATAGGTCGAAGCAAGTTGCTGATTACAGATCCAAGTTAATAAAAAACTTAAGCAAAAGTCCATCTAAAAGGCCTAAAAAGAAGCATTAGTTGAGAAGAAACTAAACAACTTCGATTTTTTGGTTTCAATTTAGTTGATTTAGGATTCTTTAGAATTAGTTTTAGAATGTTTTGTTTGGTATTTAATTCTTATTGCATGTCTTTTTAGTTTTTATTATATTTAGATTTTTTGTTTTGATTTTATTATTGAGATGCAACTCGATAAGTTTTGTAGATTATAAAGTTAGCATTACCCTGAAGGCCAGAAAGAGATCAGATTTCACTAGCCCATAATGGATATTGATGGAATTGGATGAGGATAATAATATATACAAAATAAGTGTGGGGGATGTTTAAACCCTAAGTTTCAACGAGATTTTTACTAGATTGTTATTGATGTTGTTGTTGAAAATATATAAAGGACATGGTTTGGATATATCTCTATGTTCATTAACATGACACCTATATGGTACAATATCCAACCCATGTTAAAAAAAAGAGGAGTCTCGAATAAGAAACAAAATAAGGACAAAATTAACAAATGTTTAATATAACACTATGTTGCTGGCCTATGATGGCGTTATAGTTCATGAAAGCCAAGTTTCTGATAGCATATAAGGAAACACAAGGATGTGTTGGTCCCATATTCGATATAAAATCTCAAGTTTCATGAAATAAAAGGAGGAAAAGAGAAGGAAAGGGAGAGAATAGCAAGATTCCATCAAGATCAATCGAGTAGGATCAAAATTAAAAAACCATACAGTCTTTCTTATATGTCCTTTTTTATTTTTTATGGATATCCTTTATTTTACAATGAATCAAATGCGATATAGATTTAGATGAATGGACCTTAGATTTATATTTTAAATTGATTGCTTTGTTAATGAAAGATTATCGTTTTCTTAAAATTTATTCGTGTTTATACATTATGTTAAACTGAAAGAATAAGAGTTTAAGATTGTATAATTAGATTCATACATAAGGATTGAGACATTATTTGTATGCTTAGATCATAACATAATAATAAGGGGCTTATATATGGTACCTAAAAAGAGAACTGCATGGTCTTTCTAAGTTAGGGTGAAACATACAATAGGAATTCATTGGGTGACTTAATGCATTCTTAGGGGTTTTGATTAGAAAGAGAAGTAATTACATGTCTTCAGAGAGAATATGGTTGTAACTTAGGAATTCCTTTTGATCCAAATAATTAGTATTAACCATTAAATCAATATAAATTCAAACATAAAGAAATTTTAGGGGGATTCCATATTAGTGTCTTATATATCTATTAATTGCTTATCCTTAATTATCTCTTTAGTTAATTAAGTCTTGTTTATTATTTAGATTAGTTTAGTTTTCTTTTAAAATGTAATCATTTGTTTAGATTAGACAATAGAAATATGGTTAATACTAATAATCATAGTCCTCATTGTATTGACTTATACTCATCGGGTGCTACTTAAAATTACACCATACACTTATAGTTAAAACAAAACCATTTAGATTCTTTAACTTTCTAGTAGGCTCTTAAGGATTTGAGGAAGCTATCGATACAGGCTTAAATACTAAAATTATAAGCTATGATACTTTGTGCCAAAAAGCTTTAGGACATCAATCAAAAGACAAATCTTCTTCATAACAGGAGTATAGGGGAAACTAACGAAGCTACCCTAAAGGCTAAAGAGTTACCAATTTCCTTTTAAAGGATTTTTTGCTTAAATCCTAGTAATTTATAGATCCTATAATTCATAGGTCCTAATGAAAGAGAAAATTGCCCTCTCTTTATTTAAAGCATTGGATAATCATAGTTCCTTATTAAAGCAAAAGTCAATGGTGCAATGACTGAATGAAGGTGATAGGAATATGAAGTTTTTCTACAATGTTTCAATAGAAATAGAATTAATATATTGATAAAGTAACAAAAGGAAATCTTCTAAGAGCATAATCAACTTCTTTATCATACTATCAATTATTTCAATGAAATGATTCTTTATTTTCTCAAAAAAATTGTTTCAAGGAAACACTGGACTCTCTTAGCTTAGGTTCCTCTTCTCTTAATGAAATTCCCTTCAATACTACCTATATCAACTAGGACCCAATTCCATTCCTTTCCAAACCATTTATAAATAAAAAATTAAAGATTCTCTCTTTAGCCTTAACCTAACAAGGCTTTAGGACCGGATGGTCTAAATGACTTCTTTTACTAAAAACTTAGTATTCCATTGGTAAGCTAGTTATAAAAGTTTTCCTTGAATTCAAATTAGGAAAATTGCGTAAAGAGATTACAAAACTTGAAATTAGGAAACTTGTGTAAGGAGATTAACAAAACTCACTTTTTTCTTATCACTGAGATCCCTAATCCCTCATCTCTCTTCTATTGCAGACTTATAGTCCTTTATAACGTATTTAAAATTATTTCTAAAATGATTGCAACTGGACTAAAGACTGCTTCAAGCTTCTTAATCAAATCTAGCCAAGGAGCTTTTATGTGAGGAAGAAGCATTGGATATAATATCTTTATTACTTAAGATTTATTCAAATTTTACCATAAAAAGCTTTCAACCAGAAGTTATGCAATCACTATGGATTTCTATAGGGCTTTTGACTTAATGAAATAAATTTTTCTTTTCAATATTTTGGCAGCTTTTGGCAATTAAGAAAATTTCATCTTTTAGATTTGTTAATGTGTCCCAACTCCCTCGTATAGCATTTTGGTGAATGGAGAGTCATCTAACCTAATTAAAGGAGTTAAAGGCCTAAGACAAAAGGATCATTTATCCCTTTATCTCTTCATTCACTTCATAAAAACTTTTATAAACCTATCCTCTAAGAATATAATGACAAGCAACTCCTTCAGATATCACCACAAATGTGAAAGACTAAGGCTCTTTAACATTTGTTTAGATGACTTATTTTTTTTGTAAAGTTTATGCTAATACCTTTAAAATTCTAATTCAATCTTTATCCTAGTTCAATAACATGTTAATGCCATCTATTAACCAATCCAAAAACATTTTCTATATCTCTATGAGGGAAATTAATAACTGAGATTCTGACTCAAATATCTAGTATAGAACTTCGACTCCTACCTTTTAACTATCTTGGTATTCTTATCTCTGCTTTAAAATTAATTCACAGGGGTTATTAGCCTTTATATAATATTATTTGTAAGGGAATTGGCTACTAGAACAATAAGTCAGTATATCACACTAGGAGAGTCACATTGATCAAGTTTGTTCTTACTATTATTGGTTTCTATTGGTGTTCAAAATTGTCACTCCTTACCACCCTAATTAAATCTAATGAAAGAATGTTGAAAAACTTTCTTTATACAAGAAAGAGTGAAGATTTTTATAAAGATAAAGTTAGGTGATATGATGTCTGCCCACATATAAATGAGGAAGGACTTTGAATTAAATTCATAAGGATTCAGAACAAAGTGTTATTAGGAAAAATGATATGAAAGCTCTTCAATGATAGAGAGTCTCTTTGGGTAAAGTCGATCCCTGCACAATTCCTAAAAATTATCAACTTCTAGAAAATTTATCCCAAATGCTCGACCTCTTGGATAATAAGATAGATCCTTAAACTTAGGGATGATATTGGGCCCAATATATGGGTTAAGATATGAAATGGATTTATAACCTCTTTTTGCCATTGCTATTGAATCTAATAAGCACCCTTTCTAACATTCCAAATTTTGACTCTTTAATGATACCCATGAGTAAAAATACAATGGCGTTAGTTATAATCAAAGATAACTCATGATGATGTCCTCTATTTAGAGGTTTCAGCTTCATAATTGGCACTCTTCCTTTTTAAATTCCTAACAAACAATTAAAGAAAAAACTTCTTTAGTTCAAGGACATGTCAGTACGTTCACTAACAAATTGTGTTAGGATATCTTCAAAGACAGCAAGTGGTTGGTGAAATAGGGAAATCTAGTTTGGTTTCCACATAAACATCCTAAAGTCTCCTTCATTTTATGGTAGCTGTTAGAGAGAGACTTTATACTAAAGACATAATCAAAATTTCTTAACCATTTAAGACCATATATATCCTTTACAATCATGAACTTGAAGCTCACGATCGTCTCTTTTTTAGGTGCCAATACTCATCTTTTCTCTGTAATGGTATTTAGTCCCTTTTTGATACAAGATATATGCATTTCCAATGGAAGAAAATAGTCACCTGGGCTACCAAAGTTTGTTATAGTAGTCAAAGTGATCTCAACATTTTTTAAATCTCCCTTACATATATTATTGTAGGATTTTCAAAAGTGATTTAATGGATACAACATCACTCTTTTATTTCTATACTAGACGATAAAAGAGACAATCTTTGATAAAGGGATTCAAAATGTTGTTAGTCAAGCTATGGTTTTAAGATGGAACATTAGTACAAATCCTTCGTCACTTAAAGAACCATAAAATTCAGTCGATCCTTGATTGCAATAGTTAGGAACTACTAAAGTAGGTAAAGTCTTTTTTCTACTTCCTAATGTGTTTTTGTCTTTGATATACTTGAGCTCTTTACGATCTCGTAATTTATCTTGTTTAGTTCCTTTATTTTCTAAAAAAAAGCTGTTTTTTTGTCTTACGACTAAATAATAAACAAAAACTTTGTCACATAATTAAATTATCACAAATTCAAGCAAACACAAATTAATGTTGGTTTATAAAATCCACACCGTTTAATACATGTTTTGGAACTCAGCTTCAAGTTAATGTAATTTCAAAATTTTCAAATATAATTAATACAAAAATAGGAAAGTTATATGAAATTTAGGTTAGTAACATAATTGATCACATGCCTTAATGGATGAAAATGGAGCACATATATTGAAGAGAATACATATTAAAAATAGTTGGTTTTATATCCATCAAAGAATATTTCCAGTTAAAATTATGTTGGAATTTCCTTGATAAGAATTTTTGGTATAAGCGTAAAGAGTTAAAACAGGGTTAAATTTTGATGGAGGAAATTAAATCGGAAACAGATGAAACATAATAATGCAAGATGAGGTTTGAACTTAGTATGGAGTAAGCCCAGCTACATCCTCCTTTTAAGAAGCTCAAATGAGAATATATCAAAGCCCAAAATGAGAAGGCGTTGAGCTGACGCGACGCCGTCCCGATTTTGATCCAGCACTAATCCGACGCCTTAACCGCGTAATCTTTAAGCTAGGTGAGAAGTTTGAAACCTACGGGGCTCTAATCTCCTGTCACACACTTCCTCATTCACCTAACTGGATCCCTGCTTCAAGCCGTTAGATATGCTCAGATTTTGTACCACGTCAGCGCAGATTCAAATTCAAAAGAAGGAATAGAAAATAAGGAGAAGAGGCAGAAACAGCAGCTTAGGGTCTGATCTATCCAACCCTTTATAAAACCTCCTTCGTTTGCCGGAAGCGCATACACTCTCTCAAAACTCAAGATTCAAATTTGGAATTCGCAAGCTTTCGGATAAAATGGTTCGCCGCCCCTTCTTCTTTTGATTTCATTATTCTCCTAGTTCTCAGTCTCGATCTGCGTTTGTAAAAAAAAAAAAACGCTTGATTACATGTTTTTGTTATCGATTTAGGTAGTGGTTTAATTGGTGTTTGGTTGCAGGCTTTGCCCAATCAGCAGACTGTTGACTATCCAAGCTTCAAGCTTGTGATTGTCGGCGATGGCGGTACAGGTAATTTCTTTTGTTCTTTATTTTCTTTTTCTCTTCTCGTTTGCGAATGTTCTAAGCGGTTGTTTCGCTAAGATTGTATTTGGGTTTCAAAACTAATTTACTTAAACGATCTGATCTTTTGTTTCTTCTGGTTTTTGGTCGTCGATTTGATGATTCCCATCTGGTTCTTGACATTTCATTTTGGTCCATGCAGGGAAAACAACATTTGTGAAAAGACATCTTACCGGCGAGTTCGAGAAGAAATATGAGCGTAAGTTGCAACTGTTACTTTATTTATTTATTTTGGCGTCTTTGCAAAACTCGAGAATTGCATTTTTGTAAGATTGTCGGAGGCCGTCTTGTATGTAAACTGAATTTTCTTGTGTGTTAACTGCAGCTACTATCGGTGTGGAAGTTCACCCCTTGGACTTCTTCACTAACTGCGGGAAGATTCGGTTCTACTGCTGGGACACAGCTGGACAAGAGAAGTTTGGTGGTCTTCGAGATGGATATTAGTGAGTATTGGTGGCTTGTTGCCCTTCATCCATGAGTCATTTGAAGGCCTTATTATGTGCACCGTGTTTTGATTTTTTACTTGTTATTGGCTAATAAAAAAACCTCCAATTTTAAAAGCCTAGTTTATGATGCCAAGTTTGGTCTTGGAAGTTGCCTTCTTCCTCCCGTTTCTAGCTTTCGTTGATTATATATATATATATATCTGTGAGTGTGTATGTGTGTGTGTGTGTGTGTGTGTGTATTGTGGTTGGAGTTGCAAATTGTGGTATTATGTTGAAGCTTTTTTCTGCATGTCATCCCCAATTTCTCCTTCCTTTTTCCTTTTCGTGCTTCCGTGTTACGACTGTGATGTACTTGAAATTGGTACCTGTGCAGCATTCATGGGCAGTGTGCCATAATCATGTTTGATGTTACTGCTCGTCTGACATATAAGAACGTGCCTACATGGCATCGGGATCTTTGCAGGTTCCTTTTAGTTCTTTTAACAATGCGTTCTATCTCTATTTTCACTTGTATTAAATACCTTACGTTGTTTTGGATAGAGTCTGCGAAAACATTCCCATTGTTCTTTGTGGAAACAAGGTAGATGTGAAGAATAGGCAGGTGAAGGCGAAGCAGGTCACTTTCCACCGCAAGAAGAACTTGCAGTACTATGAGATATCTGCAAAGAGCAATTACAACTTCGAAAAGCCTTTTCTCTACCTCGCAAGAAAACTCGCGGGGTGAGTAACAGTGTTTACTAAGAAGCATATTTTGTCCTTTATTTTCTGAAGTGTGATCTTCTAATTTTATAACTGCTCACACGAATGTAGGGATCCTAACTTGCACTTTGTGGAGTCTCCAGCTTTGGCTCCTCCTGAAGTGCAGATTGATTTGGTAGCACAGCAACAGTAAGTGTTTAGTAACACAATTTTCCCTTTTCTTCGCTGTTCTTTCGTATTTAGTATTAACGTCGTTGGAAATACTTAAGCATTCATACTCATAACCCTTCCCCTTACCCCTCTTCTATTGCTTGTGTAATGTATGTCACAACTATTATTCTGTTGATTGTACTATACTCCATTATCTTTGTATGTAAACAATTTTTCGTCTACTAAGAATTCCTCTCTGTGTGGTCAAATTACCGTCTGCATGAGTTCTTGGAAGTTGAGTTGTTTCCTTCTATTGCAATAAAAAATTTCCATGACTTGTTTCTTAACATTCTTGTTATGATAATGGTGATTTAACAGGCATGAGGCAGAACTTGCCATAGCGGCTGCTCAACCTCTTCCAGATGACGATGATGATACATTTGAGTAAAAGAGTAGCTGGATATTAATTAATGGGAACAAGAGGCTTGCTTGTGTTGTCTGTTAACATTGCATGACAATGGAATTTTCTGGGTCATTTTGATCAGCTTTGTTTTGCATCATGGTTTTGTGGGGGGCTTTTTAGCGTTCTTGTTCTCCTATATTTAGAGTTTTATATCATCACTCTTTTTAGGATGTTATTGCCATCGTATCTTAATTTACGGATTATGATTTCATATCAATTTTGGCATATGTTGTTCTGATAGCTCATGAAGTTTCCAACTTGGACAATGGAAATTCAGGACAATGTCTATACAAAGATATTTCTGTTCACCTTGTTTCTCACCTTTATTTGTCTATCTCATGCTCTAAGACGAGGCTGAAAACTCTAAACCTTTGTGATACGATTTTTCTTCTATCACTTGGTCTTATTTTTAAAAAAAAAAGAATAAATCCACTAAGCTCTGCATTCGCAGCCTATACTGACACAAGCGGTGTTCCATTTTCACATTGATTGATATGGGATTCGAACCTGCGACGTGGGTCGATCCAGGAGTTACCTAGTAGTTTTGATATTACTTTGTTACTTAAAATTCGAGTTGAAGGTAAGACGATACTAAATTACTAGTTTTGTTATTACTTTGCAACTCAAAACTAGAGTTGAAGGTAAGGGATACTAAATTACTTAAGTAATCTTATATTCTTAATGACTAGTTATATACTTAACAACAATTTATATTAGAATAATTGGACAACTTAATGTGTGATGAAACCACTCTTAAGAAGTTTTTAAAGCAAATTATATATTATGTCTTTTAGTTAATCAAACCCTTTATGCACATTATAGTTTCACTGTATCACTTTCATTGAATCACTGATCGGATTCAATTTATCTATTGTCTAAATTATCCAAATTTAGGAGTTTCTTTTTATTTAATTTTAGATTTTTCTATATGCCTTTGAATTTGTTTTACTAATGAGAGAGAAACTCTAACTTCTCTCTAACCTTTCCCTCACTCATAAACCCTAATCCTAAATCTGAAATCACCCCATTCCTCTACAAGACCTTCTCATACCAAAACCACAGATTTGACTCCACTAAACCTTGAACCTAACTCACGCATACCTTATGCCCTGAGCATAAAATGGACCCAAACTTTCCACCACTATCAGCCACTCTCAAACCCACCATTTCCCCGACCTCCCATCCAAACACCTCTCCTCCTAAACTCTCTTCAGCCCATCTTTCTTCCCCTTCCCACTCCTCTACAAATCTACCCTCCATTTCTGCCACTGTTCTCAAACCTTCAGACCCTACCATAGGTAACACTGCTAGTGGACTTAGGAAAACCTGGAAACAAGTAGTTGGGGATAACACTGACTTATCTTTGATTTATAGTCCACCAGTGGAGATCGATAGGAAGCTAATTGTGGCTCCTAATTTAGACATCCTACAAGGAGCTAGGTCATGAGAAGCTGCCCTAGTCAGATTTTTATGGACAAAAGACCGTCATTTCCAGTGATACGAGCATGGGCACAAAGAAATTGGAAAGGAAGAAGTCTTATGGAAGTAATGCTCACTGAGGAGGACAACTTGATATTCTCCTTCTCCTCAAAATCGGAAGCTCAAAAGGTAATTGAAGAAGGCCTTTGACACATCTGTTGAGAAATCGGATCCGGATCTGATCCGAACCGCAGCGGAATAATCACAAAACTTTTTCGTGACGTTTGATTTCCCGAAAACCAAGATCTATTTAATTCTATAAAATGATTAACACAAATCATAATAAAACGAAATTTAATTCGTACCTTATTCCGAAGCTTGATCTTTATCTTGATGCATCCCTCGAACCGTTTCTGAAACTGATC
>JAOTAY010000001.1:9417679-9458626 GCA_025629805.1 Erythroxylum baracoense
CATCTAAACATGTACAAGATAAATAATGCCTTTAAATAATTTGTCACTAAAATACAACCAAAGTGATTGGCTGTAGGGCATAAACCAACAACATCTCTTAACTCCCTTTATTTCTTCAAAATTGGCAATCGGGATTGGAATTAAAAAAAATTGGGGTGAAGAATATACATCTATGGATGAACATTCACAATATTCCTTACGAATATTAGACTACTAAGGGATTGAGTATGCTTGCTAGCTACTTAAGAAAACCAATATATATGGATAAAAATGCTGCATTGAGGAAAAGGGTAGGATTTGCTCGTTTATGTGTAAGTATGGACATCTCTAAGGAAATGAAAGCAAGCATCCCTATCTTAAGGTTGGAAAATGAACACTCCCTAAAAGAAGATAAAGTAGTGGTTACTTACTAATGGAAACCATCTCTTAAGGCTCAAGGCAAAGAATGGAAACCTACCGGAAAAGTTTTTACTAGAGGTGACTACTGGGAGGTGATGGGCATAGAAAAGAATCTTACAGAGGCCAGCAAAGAAGATGTGGATGCAGAACAAGTTTCGGATAACCATGGAATAGTCCAGGTTATGGAAGTCTCTCCTATTAATAGGGAGAACACTCAAGAGGAACAGAATACAATTTCAATTCAGCAAGAAGGAACACCTCAGAAGCTCTCTAATAACTAACATAATTCACTGATGAGCAAGGCACAGAATGTTCCTGATACTACTGGGATTATTCCTAATGGAGGTGCACTAGAACCTACACAAAGTGAAAACAGATTACAAAAGGCAGATATGCATAATGGAGATTCTCAAGAGGAGCATTTTGAGCAATTAATCTCTAGGAAAATTAATAGGAGCAGCAGGAAAGGCTCCAAAGGTAAAAGCAACCTCTTATGACTTTGATTGTATGGAATGTCCGTGGAATAAATAACCCCTCCAAGCTTAATGCCTTAAACGATTTTGTTAAAAAAGAAAAGCCTCTGGTTTCTTGTCTTTTGGAAACCAAAATTAGAGTAGTAAATCTGAATAAACTAAGTATTTTGGGTAGTAAATGGCAATTCCTTACAAACCACCAAAGTCATGCCTATGGGAATATCATTACTGCTTATGATAAGGAATTGGTGGAGATTAAAGCCCTAGATTCCAATCAGCAGTTTCTTCATACTGAGTTTTATTTCAAAATGGAAAATTGCTATATTTTTGCTACTTTTGTCTACGGGTTTAATACTATGTTCCAAAAAACCGATCTCTGGAATTCTCTAAGAAGAATAAAGGCTTCGATAAATGCTCCATGGTTAGTTAATGGTGATTTTAACACCACTCTATTCAAATCGGAAATAGAAGGAAACTATAATTTGCTCATTTATTCTTCCTATATGTTTGATTGTATGCAGGATGTGGAGCTTTTAGATCTAAAGTTTGATGGCCACATATTCACTTGGTCAAACAAACAAAGCTCTACTTGGCACATTAGGAAAAAACTGGACAGAGCAATAGTAAATGTGGACTAGCTTAAGACATTTTTAGGCAGCTCAGTGAAGTTTCTAAACCTTGGAATTTCTGACCATACTCCAATGAGGATTGACAACTTGTTTACTACTACTAGAACCCTTCATCTTCGGTTCAACAACTTTCTGGTCAATATGGTGGGTTTTTAAGAAGCTATAAGGAAGGGTTTAGATTGTGCGGTTTATGGTACAAAACAGTGCATATGCATCCAAAAGCTCAAGTCTATTAAAAAGGAATTGAAGAGCTTTAACTCAAAGAGAGGTCAAAATCTCTCCAAGGAGATAGAAACTGCAAGAGATAAACTTTCAGTGATACAGAAAATGATGGCAGGGAATCCTACAGATGCTCCACTAGCTACAGCTGAAAAGAAAGCCCTAAAGAACTACCTACAACTGGGGGATAATCAGTGCTCCTTATTCAAGCAGAGAGCCAGAATCAACTGAATAAAGGAAAGAGATAGATGTACCCAATTCTTTTTTAATTCAGTGTTAGCTAGAAAGAATGTGAACAGAATCACATCCATCACTTCTGAATCTGGAGTTGTTTATGGACAAGAAGATATTGCTAAGGATGCAAGGAGTTTTTACAGTGCTCCCCTTGATCTTGGTACTGATCTAAAGCAGTATATCCAAACAAGAATCCCTGCACATGAGGCTAATTTGTTAATTAGAATAGTCTCGGAATAGGAAATAGAGAAGGTTGTTTTTTAAATGAATGGCTTTAAGGCACTAGGACTTGATGGTTTAAATGGCTTTTTCTATCAAAAATCCTGGAGTGATGTACGGGGACTAGTTAAGGAGGCTGTGTATAAGTTTTTTTAAAAAGGGGTACTGCTTAAGGAGATCAACAAGACTTTTCTTTATTTGGTCCCTAAAAACTCCAACCTGACCTTTTGGAGTGAGTTCAGATCTATTTCCTGTACTAATTTCCTCTATAAGATCATAACCAAGATCTTGGCAAATAGAATGAAGAAGGTACTAAAATTTCTCACAAGTGAAAATCAAGGAGCTTTTATGAAAGGCAGGGATATTGGGGATAATATCCTTCCAGTGCAGGAGCTCTTGAAAGCTATAATCACAGGAAAAGTCCTCTAAACTGCTCTATTAAAGTGGACTTACAAAAAGCATTTGATAGTGTGGACTGGAACTTTTTGCTACATACCATGGAGGTTATAAATTTTCCCCTAAGATTTAGAAGATGGATTCGAGAATGTATTACTTCTGCTTCCTATAGTTTATTAATAAATGGGAGTCCTACTGAGATGTTCAAAGGAAGGAAATGGATTAGGCAAGGGGATCCTCTTTCTCCTTATCTATTCCTAATTTGCATGGAAGTTCTTACTCAAATGTTGAAGTATAATACTTCTACAAATTCCAGATTCAAATTTCATTCTAAATGTAAGAAACACTCCTTCACTAGCCTATGTTTTGTAGATGATCTAATCCTTCTAAGCAAGGCTAATGTCGACTCAGTCTCTATATTGACAAGTACTCTCAACTCCTTTAAAAAGGTATCGGGTCTATGTATCAATCTTCAGAAGAGTTATCTCATACTTTCTAAAAATGCTTCTCATCTCTCTAACGCCTTGTCACTAGCTATTGGTATGGAAAGCAAAGACCCTCCTCTTCTATACTTGGGTATCCCTATTTCATCTAGGAGACTACGGTTTTGTGAATATATCCCTCTAATGGAAAAAATTCAGAAGCGTTTGGGATTATGGACTAATAGAGCTCTATCCTATGGAGGAAAAATTTAACTTTTGAAATCAGTTATAATGTCAATGCAAACCTATTGGAGTTCCTATCTATTTCTCTCCAAGTGGCTTATTAAATCAATTGAAAAGCTAATGAAGCAATTTCTATGAGGTAAGAGGAAGAGTGAGAAAGGTATTGCAAAATTTAGTTGGAGGACTATTTGTCAACTGAAAGAAGAAGGTGGTTTGGGGTTGGAATCAATTAGCAAGAAAAAAAGAATGCTAATGACTAAGAGGATTTGGAGAATCCTAGGTGGAAAGCAATCTATGTAGATCAAATGGATCCATATCTACTTACTAAAAGGTGAGAGTTTTTGGGCTCTAAAAATCAAAGATAGTTTCACTTAGTTCTTTAATCAGATTCTAAGGATGAGGGAAGGAGTCAAACAGTGCATCACCTATTAAATAGGGAATGGAGAAAGTATATCATTATGGTATGACAATTGCATAAGGCATGGAGCTCTAATCCATAACCAATTGGCAAAAACTCTATTGGAGATGTTCCCTAAGAAAACAAAGCTGAAAGAAATAGCTAGAGATGGAGATTGGTTGCTAACATCGGATGAGATTAGTCAATTGTCCATTCCACATTATAGAAGCCATTGGGAAAGAGACATATATCTATGGCATGAGATCTCAGTTTTAGATATAACTCTAAAGGTTGCACAAAAGATAAGGGACATGTCTGCTAATAGGACTGGATGATTTTCCCTGATATGGAACAAAATTCTTAAATGCCAGTTTTTTTCTCTGGCTAGCTTTGTTGAATAGGCTCAGCAGTATGGATAGACTGAAATTCCTACCCTCCTCTAAAATGTGCACCCTCTGTTATCTTGAAGATGAAACTAGAGACCACCTCTTTTTTGAGTGTGCTTTCTTAAAAGAGATTTGGTCTAGAATCTTTACTCTATGTTTACCAAGGACTCCCTATCATAGACTCTCGGACATACTATTGAACCTATCTCATCTGAGCACTTCTAAACATGACAGGGATATAATCCTTATCTCAGTAACTACATGTGCCTAAACTATATGGAATGAGAGGAACAACAGAAGATTCAGAGAGGAATCTAAAACTCCTCTCTCTCTTACTGATGGTCAGTATAAAGGACCAACTAATAATACATCACCTGAACCTACATTGTAGTAGAAGAATGGCTCTCACTTGGAGAGTCTAATCTCTGATGATTTCTTCTAATCCCTAGAATTTAAACTACTTCATTCATCTATGGTATCAATTCAGTTCATATTAGTTCAGATCAATGGCAGAGCAGAACACATTCATACATCCATAGTTTCAACTCAGTTCAGGTTAATACAGATCATAAACTTTTTTATACATGCATGGTATCAATTTCAGATCAATACAGAAAAGAAATTCTCCAGAAATTCAATTCATGCATGGTTCCTAACTAGTTCAGCTTCAGCTCAAAGCAGAACATTCCAAATTCTCCAACAGTTCAGACACACACATGTATGGCAAATAGCAGTACTAGTTTTCTGATCTTACCCTAGCTGAAAGGAGGGGGCTTTATCCGGACAACTCTATACAAGTTGACCTAAGCTTGTTGATCGTAGCTAAGTCCCTGTAATCAAACAAAAAGAGGGCTATTTGTATAAACCCATTTCATCAGAAGGAGAAAACTATATGAGTTATAGAAATTAATTGAGACGTGAACAACCTCAACGTTGGAAGGATCTATCTGTAGAGAAGATCTCTCCCACTGAACCCAACACAGAAAGGATTATCAAGAGAAGAGTTTGTAGGGATGGGAAAGCTTTGGCCTAATTTCAAAAGATTTAGGGAAAACAAAGACGAGTATGTTACCGTGATTGAGCAATTTGAAGCAGAAGAAAACGTAGCAGATCCATATGGAAGTCAAGCTGAGTCGCCTCCTCGCTAGCGTTTTTTGCCATCGTCACCCCTGCCATTTCGAGAAACATCTCAAACTATCACGAAAGGAAGTGGTCGTTATGCCTTAAGAGTCATGCCTCATTATTTCGTCAATGAGCGTTGTCATTTCTTGATCTTAATGGTCTTTGTTGAGCGTTGTTGTTTTGTTTTAATGATCTTGTGTCTCTTGTCTGTCCCTTGTAAGACGCAAAAATGACCTGATTGTTAACTATTTACTTACTAATGAATTCTTTAAATTCTCAAGAAAAAATCCCAACTATATTTTAACAATGAGTTTTGTCAAGAAAGCTACAAATTTTAATTTTATTAGATTATTTATTACTAATTTAGACTTTGTTGATTGCAATGTATGAAAATATCACTGGTATTGTATTTAAATTATTTGAAAATGACATGATTTCAGTTAAACTTACATACTCTATTTAATGGGGAACTAATTCAAATGGCTTGAATACAGCTTCTACATAATATTTTGATTATTTTAATGAAAATAAGTTATAAATTACAATTTTTAATTAAAAAATTTATATCATCTTTACTTATTTTAAAGGGACCGTCAATCTTTCTTTACTTGATAATATACAAAAACTATTTTTTTATAATGTTTAAATGTAGCATTTAATTTTCTAACCAAAAAAGAATTAAACTCTCCAATTTAGATAGTTTAGAAAGCTTATTTGATATGTTAAATAAGAATAATAGCATAGCATTAAAAGTGCATCCTTACCAGAATAGATAAGGTCAGAAATATAATGGTAAAGGATATATTAAAGGTAAAGGATTATCACTGGGTGTTGTTATTGTAGCATAATATTAAGAATTTATTTGACTCTTTTACAAAGAAATCACGAACCTAAAATGTACGAACTTCAAATTCTACAATAGCTTATGATTTTCAATTGTAACGCATGAAACAAGTGAATTATGTTCTTTTTTCATTTTTCATTTAATTTTTGCTCTTTAACTTACTTAAAAGGTTGGTTAGTTTTTTTAAATAATTTCTTCATCTTTAATGTCTTTTTTAGTGGGTAAAAGTTGGAATTTTTACTTTTACCTATATAAAAACGAGAACCTTAGGACTTCTTAATAATGGATTGACGCTATCTTTGATACTTTTACCAATCATACATTGTTTAGGAAGGGTCATATCTTTTTTTAATATAAAATCAACCAAAATGACAAAATAAAAAAATAATCCACCAGTTATTTAACCATTTTATCACTAAAATGCTTCATTATAGTGTATACTTAATCCTTTAATACATCAAAAATTGAGGGGGTGTTGTTTTTCTATTATGCTTATTACTTAAACCACTTTTGTTGGTATGGTCATACCAAATATGAAGCATCTTGATTTTTTTATAACTTAATAGATATCACTAAAACTAAAAAGAAAAGAGGGTTATAACAGACATAATAATATAAAACTTCCCTAAAGTAAAGGGAGGTTTTGTAATAGTAAGGCAAAAACCAACACGAAGTATAATAGAACATATAACTAACTTAGAATGTTAAAAGCTTCCAGGGGGAGGGTTAGCATAGTGCACATATTGCAGTGTAATTTCTTTAATTTTCATGCATATTTTTCTCAAGAGGTTTGAAAAATAAGTAACTTGTTTTTTTAAGAATTTTTTATCTATTTCTATAGCCTTTTTAATGAAGGAAGAGATGAAAACATCTCCTTAGGTGATATTAGCATATATGAGAAATATCATAACTTCATTTATTGTTGACAAATCACAAAAGAAGAAATCAAAGGAGCTTTGAGGGAGATGAAAAATGGAAGGGCAGTAGGGCCTGATGAGTTACTCGTAAAGGTGTAGAAGAGCATAGAAGAAGAGGATCTTACTTAGTTAGCCAAGATTTTTAATATGATACTCAAGTCTACCAAAATATCGAATACGTAAAGAATTAACATATTAATGCCTCTCGATAAGAGAAAAGGAGGCATCCAAAGTTTTAACAACAATAGAGGCATCAAACTATGTAGTCACACTATAAAGTTATGAGAAAGGGTGATTGAGAAGAGATTAAGAAAGGGCACACGTATCTTAGAGAACTCAATTTGGTTTTATGCTAGGAATCCATAATAAAAGCTATACAACTCCTTATATGATTAATGAAATATTACAGGAAAAGACAGTGGGACCTACATATGATTTTCATTAACTTAGAGAAGACTTATGATAGAGTACCTAAGGAAGTCATATGGTGTTTAGAAGTTAAAAGAGTTCCCATGACATATATACGGGTTATTAAGGATATATATAGAGGTGTTATGAATAGAGTAAGATGATAGGAGATACAAAGCATTTCTCTATAGATATCGAGCTACACCAAGGTTCCTTATTAAACCCCTTCATATTTGCAATAGTGATAGATGAGCTTACTAAGAATATTTAAAAAGATGTGCCTTTATGTATTTTGTTTACTAATGACATTGTTTTAGTGGATGAGACAAAAGAGTGTATCAATGCCAAGTTAGAACTTTGGAGGAACACAATAGAGTTGAAGGGCTTTAAATTGAGCAGAGTAAGACAAAGTAATTAAAGTGTAACTTTTCGGGCCATAAGGAGCATCCGATGTGAAGACAAAGATTAGTTTGGAAGTTATACCCTAAAAAGATTGTTTTAAGTATTTAGGATCCATCATCCAAAGCAATGTTGACATAGATGAAGACATCATATACTGTATTAAATCAGGGTGACTTAAATGGAGAGGTGTATCAGGATTTTTATATGATAAGAAAATACCACTCAAGTTCATATGTAAATTCTACCATCAAGTAATTAGGCCGACATGCTCTATTGGGTAAATTGTTAGCCTATCAAACAAATGTTTGGTCATAAGTTAATAATGGCTGACATGAGGATGCTTCGTTAAATGTGTAACCTTACAAGAAAAAATAAAGTCAAGATTAGAATGGTACGAAACAAATTCAGGGTAGCTAAGATTGATAGTAAATTAAAAGAGACAAAGCTTAAGTGGTATGGTCATATCAAGAGAAGAAATCTTGACGCTACAGTGAGAAGATGCGAGAAGATCGTACTTAGGGACTATAGGAGAAAAGAGGAATAATTAAGAAGAACTGGAGGAGGTGATAATGAATAATACAACTTTACTGTAACTTACCAAAGACATAACCCTCAATAGAAAACTTTGACGAACTAGGAAACATGTAAGGGATCTTAGATACAAAAGCCCTTCTTTTTCATAGATCTTTTGAACCTTTTCCTTTAATTATTGTGTCTTGTATTTATCCTAAATAATTTTTTCTGTAATACTTCCCCCTTTAACCATTTTAATTAAGTATTTTTCTTTTTTAATTGCTTGTATATTTTATTTATTTATTTTTCCTCTTTATTGTTTGCTTATTTGTTTACTTATTTATATCCTATATTTATAATCTTTACTTTTTATCTATATTTTATTTTATTTTAATTTATTAATTTATTTAGTTTATTTTATCTTTATATACTTTATACATTTTTATTTTATTTCTTTATCTTTTTATTTAAACTTTGAATTTCCTTATTTTTATTTTATTTTCACTTTTATTATCTATGTAGTTTTTTTCTTCTCTTTAAACAGCTTTCAAAAACTTTTTTCTCTTTTTTCTCTTTTCCTTTTTCTCTTTTCTTTTCCTATGAGTCTATCAGACACAACCTCTTTATTAGTTAAGGGTAAAGCTGCGTACTTCTAAACTTCCCTAAAACTCATGTCTCAATGGGATTTTTGATGGAATGTTAATTTTATTGTTATTGTTTAAGATTTTGTTGTTTCTTTATATCCAAATTTAGCTAGCATGGGTAGATCTTATGATTCTGAGAAGCCAAACCAATGTATTTTTCTAAAATCTATCACGAAAAACTGTTGGATTTGAAGGAACAATTGCTTCCCTTAAAGAAATCATAAAATAGTAATTTTTAGAAAAATGAACAAAGTTTTTCATATGTTTTAAAAGGTGTACTATGGTTACAATTGACTTTGACATAATAAATAACTTTTTATGTTATTTCTACTATGTTTGAGTTTTCTCTATCAAAATATATTACTTTTATTTTATAATAGGTGAACTTATCATTTGATAGTAATATAATAATGATTAGAGTAAATCTATGAGTAAGCAGTAGGATTTTCGTAAACTACTAAACTCTCAAACTATTACTTAGATAATAAATAAAAGGATTAGGTTTTGATGATTAAAAATTTGTTAAAACCACCTAAATCTAGGTAAACTAAATAACCATTAAAAATAGAACAAACTATGTGATCAAGAGAAGAAATCGTATGTATAAATTATTTACATAATAACTACCCCTAACATTATTGTTGTATTCATAATTCAATTTTATTGAGATTGTTTCATAATCTAGACTCACAAAATCTCCTAACTTATGAAATTTCTCTCTTTTGAGTTACAATCACCTATTTTCAAGTTGATTAACTAATATCATTATTCAAGTTAAACTCCTAAGAACATAAGTTTTGTGAAATTTATTAAAAGATTCGACCATAACACTAAAAGATTTTTATAAGCTTATCTCTAGTACCCTATACAACTCCTAATATCTATGCCATATTACCCTTATAAGCTTACCTCTAGTACCCTATACAACTCCTAATATCTAAGCCATATTACCCTTATATGCAGGTTTCTAGAATCATCCACATGAAAATTTATATATGTTCTAATCATCAAGTTAACTTAAACATCATTAAGAATATATTCAAAATTGCTTATAAAAAATAATATATCACTTTATAAATAAATTTGAATCAATCCATACAAAGACAATATTAGGGTTCCATTTTTTTTTGGAAAATGAATTAAGTTTCCATTAACCATAGCAAAGCTGTCATAACATTACAATAAATTCACAAAAATGATATAAATATCAAAAAACAAGCGACTATATTACATTCCATAAGCTATAAACTCCATTTTTTCTTATTCCAGTAGATAGGGTATGTTGGGTTGATTTCACAACAGTTATGACTCAAATCCAATTAATAATTTCTTCAGCTAATTGATTCTTATTAACTTCGTCACCCCTGTAAATCCTCTTGTTTCTTTCTTTCTATAAAGAATAGACAATTGTTGTGAAAGTTGTTTTATAAATTGCTCCATCTTGCACCTATTGATTAGCAACACTTTAATCTAGTTAAGAGTTACTATCCATTCATATGAAGAACAATAATCAGCTAGCAAATGTAGGATTTTGCTCTATACAGCTTTGGAATATCTGTACTGAAAGAACAAATGATCCCTATCTTCTTCTGCTTCTTACGTAACACATATTGGGTCAAATGATACAAACCTTTTACTCTTGGTCCTGATTCTATTCTTGATAACTAATCAGGTGATCACAGATGCTTTTGGGTACAAGGAGTTCCTCTATAAGAGATTAACCTAGGGTACATTCTCTCCTTCAACCTATAATGCTTTGTAGCATGACTTGTTGGTGAAATCTCCAGTAGAATCTGGTTTCTGAATGACACTGTCCTTACTATACTAGTGAATGATTTGAAGAAAGTATTCAATTAAGAAACTAACTCTAAAATTGCCAAACCATAATTTTTATGCACAATCTAGGTATTTTAGTCATTGTAGATCATTTAGAGATATAAACTTTTTATTATGTCCTTTTTAGTAGCTAAATACCTATTATGCATGAATTTTGGGGTTATTAGGAGAATCAACTGCATGTGTTATGTCCTATTTCATCATGTGATGTAATTTTTGTGTGGATTGTCCAAATGCAAATTGTATTAGTTATATGCATCGAATACACCAAAAAATAAAACCTAACTCTACAAAACTAAATTTATAGTAGAGGTGAGCAAGGATTGTATTTATTGAGAGTGTTTGTCAACCTTTTGTAATGAATTAATTAGTGTTTATGAATTTCTTTTTGAGGGGTTTTAATTTGATTGACAAAATAAAGTAAAACTAAGCTATTGAAGATAAATCAAATCAAATAGTACAAAAGTGATAAAATTGACAAATGGGTTTCAAATCTAGTTATTGGTTCAATCTTAACCTTCACATGAATGAGTACAATCAATCGTCATGTTGTTTTCGAACCTCTCCTTGAAACTATTAACCATAAATTAACAACAAGCTTTATTAACCCCAGTTTTTCCTTAGGTTGTGTATAATTAAAACAAGCTCTTTAATTAGGTCTAGCTATGAGACCTAGAATAAGCTCCCTAAATTTAGTGTGATAACCGTATTATGTAATAGGAAAATAGGTTAATTTAGGTAACAACCACATAAGCTTGAGTTATTTAACTTATGTTATGTTATCCCTAATGATGCATGATCATTAGTTTACCATAAGTGAATCAAAGTTACAACGATTATGTATTGCAACATAGATTCTAGCAATGGGTTTATACATAAATGTTCTATTTGAAGTGTTCAAATCATGCATACAAAAATCCCTAAACATTAATCATAGAATCGTATAATCATTTCCAAAAGAGAGTGAGAACAACACTACTAGATTAAGAAATGTCCAAACATGTTCGTAGACCTCAATATCCCTTTGAACTGGAAGGATGAAGTTCAGCTCATCATAGCTCTCCAAGAGGTAAGAAATCTGCCCTTTTTGTGTCTATGGCTCATTTGACCTCTTAAATGCCCCTTTATTAAAAATTAGGGTTCCATCATAACACGCAATTAACTACATCGATATGTAGGTGACAATATATGTCATTTTCCCGAAGTTGTGAACTTATATGACCTTGGTGAGTTGCATGGCCACTTACACAGTTATGTAAGTCCAAACACGGATGTGTAAGTTGTAGGAGAGGCTAAATCTACTTCTTCACACTCCTACATGCTTCCAGTGAGTTTCACGATCCTATACACGACTGTGTAAGTTGCAATATCTTTATTTATTCCATTCTTTGTCCTATCTTGACCCTAATTCATCTCCTTCTTGTTCCACAAAGGCAAATAAGATTAAGCATCAATATAATATCTCCAAGGATATGTTTTTAGCTCATTTTGGTTCTTGTTCCTCCAATTTGTACATAAAACAAAATATAAACCAAAATAAGTATCTTAAGTATATCATAACATTAATCACTAAGCATTAGGGAGTACATATATAGTTAATCAAGTAATAGCATATCATAGTACTCTTTACTCATTGTGTTAGTTTATGGGGAACATTTTATCATAAGTTAATGCACATTTTAGTTGATCAGTGTTTTTGTTTATGTTTTGCATAATAATATTTGGCTATTTCACTTCCACTAAATTATACTTATTATAGCTATATAAATGGTGTTCAATGTTATATTTTCATTATTGAGAGCTAATTTCTGAATTGTTGATTTTTAAGATATACAACAATGACTGGATGAGGAGAACCTTCACCACCACTAAAGAGGGAAAAGGAGCAACCCTACATGTGCTTCACATAGTAGTGATTCTTAGGACATATACCCCATACCACCAACCTGTATTATACTGTTACGAAGCATATAACTGCTAACCAGCACCCGCGAGAAACACACCCCCACTAAATTTCATGATTACATTTAAGTGTTGTGGCTTCCTAAAGAAGGTAATCTAAGCTACAAACGTTTTGGCTCACAGGGTATTCTTGTTATTGGTGAGCTGTGATGCCACCTATTGAGTTTGCTACAACTTTACTTTATATGCTAACGAATGAAGAATGAAGAAAGAGGAGATTAAAAGAAATTTTTCAGCTCTTCTTCTGCTCTCTCTCTCAACCACCCTCTCTTTCTTCCTTCTCTCCTTAAATTCCTTCCCCTCCTTCTTAATTCTTCCTAGAACTGTATCATTGGTGCTCTTGTTGCCCTTTGCCCTAATGGGTAACACTTACCAAACTCGTTACAAAACCCTTGAAGACAACAACACCAAACTTTTCGATCAAGATTTTAGTCACTCAATTGCCCTGTCCAAACTTGACACCATCCTTGACACCCTCAAACACCACTCTTCCTCCATTGAAATTCACCTCCTATGAAATCACCCAACAAAAGCTTGGTGCCCAGTAGTCTGTTCTTAACGATGTCCTTGCATGCCTCTCCCTAATGGAACAACCACAACTAGCCTCGATCGCCATTTTACCTACCCCCCAATCCCTCCTCTACAGCCACCTCTAAACCCATCAGCCTCTGTACCACCCCTGCCTCCAACATAATTTTCCACCCTCAAGCCCACACCTAGATCATACCTTACATTCGATTCCTCTATTTTTTTCATTACTCCAAATCACCCAAACTTGAAATTTCTTTTTTCACCAGTGAGAACATCTTGAGTTGGCTGTTTTAGGTTGAAATTTTCTTCTCTTATCATAGGGTCCAAATGCAACAATAGCTTAATGTCAACGCCATGTATATGGCTAGCAATGCACTGATGTGGTTTCATTGGATAAGCACGACCCACCAACTCTCTACTTGATGTGGTTTTGTCTGAGATTTGGAGTTTCGGTTCGAGCCTTTAATGTTTGTCAACTATGAAACT
Organism: Erythroxylum baracoense; assembly: GCA_025629805.1. Lineage (NCBI taxonomy): Eukaryota > Viridiplantae > Streptophyta > Magnoliopsida > Malpighiales > Erythroxylaceae > Erythroxylum > Erythroxylum baracoense. The sequence continues at coordinate 9,431,362 of JAOTAY010000001.1, forward strand.
GCTCTCTACAAACTCAAACAGACAACCTTGTTGGTTGCCTATATGACAGAGTTCGAGCACTATCAAATCATACCCCTAGCCTCACTAACACCAACCTTCTCAACTGCTTCATCTTTGGCGTCGGTAATTACATACTCCACGAGATGCTCTTACTCCAACCCACCTCCCTACCTCAGGCTACGGGGATGGCGAAGATTATAGAAGAAAATATTAGGGCTTCACCACTAGTTTCACTAAGACCACCACCCTGATCAAACCTATATTATACAGCCCCACACTCGAGTCCATCTTCTTCACCACAACAACCACCACCCAAACTTCCCTTCCGCTGCCATTCTTCAATTAAGATGGCAGCCCACTATGAAAAAGGCCTCTACTTTAACTGTAATGAACAATTCTCTCTAGGCCATGGTGTAAGCCACCATTGTTTCAATGCCTTCTTGTTGACGATGCGGACGCCTACGACCTCCCAAATTTGGATTATGATTTGACTCCTTTAGTTACTACCATGGTCTCTCCCGATCTCTACCCTCTAATAGAGGTAGACTCATCTGCGATCTCCCTCCTAGCGTTACAGGGCCATCAAGTGCCAGTCACGTTGAGATTGGAGGGCATAATCAACGGTCATAAGGTCACGATGTTAGTTAACAGAGGATCAAACCATAATTTTATACAGTCACGATTAGCCTGACATTTGGGCCTTCCCATCCTTCTAGCCCATCATCTTAATGTCACCAAGGGAGATGGTGACTCTATTCCTTGTGTAGGTCAGTGTACACAGGTACCTCTACTACTGAACCAGACCTAATTTCACATTAACTTTCACCTTCTACTCATTTACAGAGCCTAACTTGTTCTTGGTGTTCAATGGTTATCTGAACTTAGCCTGGTGGTATTTGACTACTAACAACTTTATACATCTTTTACTAACCACGAAAACTCCATTATGCTCTAAGGTATTAAGGCCAAGACCTCGACCCAAATTTCTATGGCTCAACTCTACCATACCATCAAGATTGGGAGTATTGCGAGCCTCTTCTAACTTACCATGCTCACTAACCTGACCCAAGAACCTATCTCCCAAACCCTCACCTCCCCTAACCTTCAACAACTTCTCTACTCCTATGTCGACATCTTTGCCACTCCTAAGGACTCCCACTGCCTTATGACCATGACCACCACCTTCCTCTCCTTTCCAATAACCAACCCATCAATATTAGGCCTTACCATTAGTCACACTACCAAAAGGGAGAAATCAAGAGATTGAATCAAATGATGATGAGTGAGGAACTCATCCGCCACATTACTAGCACGTTTTTCTCTCTAGTTTTTCCAGTCAAGAAGAAGGACAGAACCTGGAGGTTCTATGTGGATGAGCGTAAGCTCAACTCAACCACCGTCAAAGATTGCTACCCCATTTGACTGTCGATGAACTCTTAAACGAACTCCACGGCAACTACTTCTTCTCAAAGTTGGATCTGCGCACTGGCTACCACCAACTTCACATTCACCAGCTAACATTCACAAGACCACATTTTGCACACATGAAGGGCATTAGAAGTTTCTCATAATGCCATTCGGTTGTCCAATGCACCATCTTCCTTTCAAGCTATGATGAATTCAGAGTTTAAACCTTTTTTACAAAAAAGTGTTCTCTCTTTCTTTGATGATATCCTTGTATACAATAGGAGTTGGTTAGACCACCTTGCCCATTTGAAACATACGTTGGATCTGTTAAGGCAACATGACCTTTATGCAAAGTTCTCCAAATGTGAGTTTAATAAATCCTCTCTCTTGTGTCGAGGCCATATCATCTCAAACCAGGGGGTTTTTATTAACCCTGAGAAAATTTAAGCAATCGAGCAGTGGCCTGTACCAAATACAAGGGGGTTTCTATTGAACCTGAGAAAATTTGAGTAATCAAGCAGTGGCCTATACTAAATACAGTCAAGAAGTTATAAGGATTCCTTAGAATTGCGGGTTAATACCGTCAGTTTGTCTCAAATTTTCTTAGTATGCACCCCTTACCCAACTTCTGCGAAAGGATGTGTTCATTTAGTCCAATAATGTCGAATAAGCCTTTCAAGCATTAAAGAAAGATCTGACAATAACTCCAGCCCTCCGCTTGCCAAACTTCAGCAAGCCATTCATCTTCTAAACTTACGTGTCAGGGGTTAGAGTGGGAGTGGTTCTCCTCCAAGATAGTCACCTAATAGCTTACTCTAGTAAGCAACTTAGTCTCAGGCTACAAGCATCTTGTACTTATGTTCGTGAGATGCACGCCATAGTTAAAGCCATTAAGAAATGGCAACAATATCTACTAGGCTCACAGTTTGTGATCCATTCTGATCACCAGAGTTTGCAAGCCTTTATGAAGCAAACCGTATAAACCCCTGAGCAGCAGCGTTGGTTGTCAAAATTATTGAGCTATGATTTTGACATATCTTATAAGCCAAGGATCAAAAATGATCCTACTGATTCCCTATCCAGGCTTCCAAAAGCCTTCTTTAGTGTTCTACATACTGTCATTAAACCAGTACTAGCTATCTTTGTAGCCCTCAAGGACTTCTTCCAGCACAATACAGTAATGACCTTGTCTTACTCTGTTATTTGGGACACACCACAGGCTTTTCTGAATTATTCAACCAAGGATAGCTTACTGCTCTTTCGCAATCGCGTTTATGTTCCTAGTGAATTAGCCCTATAAGTTTAGTCATGGTGGTGACAAACAAAGTCACCCCCATGACATGCCTTTCCTTTAATTCATCTACTTATTATGTGGCATCTGCAGGTTGAAGGCTCTAAAATAAGACTACAAATAGAAAGAAGAGTGGACGGTGGCGGCATATTCTAACATTCTATCATTCAACATTCTACACTTCCTAGACTCATTTAGGGGAAAAATAGAGAGAAAGAAAGAAGGTTAAGAAGAGAGGAGAGAAAGCAGAGATTAGTTGGGTGAGGTGAAGAAGAAGAATAGCAGAGTGGCGGAAACAGCTTGAGCATTTGATCATTTGGGTAAGAACCAACCAGGAGCAGAAGGCGAGAGTCAATTTAGAGAGCGAGAGAGTGCAGGAGACCACTATGACTCCTTCATCCGATCTTTGTTTGCTTATTTAGTTCCTTATTTGTTGCATTATTTCTCTATGTTTTACTTTTCTGTTGTTTATTGAACTTACTATGTTGTTAGATTAACCAACTAATATTCTGTTATCTTTTAATAGTTCATTTGGCTGTTTACTTAGTTTATTACTTAAATACTTCTCTTATACTGATAAAGATAAGATTGAAGTATTTGAATATGATGAATCTTGTTATTTCTGTGATTGACTAATCTCTTTTTCTTAAGGATTAATGTGGCTATTGTAGTCAAATATGCATGATTGAGGAATTGTGTTGTTGTCTTGTAGTTGCTATTGTTTCTGAGCTAAATGGAGGTAATAGCATAACTAAACTTTGCATCATTTGGGTAATAAATGAAGCATCTAGACAAGAAGTTTAATATAGAACGAGAAACTATAGACCCTTAGGTTAAGAACTAGAAATATATTAACTTAAGTGGTAATTAGTAGTCGGGTTTCTATAATTAATTCGAATGATAACTTATCGAATACGAAAGTTAGACTTAGTTTATTATTCAAGTTGATCTTAGAACCTAATTGTTAATTTTAGAAAGACGACTACCTAATCATTTTCCCTTAGTCATGCATAGAAGATTAAATAAGTGAAATTAATGCTTAAGAGTTTCCCAATTTGATTAATCTATACGTTTTTTCCTCCAGTTAAATTAGTTTACTTCTCAGTTTAATTTTTTAATTTTCTTTAAAGCCTTCAATCAACAAATTGGGATAGAATGTTTAAGGTTACATATGTTTTTGTATTTGTTCAAGGTTAATTTGAGTGGACCAATTTTACTTCCGTAGGAGACGACCATGGGTAATCAACTACAACTACCTCGTATACTTGCGAGTAGGATAGCCTAGGTATTTTTAGAACTTATTTTGGGCATAACAAGTTCTAAATGATAATCAATAGGGGCTTAATTAAAGTATTTAATCTGAATTATTAGAAATTATACCTAATTATAATCTTGACTCTAATAGAGAGTTTTCAATTTTATGATTAAGGTAATCTTCTTGATATTTCTCTAAAACAAATCATGCAAATAACTACTTAATCTAGTGATAAAAAAGTTTATTAACATAAACTGGTGTGATATAAGCAGACATTCACAAAGTTTTCATTCATTTTTTGGGCTATTATCAGACAGAGGCTTACCACGATGGATAGATTATTTAACAAATCTAACATAACCAAATGTTGCACACTATTGAAATAAGAACATGAGTCCTTTAACTATAGGTTGTTTCATTATGAATTCTCCTCTTACTCATTGGAGAAGATTCAAAAGCTTTATGACGTAACTTTTCCAAGGCTTATTGGCCTAATATCATCTTTTAGATCAATCAAAGGCAATAATGACGCAAAGGTGATTCCCTTTTATTTAAAATATCTTTGGAATAACTTTTTATGAGATATAAAGGGACAAAAAGCACAGAATTTTTCAAGGCAATTTTACTTTAAAACAACAAATCCTAGCTAAACTGAAATGCTTGATAAGAAAGAATTGATAGCTCACCAACTTCATCTTTAGAGTAGTAATACAATAGTGACAAAAATAGGGGCATTTCCATACTTTAACCATGATTAATAATTTGAGAGGATATATATTGGAAAGGAAATTTTATACCTCTAACTTCTAATAAGCTGATAAGTTCTAAGAGATAGAAGTGGATTAACACTTGACACTAAATTTTGGTGCACAAAAGGAACATTAAGGCATGCAATCATCTTTATTTCTTGGATATGGAGAGGCAAATCTAGGAATCAATTTACAAGTTTCTTTCCTTCACTAGGTACCTTTCATCCAAAATTTCCATGTATTTCCTTATCTAACTTATTCTTATGATCTTTTTTTAATTAAAAAACTCCAACGGAGTCGCAATAAGTACATAAGTCTAGAGATCTAATTGACTTTATTGAAGAAGATTTTGGTATTTTATGAATTACTGAGGAATAGCCACAACCTTTCCTAAGGTCTTAGCCTCTCATAAATCGGGGTTTCATAAATGAAGGACAAATAATGTCTACCAAAGCTAGCTTCCTCCTGCCATCTATTGTTAAATCATTGGCTTCCATTGGTATGTTTCAAAGTAGTTATGAATACTTTACTACTCCTATTCTTTAGTTGGAAAGGATGAGTATATGGAGTTTTTATCTCATTCAAGCTCCCAATTTAGATACCACTTGGCCACATGACTTTTCTATATTCTTAAAGGTTATATCATTTTGCTCCTTCCAAATAGCGTACATAGAACATTCTAGAGTGATGATAAATCTAAATTTTGTCCCCATATTGGCTAAAGATACTATTTTATCAAACATTTCCTCATATTCTGGATTTTCACCAACTTCACTCCAATTCCCCTAAGTATCCTTCCGAATAGCAAAGGAGTAATGATAGGAGAGAAAAAGGTAGCTTAAGCTTTCAACTACTTTTTGCAAAAAATACATTTGTTATCGATGTGAACAAAATGCAACCTATCCACAATTGAGAGACTTTGTCTAAGTACAAGCCAAAGGAATGCAAAACATTTGAATGTAACTTCTTTTCGCATATTCTAATATTATAACCCTTATAGGAAGTCCTTATTTATTTAATAAACTTTTATTTTCTAAAAAATATCATTCAATTTTCAATATTCTGAGCTCTAGTCTCTAAAGAGTAAACTATAATGAAAATACTTCCATACTATCTACAAGAATAATAATGACTAACAATGTAATCATTTGTCTCCCTCATTCTCTTTATAAACTAAAAATGTGAACTAAGAGTTATACATTTTAGAAGAAGATACTAAGTTAAATAAAAAAATTTACACAGATTTTTTTCTCCTTTTATAATAAAAAAAGGTTATATGTTTTTAGCCCTTGCTTAGAAAAAATAATACAAATATAAGAAAGTTATCATTAATTTTTACAAAATGAAAAATTCTGTATACTGTTTTTTTAGTTTGAAACATATGCATAAGTGAAACAAAACCTTGAGGTCTTGGGTTCGAGTCGTGGACTCACCCTTGACCAAAGAGGACAATACCTTGGTGTGATGGGCGGTCGGGGTCCGAGGCCCGGCACTGTAGCGATCCGGCCCAAGTCCGGATGCTACATTTAATGTGTAATTTTTCCTTGCTAAATCTTTGTATATGGTCATTATTTTTTCAAGATTACTTTTGATTGTACCATTTACTCAATATGGAGGCAAAAGAATGCAAAGGTATTCAAAAATAGCAATAAGAAACTCTTATGATCATTCAATGGAACTCAACTTAGAAAAGAGAACTAGCTATGATAAGATGTTAGGAATTAAATATTTCTACAAGTATATGTTATAGATAGAATATCTAAGGCAATCAGGGTTTGTTCGTTGAGAGTACTAAATAGTTTCCTTGCTTTTGTATTTCTACTTTCCTAGTTAGAAGTTAGGTGTAACATTCAAGATTAGTGCTCTTGCTCTATAAATTTTGGGATTATTATTCTTTGACTAGGGGCATTTATAAAGTTTTGACTATTTTCCTTTGGAAATTTTAATATTTTTTAATTTTTAAAAAATTAAAAACACAAATTACTTGAATTATAATACTACTCCTATGAATAAAAAATAAACAAATGGTATACAAATAGTTTCTCCAGAGTTCACTAGCATACTTACTTGGTAGATAACACATAAATATTAGTTCATAACCAATGACAATGACAAAACACACAAATAAATCCTTAAAAAATTTTGTTATAGAAAAAAGATGGTAGTTCCCAATTTAAAACTTTAATAAAATAAAAACTATCTCTGCTGAAGGTTGAGGAGAGGGGGTTACTTATTATAGGTTATTAACATATTTTTTCTTTGTAAATTACTATTTTCTTCCACTCCTCTACCTATTTTAATTGTTTAGTTTTCATATTAAAATTCTTAAATTACCCTCTAATTTGCAAATTCTATTACATCATTCTATTTTTTTTATCTTAATTGGTAGGTGGTAGCCATGGACCCACCACCAATAGGCCACAAATTAGTTACCTTTATGAAAAGTTTGTAATAAACATTTCTGACAGAAATGGAAATATATTGTCTTAATGGAAGGACATTACCTAGTAATGACAGAAATGGAAATATATTGTCTTAATGGAAGGACATTACCTAGTAATACAATATCTCTACTCTTCAATTGTTCTTTTTACCAGTCAATAAACTTTAAGGGACTTTACCCTTAGAGATGGGAAATATGACTCCTAACCTTGTAAGCTTTTTTTAATGTTGGTGATAATGAAAATTTACAAATCCATCCATCTTCTATTTTGAATGCTTTAAACTTTGAGAGGTTTACTATTGTCATTATTGAATTCAGAGGGATGCCACCTTACGAAGAAAATGAAAAGTAAAATGTGCATTTTTATTCTAATTTTTTATTAAAATTTAAGTTAAATCTTATCATTATAAAGTACTCAAAATGAATTACAACATTCACAAAACATTCAAATTAAAAGTGGACAAAAATTTGGATATAGTTAAGACTTTATATATTATATGTCAATTGGTGTTGATGTGTCATGAGTTTATTTTTTATTTAAAGCATAGGTCCTATTATTCCACCTAACATACATATAGCATAGTGAGACTCTTTTTTTAAAAATTAAAATTTTATTCTTATTATAGTTATTAAATCATGATAAAATTACTAAATATAAATTAACCTAAATAATATTAGTTAATTACAATTATATTAAATTTAATATAAATACTAATTCCCAAATTACCAAACAATAACCTTAAATTATGTAGACAAAGTAGATGCCTATTTGAAATTCATCGTCTCTCTTGTGTACTTGACTTCTCTTCCATCATAATTTTGTTAGCCATATGAATTTCATTCATCCTTCATCTACCTCCCCATTATCATGTAGCTCTTTACCCTTATCATCAAATTCTCATTCTATATTACATGTGCATTTAACTCCACAAATTGGTTGAGGGGATATTAAAAATTCTAACATGGTCAGTTTTCTTTTTTATTTCTCAATTTCCATTTCAGAAAGCTACATAATCTAAATCTTACAAACCATTGAAATTATTAGTGTAATCATCTAATTTCGTTAACTTATGTATCAATAAGTAATTGCAGAACTTGAAAAAAAATCCACACTAGAGTTTATTAGGTTATAGTAAAACTTTTCAACTTCAACATACTAAGATTTTGCATAGTTTCTTCTCACTAGTGATGATTATAAGCCAAATTAGTATCTTTAGACTTTATGAATTTGTTAGTTGCTATTTAATTTCATCTAATTTACATTTACATAGTTTGTTCAAGATTTAAAATGCTCATGAAAGAATGAAAGATAACATAGTAATCAAAGAAAGTTGGTATTACAGAGGAAGCTGAAGACGTAAAGCTTGATAGGAAAGGATGAACTACAATTGAGTTCAAAGAAATGTTTATTTGTTTTCATTGCTCTTGTAAGCAATTTCTTCCACAATATTGGTAAATTTGTCTCAATAGTTCTATTCCACTTTCTATTTAACCAAGATAGAAAGTTCAAGTGATAGGATATCTAAAGCTAAGTCTATAATGCAATACATCTTAAATCAACTTTCTTTTCTTGCATAAATATAAAGAATTTACATTTTCATATATGAATTTTAAAATTTGATTAATTTATAAAAATTTGAATACTTTTGCTTTTATTTTGATAATCTATAGCATATCATAGGATCATGTATAAAAATTATGATTATTCTATTTTTTTTATATAATATGTGATGAAAGCTTGTGCACTTTTTATAAGTGGTGTCCTTTAATATCAACACATCCAATAGTTAAGCTTTTAGAACTATACAACGTTATATATGTCATTAATGTGATAATGCAATGACAACTCTAAAAGCTATAGAATCCTTATTGTCTACTAATACAACATTAAGTTCAAATATTCATTGTGTAGTTTGATATTATGGTTAAATGTCCCACTTTGAACTTCAACTTCATAGAGTAATCATAATCTAGGGAGGAGATTTTATGGATGTCTCAATTATCCACTAAGCTTTTATTTGCAATTAGTTTAAAAATCTTATGTATAATGTTAAATTATGAATTAAGTTTTGTTTTAAGATGGAAGATGTGATTTTCTAGCATTGTTAAAACAAGCAAAACTAAGATGATTAAGGAGCAAATAAAGCTCATGAAGCAAGACATTTAGAAATAAACAGAACAAGAGTTAAATTTATGTTAATAAAAATATTGTAATATGATTTGTTATGCTTATGATGGGTATTATTTTCAAATATGTCAACGAGAAATGCCAATGAATTAACATGTTAAGGTTTAAACTTTACTTATAGTGAATGAATGATTATAAATTTAAACTATATATTGTAATCATTTTTGTAAGGAATTCTCCATCATTTTCTATATGAGGTGTATAACATTAGTAAATATGGCAGCATATAGACAAAAGTTATGCTAATAGTATATATTAAAAAGTTATTCCAACAACACATCCATTAAAAAGTTATATTAATGTTCATGTAATCATATTTAAAGTGGTTTATTCTAAGTCTCATTGAATCCCTCATTTGCGTTGGATTGTGAAACTTACTACTATGATGATTTCTCTCATCTTTTTTATTTTAGCTTGTAATAATTGTCAAAGTAATGGTAGATTATCCTTTGAACTTTAAACCCTATAGTTCCAATTACAACTTGAATGTAAATGGATCAACATCTATAAACTTCCTTTTACTAGCATGTGAATAACCATCAATTTAAAAACAAACAAATAATTCACAGTATTGTTTTGAATTAATTGTTAATAATGTAATGAATGCCATGTATGAAACTCATTGTACTGGTTTGTTCTCTTGGTATACTAATATCTTCAAATCTATTTACATCAATATCAGACATTAATCAAAATAAACTTATTATTTAGTTATTATAACCAAGATAAAATTGACCATAAGTCGAACGTTTATATACTTATAAAGATGCCTTAGTTATAAACTAGTAATTACAATGGAAATAATAACAAAAAAATCAATCATTGCATTGCCATAAAATGAACTTGTAAATGTTTCATATAATACTTGTAAAGATTATTCAGTAGGTAATGTTAAGCCTTTCTTATTATATTTTTTGAAGTTATAGCTAGAATTGACATATTTTGTATATTTTTGCACTTTTCCTTTCCTTTAATTTATTTTAGTTATTAAATTTTTTTGCTCATTTTGTCTTTTCTTATTACAAAATTTAGTCCCCCTGGTATAACTCTTTTGGCTGGTTGGTGTATCACCTCTACATCAATTTTAGGTCTAATAAATTCACCCTTAATAAACTATAACATATGGTCATATCAACTAAAGAGATAGGCCTTTTTTTATAAAAACCATCTATAAATTTCTTAACCTTTTATTTAGAATGTTGGATTGCATGTATTGCTTATTTGCAAGGCTGCCTATATAGATCCTACACTTGACAATTATAGATGTATTGTCTACTAAACCTCACAGTATGTTTCTATAATATTTGGTTTCTGAAACATGCTTAGGGGTGGAACCATAGATCATTGTGAATGAATAATAACATTGAGAGCATTTCATTTACATGCATATCATTAGCATACACACATAATTTATAATTTGGTACACATTACTAAGATAGTATATGCACTTAATTGACATATTCCGAGGTATGAAAGATTCAAAATGAACATGATATGAACTGTGAATTGTTATGTCTTGAATTTTCGTTTGGTTTAATTCCAATTAGTAATTTGGAATTAATTGTGATTAATTAGGAGAGTGATGAATTAATATGTACATTTGGACTAGGAAAAAAATGCTAAATGGTAAGATAAAATGATATATGAAAAATTGGGGTTACTAAGCCTATAATTGAGTGACATTTGGCATAGTTAAATTAGTGACAAATGGACAAGTAATTAATTGACAAATGGATCAATTATGGAGTGACAAGTGGATCAATTATTGTGTGACATGTGGAAAAATAATTAGGAGACATATGGTAGCTTAAGGAGTGGATTAATGATAGGTGTGCATTAGTCTATGTTTTTTTTATGTAATTGGTATGTGTTTTTTGCATAATTGTTGATTTTAGTTATAGTTTAGGATTCATTTTTGTATACTTTTGCTTAGTTTGATTTCCATTGTCATTATTTTGTGTTTGATGTAATTTAGGGTAAGAATTGACTAGATGGAGCAACTTGGGGATTGAGCTTGAAATCACGAAGAATACATTTGTGACCAATTCCCACAATCGTGGGAATTGTCACATGGAGCAACTTGGAGATTGAGCTAGAAATCAAGAGGAGTGCATATGTGACCAATTCCCGTGATCGTGGGAATCATGATAATTCCCACGATCATGGGAATGATAAGCCGAGATAATATGTGGGGCTTCATTAAACTTAAGGTTTGGGAGCATGGAGAAGTAAATTTAAGTTTAGAAGAAGGTTTGAAAGTGTGATAATCACCAATTCCCACGATCGTGGCAGAAAGTGGGAATTGTGGTGATTCCCTTTCTGGAGAGTGATCCCAAGATTGTGGGAATCCCATCTTGGAGGGAAATTTAAACTTGCCTCCCATTGTCTTCTTTTACCCACTGTCAAAATTTTCACTTTTTCTCTCTCTAACTCGTAAAAATCCTCCTCCCACTATTGGCCTCAGGTCATGGTTCTTAATTCGCAGTGACAAGGTGCCAAAATTGGGGGACTTTTTAAAATAAAGGTATATACATAAAATTAACATCAAGATAAAAAGAATTAAATTTTTTGGTGGGAGTAAGAACAAATACATAAACAAACAAATAAATAAAATAAAATAAAAATTTTCACACCCGTGCATATAAAAATTTCACGGCCGTGATAATAAGGAGTCAAGGCCATAAGGGCCTAGCGTCCAGAAATGGGATTTGCATGATCGTGCTTTAGTCCAAAAATTATAAACTTTATGTCTTTAGAAAGCTAAAAGAAAGAGCTACAACTTTCATGAAGACAATTTTGTCTAATTCTACCTAGATCAAGACAGTTTATTCATTGAAGTTTCAGAACACATTTCCATCTCCTTTTTTTTTTATTTCTCTCATCTATCAATATATACTTCTATGCAATTTCCAAAAGACCCGAAAACCAACAGTACAATCCATACATACAAAACTCCCAATTTAACCATCTGCTTAAGAAAATCTATCCAAAACCCATCAAACATCTCACACTTGTATTCTTAACCGAAGTTGACAACTTAACAGAGAAGAGGATTTGAACATGAACAGAAGAGAAATTCTCCAACTCTTACTGTCATTCATTTCTCAAATAAAAAAGAGTATGTACAATGCTCTAATTACAAACAAAAACCACATTATTAGTATAATACAAAAATACGACATGGATGCTCATGCCTAATATGCTTATAAAGCTACCAAAAATGATCCAAACTATCTTAGTTACAAATGAAATATTTCTTGGAGATTGCCGAAGTTTTGCCAAGGTTCACTATTGATCTGCTGATTCTTGCACCTGAGAAGTGGAAAATGATAGGGTGAGCTACGAAGCTCAGTGGTTAATATGTTTATAGCCATCAGTGATGAGCCACATATATAACCAAACATATACATAAATTTATATCTCGTACAAAGATAACAATCGGATTATTCACAGTTCAAGCTCACAAATAACATATTATTACTCAAATCAAATCACGTATTTTTCAATCATCAAAACATAGCATTCAATCATAAATCATGCTCAGCAAATCACAACCAAGTACACAATAATATGGCTTGAGAGAATCCCATAAAATAGAATGGCGAAACCGAAGTTTACACCATAAACAGAATGAGTCCATTTTTCAGAGCTCATGTACCATAAGCGAGCAGTCGGGAGAAGGCTTTAGGTTAACGTGCACGTGACGAACAAAATAGTATCTCTCTTGCCCACACAAGCAAATTTCCAATGCTTACATATTTCAAATCATATTCATATTTTCATGCTTGCATAATTCTTACAAAGCAAACACGATATTAAGTTCACAGAACATTTTTCCCACATTCACAGTGATTCAAGATAAGCAATTTAGCATACGTACAAATAAATATTTTAGCTCGTCATCACAATAACTATAAACATACTACCTACCTATTTACAGTAACTCCAAGATTAAGTTTGTCTTCCTCTTGCTCTTGATTTCGAAGTTCTTGGTTCCCTTCAAACAAACATATTTTCATCCAAACATCATATATCCATAAAGCTCTATTATCCAAAAATGAGCTTAGACTTAATCTACTCTTAGTTTATCTAAGTTAGAAGAACTAAGATCTAGTTAAAAATTCATGAAAAATCTAATAACATAAATCTCTTGTTCCTCTTCTTCCTCTCTTCATTTTCAACACATAAAAACCTAGTTTCTCTGCTTTGTTCGTCTATAAAAACAAGAAAATAAATAAAGGGTTACCTAAAACTCAGTTGAACCTTCTTCTTCCACTTCTTATCTCATTTATCTTTCTTTCCTTCTTCTCCTTTCTATACTTCGGTTTCTCCTTCTCTTCTTCTAGGTCCTTCTACGACTTTCTCTCTTTTCTTTCTTACTATGCACGACTGTCTTCTCTTCTTTTCTTATTAGTTTAAAACAAACTTTTGTCTTTCTAAGCTAACCATTCCATATTTAATCTAATGCCTTCTAACTCCTTAACCTAATTCTAGTACTTCCATTTAATCCATGCAACCATATGAAATTAAAAAAATTTATAAATAAACTTCACAAATTTCTAATTCAAGAATTTTGATTTTTACTTATGACTAAACGCTAACAAAATCTCATTTAATAATTCTAACTTATAAGAAAAGTTCGGGGTCCAACACCTACTCTCTAAAATATTCAATTTTCTTCTAGATTCTTGATATTTTCTTGAACTATTTCATTATTCTTCCAATCATTTCATCTTTTCATGCATTAATCATTCCAAAACACATGGATTAGGGTAAGATTTCACTCTCTCTCTCTAAAACTAGAATTTCACTCTTTTTCTCTCATTTTTTGCAGAATTTCCTTTTCCAATGGCACTAAAGAAGATGATGGCTCAAAAACCAACCGATGAAATCCATCGTCAAGTTTCTGGTGAAGGAAAGAGTGATTTAGCAGCGACTTACCGCTCTCCCTTCCCAATTTACTTAGAAGAAGAAGGTACGTATTTCCGTGACTTTAGGGATAGATCATTAATCACTCCTAGGTATTTTGATTTCGAAGTATTAGAAAACATAAGATTGAGACCGAAGATTGAGTGACTAGCTACAAATATAGGTTGGAATATGTTCATCTTGTGTGACATGCTTATTCATCTCCTGATGACCATTAAGTTTTTCACTACTATTAGATATACCCCTAAATTGGACGATTTTTGGTTTAGATTGTTCGACATTGTTTACAAATTAGATTATAATGTCATGCGTCATATTTTTGATTTAGAAAATACAAAAATTTTAGATGATCACACTGGTTTTGATGTGGATTCCTATTGGAAAACTCTAACGGGGGAAGACAATTTTAACTCACCCAATGCACTGAATGCTTTAATTCGTGGTGCCGAACATTTGCTCCTATATAAATTCATGTGTTTAACTTTGTTCAATAAAACTGAAAGTAGCAAATGTTCGGCTAAAGAACTTTTCTTTTTATGGTGCATAGATCGGAAGGTTAAAATCAACACGCCTTTAAGAATTTTTCAATCCTTAGTAAGTGTTGTCAATAAAAATAGTTCATATTTTGGAATGAGGCATGTTGTTACTACTTTAGCTCGTTTTTACAACCTTAATGTGGATGAAGTGCGTACAACACCACACGATATATTTGACATATCATATTTGAGGTGATCTGAGATTGTGGAAGTCTAGTCTATGGCACTCCGCAATCCTCAAACGCGTGCTGCAGTAAAAAATAGGAGAGGCTGAGACACAGACGTAAACTGACCTTCCACATCCTAAGTAGCTCTAGAGCCCAAGGAGGAAGCAGTAGAAGGACAATGTAGTGCACCAACTGCAGTAGATCAATATCAACAAATTCTAGACTAGATGGCTGCCAATCAACAACAGATGACATCCCAACTCAATGAACTCATCTCCTAAATGCAGCAAGTCCATAAGGAGCAGCGCAACTTGAAGAGCAAATTCCTCAACTTCTGTAGGAGGAACAATTTTGAAGCTCCTTCACCAACACCGTCGCCACCATCATCTAACTAAGCTTTCCTTGTCTTTTTCTTTTTAAATTTTGTTGTTTCTCTTGTTTGTTTTCATTTTATTTCATGTATGTTTGGCTTCATGTTATTTCTTTTTTTTGGTTCAACTTCATCTTTTGTTTGGTTTCATGTCATTTGTGTGTTTCAATTTCTTTTGTATGGTTTGAGGTCATTTTTGCATATTTGGTGGTTGATTTGTCACATTGAGGACAATGTGAACTTTTAGTGTGGGGAGGTGACTTTGACTTTTGTAATTGCATTGTTTGCATTTTGATAGATAGGATGCATGTTTAGGCATATTATATGTGCTTTGTGTCAACAATGGAACCATACTTGAATCACTCTGATAAATATTGCCATGAAATTTTGTCTTACTAGTTGGAATTAGATTGAATGCATGCTTGAACTCGGATTAGGTCACTTGAGTAGAGGGTGAATCATATAGAGTGATGAAAAGTAGTTGGGTACATAAGTTTAGTCACAATTTGACATTTGGAACAATGAGGTAGTGTAGAGATGCATAGTGAGTTTCATTTGATCCAAAGTGAGGATTGAGCCATATGACTCCATTTATAGTCATTCTATTTCTTTGTTGAGTGTTACTTCCTTAGGCTACTACCTTTAAAACTTGCTTTGAATCAGTTTGAGTCTACTGGATGCATACTTAATAAAGATGATTTAGGCCCTTTTTCTTGTTTTAACCATTAGCTTAAATGACTTACCTTATGTATTATCCCTTGCTATCCCTGTTGAGCCTTAACCTTTTGATTCTTGAAAATACCTGAGATTTTAAAACTTTAAATCTTATTAACCTACCTATTCACAAGCTTAGTAGAGTATAAAGTAATACATTAGTTGAGATTGTTGTGAAATTTTTGTTACCGAGATGAGTTGAGTATACTTCTGCTTATGAATTACATTGTATATAGTGCTATTTTGAGTCATATCTCTCCCATGTATGAAGAAAAAGAAAGAAAAAGGAAAAAAAGGAAAAGGAAGAACAATTTAATAGCATAAATAAGTGCAGAGTATTAGTTTCGTTTGTATATCTCGAAGTAAGTTTTGATTATCCCAATCTTATCCACTTTTTACTTTATTACTGCTTATGCTTAACCCTTTTTTCCTCTTTACCCACCTTAACCGTTATCACATTACAACCCTAAACAAGTCCTTTTGATCTATTTATGCATGTAATCATTGTAGAGGAGAATTGGTGTATTAGCAAGCCTATGGTAATGTAGTTTCTTATAGGAAGTTTAAGCGAAACACTAGCCATTAAACACTTGAGAGAAATGAGTGAAAACTATGAGGAAAATTCATTTTGCATCTTTACTTATCTTTCAGTGATGGGGTCAATTGTTGAATTTGCTTATGTACATCAATGAAAAAGTAGTCATGATATGTGTATTAACTTGATATCTGAATTAACCTAAATTTGAGGGATTATATGCTTTGATCTTTATAAAGATGAAATGATATAATTGAGTCGTTTTACTTGAGGACAAGAAAAGATTCAAGTATGGGAATGTTGATGGGTGTGCATTAGTCTATGTTTTTCTATGTAATTGGCATGTGTTTTCTTGCATACTTGTTGACTTTAGTTATAGTTTAGTTATAGTTTAGGATTCATTTTGTATAGTTTTGCTTAGTTTAATTTCCAATGTTGTTCTTTTATGTTGGATGTTAATTTAGGGTAAGACTTGACTATTTGTTATGTAGGAAGGAAGATGGAACAACTTGGAGATTGAGCTAGAAATCAAAAGGAGTGCATCTGTGACCAGTTCCCACAATTGTGGGAATAATGACAATTCCCACAATCATGGGAATCATAATCCAAGACAATATGCGGGGTTTCATTAAACTTAGGATTTTTGGACTATTTAAGCATCATTAAGCCTCCATCTTTGGGAGGACAAAGCCATTCTGTAGAAAGACCATCTCTGGAGTGAATAACATATGTTTGGAGCCCTGGGGAAGGTTGAAATCAAGGATCATCATCAAGATTAGGAAAAATAGCACATTAACACCAAAATTTTCAGATTTTGGCAAAGAAGAGAAAGAGTCTTGTTATTCAAATTTCTGTCAATTTTACTTCTTCTATTCTTTGTAAAATGGTTTATTTGAAGTTGATGATGTTATGGAGACCATGTTAGGCTGATTTAGTTTTAGGGATTGCTTTTGAACTATTTTGTCAAAACTCCAATTTTGTTGAATTGAATAAAGTTGTCTTTGATAATTGTTGATTTAAATTGTTATCTTGCAACAAAGCAAGAGAGTGAGTAAGATAAATTTGTGTAACATTGTACAACGAGAGTTGGCGACCTATAGACTTACAATTGTCATGTTAGTTGAATAGTTAGAAGAGAGATCTCGGCTAGTCAATTGATCACCCATAAGAAAGTTTAATAATTAGTTGAATGTCGACTCATTGAGTAGGTTGAGAGATCGTCGAATTGATTCCCTTTAATTTAATTAGGGACAATTAATTACACCTTAAGAGAGGGTAATTAACACATTCAAAAATCTTGTGTGAGACACAATTCAATCAATAAAATAAAAGGGAGACAAAATAGAGAAAAAAGTAATTTCTAGTCTTTAGATTCTTGAATTTCAATTTTTCTACACGTTGGTATAGACTATTATTTTGAGTTAGTATTTTAATTTTGTTTAATTTTCCAGATTATTTTTATTAAACAATTTTGTTTCTTAAACAAAGTTTTATCTAAATTAAGTGGTGTCTGGGCATCAATTCCTGTAGGATTGATATCTGCTCTTTTAAGCTACAAGTCACGACTTTTTCACTTACAGTTTTTGAGCGTAAAACAAGTAGATAGGTTTTAACATCAACATAAACATACCTAAAGGAGCTGACACATCTGATGCCTACTTCTTCTTCAAGAACTCCAAATAGACTTTATAGTTTTGCTTCCAGTGGCCAGTCTTGCCACAATGGAATCAAGTTCCTTTCAGCGCAGTCTATTTGAGTTTCTTTTTGGTTGTACTTCCTTTTGGTTTGTTAGACCTTTTCTTCTTTAAGTTCTTTTTTCTTGAACTAGAAGAAGAAGAGTCTACCACTAGCACTGTCTTGCTATCCTTCTTGATAGCTTGCTTTGCTATCTTGAGCAGATTGATCAACTCAAGAATTGTCGTGGAGATTTGGTTCATCTAATAGTTCAACAAAAACTGTTAATAACTATCAGATAATCTAACCAGAATTAATTCAACTCTTAATTCATAGTTCATATCAAAACCCAAGGTGACCAACCTCTCAATATAACCATTCATCTTTAGTGCATACTGTACTGTAGATGTCCCCAGAGTCATTTTAGTCATTAAGAGCTCCTCGAGATCTCGAACCTTTCAAACCGAGCTTACTCATCAAAAAGCTCTCTAAAATGAAACACTATGATATTAGCATCCATAGCTCATGCTGCTTCTGTAGCTCCGGTGATATAAAGGCTAGCATAATGCAGGTAGCCAAGTCACTATCTTTGAGATGCTTACGATATGTTCTCTGATCCTCGTCAGAAGCATCAGCAGTAGGGAGATCAGGAAGTGGAATATCTAGGACATAGCCTAACTCCTCAGATCTGAGAATAATTCTCAAATTTCTCATCCAATCAAGAAAATTAAGTCCAATCAATTTATTAGAATCCATAAGTGAGCGCAAATTCACACTAGAAGACATCTTCAATCAAACTAAATGTGAAGAGAGAAAGAATGTTAGAATATAAATACATGCATGATCATAAGGACTTTCATGACATGCATATAGCTCCCACTAGTTTCAAAGAATCCATAGCCCTCACTACGAATACAATAAGAAAAATTATGACAAAGTGTCTTAATGGGTATATATATGACATTACTAAGAGTGACCTTGGGTTTACCCAATAAACCACCTTAGGTCAATCGGTAGGTACTGGTCATATCAATTCCATCACAGATGCAACTATCATCTAATGCTATCAATTCGTGATGTATGCACACATATTCGGTTATCAACTCTCGATGTGTGTACATCTGATGTACGCTACCCAATTACGCCTCTATCTACGTTAACCTTAAGTTTACTCAACAAATCAGCACTTCTAGTGAAAAATGACCCATCAACACTTATGGTTCTCCCCATATTAATGGAAGGTGTTAGTTTTCATATTATGTGTAAGGGATTTCATACTCTGGTTTCATATAAGTCGTAGGATTATAGTCACAATGACTATATGGTATCATTTAGGAAGTTTCATCAATCACATTGAATCTATATCTATAACAATCCATTATCCCACCTAACCAACCCTAGCATGCATTCTTTAATGCAACCATCTCACAAGGTTTTCTTCTATAGATTATGACATGTTATGCATCTAAATATTTGACGTTCGATTCAACTCTTGAATTGAATTGCTTTCTAATGTTATCATCGGCTAATTTCTCAACCCGTATGTTTTCAATTCGAATTCAAAATACTAATATACCAAGTGTAATACTCTCTACTCTGATATACCAATTAAACACTTTAATTGTATCATGCTTGTTATATCTAGTCATACTAGACATGAAATACTAAAAATAGATTAATACAATATTAATATCTTAGATTTCCAAATAATTTGAGAACATCAAACTATCACCCTAAGTATCTCTAGGTAGTCTTCACTTCATCAATACTATTTCGACACTTGTCACATAAGTTGTGACGGCCAAAACAATCAAGACAAATGAATATACCAACGAGACGTTAATATGACATATTTGACATCCGAAAAATTTTTGGGAACCTAATTTCAAGCAAACTAGTTTAACATGCATACAACATCAAAGTAACATATTTCTATTAACATAAAAAATGATCCAAGGCATTGAAACCAAAAAACACACAATCACCACTTCAAACAAACCAGGTCCAGCAATTTTCTCAAAAATGTCCAACTATCTTTTGCTTGAACAAATCATTGAAAAAATTTCAATAAATGCTTAGAAAATTATAGAGGCTATAACATGTTCCCAACATGTTCCATAAATTTTTTCAGAATTTATTTCCAAGAAAAACTCAACTAACCTCAGCAACCAAGCCAATCCAGAATCTGTGTTCCTCAACACAGACATTCCCAGCAACACACAAGAAATTCTCAAATAAATATTCAATCACCTCAAAAACATTTTTCCATCTTCATAAGAAAATCCCAAAAAAATTTCTAGAATTTATTCTTGAATTTATAAGCATGCCTTTTCATGTAATGTGCATAAACATAGCAACCAAAATAGTAAGGAATTAATTATCAAAAACATATCAAATCACATTGATAAATTTTTTCCTTCCACAGACATATTTAGTAACATCTCATGAGCAAATCTGGGTAAGAAAATTTTGAAAACAATATCTCTATACTGATTTCGAACTCAACACAATCAGAATGCACATATGCATAAACACAGTAACCAGAACAGTAGGGAATTAATTAGCAAAGACATATCAAATCACATTGATAAATTTTTTCCTTCCACAGATATATTCAGTAACATTTCATGAGCAAATCTGGGCAAAAAACTTTTGAAAACAATATCTCTATACTGATTTCAAATTCAACACAATCAGAATGCACATCTGTCACAGCCAATTGGCAACATCACACATGTTATGGTTTCTCCTTTATACGGGGCATAAGTGGCTCAGATGCTACTGTAGGAAAATCCCAGTGCGTGCATCACATACACGCAGTGTAAAAAACAAAAAAAATTATTCCAGAACTTTTCCAAAGTGCAAGATTTATATGCCTATATAAGAAACCTAGCTGAAAATTCCCAATTCATATACATGTTCTTAACATATATATATAGGAATTTATGGCAATTACACAAATCAATCATTCATATAATAATCATATACCTTGCGTGTAGTCTCCTTCGTTCTTTAATCTTTTACTCATTGGGTTGTCGCAAACCACAATGACCAAAACAAACCGTCTCCAACGATATCCACACAGAGATCGAAGAAACTAACCAAATAAAACTCTTTGATCCGAAAATGGCTAAGACAAAGATAAAAGTACTAGGCCTCCTCTTTGTTCTATGGAGAGAAATAACGTGAAAGACAAAATAACGAGGAAGAAGATGAGAAATATGAGAGAGAAGTAAGTAGCTTACTTTACAATTCTTACGATCTTCATCCTTTTACTTGCTTTTGTTTTTGTCTTTACTTGTTTTTGTCTTTTATCATTTAAAGACAATAAATGGTCAACTTTAAAGACCCCTCTCTTCCTTTTCCACGTTGCTCACTCATCTTATATATATATAAATGCTGAGGTTGTCCAGTCACATTGGAATCGGTCTTATCGGGTCTCAGGTGTGAAAGAAACTCCGAAGACTTATTTCAGCAATATCGATATCGCAATTTCATTAGGACATATCTAGATCTCATCAGGATCCATTTAGTTCTATTGCTCTCTATATTATGGATCTCTATCCAAAACTATTTTACGAATCCTCCGAGTTACTTATATGCTTGTGATCCATTAGGTTCTCAGCTATGTTAGTCACTTGAATTAACCTTTAATCCAAGCAATTCATGAGTGGCGTCTAGCAACACATTATGACCCCTAATTGACCGAAAAGTATGTGGTTTGACGAACAAACCCATGCTTGTCACGAACCATCTCATGAACCCTCCTATAGACAATTGTTGTGCAAATCGTCCTTTCACCATGCTATACCCCACTTGGTTATGAGTATGAGCAAAGTGTCAACTCTTATTAGATTGACTACGTCAAATCTAGCCCAAGTGATCAGTTCTCATCCTGGGACTCATTACTTTATATCTCAATGAAGACATTCTTCATGCCACATGTACTCCGGCCAGAGATTTCCAAGTAATGACCTCCACAAGAGGTCGTAGGTATCATCTTCTGCTATCACAGAAATGGTGAATCCTCTATTGGCTACTCAATCACCTTCGAATACCTCAAGCTATACCTAATCACCGCCTTATGAGTGACCTTTGCAAGGTAACAAGGAATAGAGTCAAAGTACAGAATTAGTATCTAAAATATCCTTGAGTACCTCAAGTCTAAGAATATTTGGCACCATTACTATAATGAGATTATCACTAACATTAAAATAGGACATCCATGTGATGATATCATGGTAGGTCATCCAATATACTTAGTACCTCTAGTAAGCATCCACATCTTAACTCTAAACATCTCATATTTACAGTTTTTGAGATCCACTACTTGATCAAATTAAGGAGTTTGACATGTGTTAGTCTATCAAGATTAACGATGTCTAGTCTTATTAATCCTATGACTAGGGATAATTTAGATACTGACATAATTGCACATGATAGAAACCTGAGTAGTATGATCACATCATGATTTCCGTCATGCTATGTCTTATATCATGGACTTCATTAATTTGCTTATAAATCAATATCAATTTATAAATAATGAACATCAAATTAATGAAACATGCCTTTCTTTATTATTAAAAATAAAGTCTGTACATAACTTTTTACAAAACGCGCTAAAGGCGATTGCCTTTAGGGCATTACTCTAACAAGTTACAAAAACAAACAGTTGTAAACATAAATTGAAAATCCAAAAAATCATATGACATAAATATAAAAACAAAGTAAAATGGGCCTAACAAAGAAAAAGAAATGGAGAGAGAAATACAACTAATTAGGGTAAAGAGAGACAAGAAAAAAAGAGTAGTCAATTAGAAGAGGAGGGCAAGTATTTATCAATATACGAAATGATATCATTTTATTATATAAACAAAACAGCATCATTTATGCTAGTAAGAAGTTCGAGCAGTTTAAACGCATAAACAATAGTTTAAGTGGTTATTCTTTGTAGGGGAGCCATAAGTCCATGTATCTCATGCATGGCTATGTAGTGGAAGCATTGGAATCAAAATTTCAACATCACGTCATCCCTAAAAAATCCAAAATCCATATGCTTGTATAAGCAGAATGTAAGAACATGAAATTACAGCATATATATTTTGTAAATGCTCCTCCTTTCTTGAATCTTCTATTTGTTACCAAACACCTTCAACGGCCAGTGAAGAACACGTAAAGATGAAGAAAAATCAATGTGTAAGGGTGGTCAGCACCAAACAAGATGAATTTAAGCAAATGCTCAATTGAGAGTTAGATCATAAACAAGTTACAAATAATTAAACTTATACAACAATTGCATAAATTGCATGAATAAACCTCAAGATCACTCCTCTCAACCTCCAAAACTCTTCTGGACCCTTTGCCTCTCAATTACGTGTGTGTTTATCTTAATTTTGTGTGTACATTAGTGAAGAACTCATTTATGTATCACTTGTCATAAAGTGGGTCACAATAAGTCACGATTGTGACTTGCTAAAAATGACAGCCATGCAAACTTTGTATTTCATCCGATCTTTTAAGGTCCCTTAAGTTTTCGGTTATTTTGGGTACTTGAATTAACTCTTAATTCGAGCATATCATAAATGGTTTCATGCCACTTAAATTAACTCTTAATCCAAGAAAATTATGAAGGGTTTCATGATGCCAATTTACCGAAACGTAAGTGAATTAACACATAAACTCTTCGATAGTTAATTATCCAACTTACGAACCTTTCCATAAATAATTACCGTGCAATTTGTCCCTTTACCATCCTATACCCCATTTGGTTCAGAGTATAGGCTATGTGTCAATTATCACTAGATTGATTATGTCACATCTAATCCAAGTGATGTTAGTTCTAGTCTTAGGGATCTCATTACTCTATGTGTCATTGAGGACTCTCTTCATGACACATAACCGTTCTGGCCAGAGACTCCTGAGTAATGACCCCAATAAGAGGCCATAGATATCATCTTCTTCTATCAGGAGTGGTGAATCCTTTACTGGCTATCCAATTACCTTTGAATACCAATAGCTGTATCCAATCACTACCCTATGAGCAACCTTATCTTGAGGCAACAAGGAATGGTGTCAAAGCACATGATCAATATCCAAGATGTCCTTGAGTACCTCAAGTCTAAGGATATTTGCACCATTGTTATGATGAGATTAATCACTAACATTTGATAGATCATCCATATGATAATCTCATAGCGGGTCATCAGATGTACTTACTACTCTTAATAAGCATCCACATGTTAACTCTAAACATCTTATGCTTACAGTTTATGAGATCCACTGCTTGATCAAATCAAGGAGTATAATATGTGCTAGCCTATCCAGATTAGCAGTGTCCTATCTCATTAATCCTATGACTAGGGATAATTTAGATACTAACATAATTGCACATAATAAGAATCTTATTATCATGATCTCATCATGATTTCCTTTATGCTATGTTTTGTATCATGGACTTCATTAATTCGATTTAAGAACGACATCAATTCGTCAATAAATGAACATCAAATTAATGAAAATTTCCTTTCGCTTTATTAATCAAAATAAGGTTTGTACAAAAGTACTAAAGGCGATTGCCTTTAGAGCACTACTCTATCAATCTCCCACTTGTACTAAAGTTAATCACCTTTGTATCTAATACCATAGGCGAGTACATTATAATCAAATTTCATTTGAGAAATGACGTAGTCAAAGGATCAACGATGTTTTGATCTGTGGGCACTCTCTCTATCTTCACGTCACCTCTATCAATGATCTCCCTGATCAGGTGATATCTATTAAGTACATACTTGGACCTCTGATGAGACCTTGGTTCCTTGTCTTGAGCAATAACCCCATTGTTGCCACAATATAATAGTATCAGGTCTACAATGCTCTGAATCACTCCAAGTTTCATAACAAACTTCTTGATCCAAACAGCTTCTTTTGTTGCTTTCACAGCTGTAATGTACTCTGACTCGATCGTTGAATCTACAGTCGTCTCTTGTTTGAAACTCTTCCAACTGACTGCTCATCCATTTAATGTGAAAATGTAACCTGACTAAGATTTAGAGTCATCCTGGTTAGAATGAAAATTGGCATTTTTGTGCCCGCTCACTACGAGATCTCCATCTTCATATACATCCTTAATCCTTCTCAAGTACTTTAGGATATTCTTGACAGCCACCCAGTGACAATCACTAAAATCTGATTGACATCTGCTCGTAACACTTAGAGTATATGATATATCATGTTTTGTGCATAACATAGCATACATGATTGATCCTATTATCGAAGCTTACGAGATCAAACTTATGTGAGTCCTCTCATCTTGCGTCTTAGGACACATAGATTTTGAGGGTTTCTTCCCATGAGTTATGGGAAGAAACCCTCCCTTGGACTGCTCTATGATAAACTTGTTTAGCACTTATGTATGTATGTAGGCTATGAAAGACTTAGCAACCTCCTTAATTTATCTCTATAGATCTTTATTCCCAATATATAAGTTGCTTCTCTAAGGTCTTCCATAGAGCAATTTTGGGACAACCAAATTTTGATAGATTGCAAACTTGAGACATCATTTCCTATTAGTAATATGTCATCCACTTATAACACAAGGAATATGATAGCACTCACACAGACCTTCTTGTACACACAAAGTTCATCCGAATTTTATGAGAAACCAAACTTTTTGATTGTCACATCAAGTCGGATGTTCCAATTTCTGGATGTTTGCTTTAATCCATAAATGGATTTCTAAAGCTTGCATACCTTTTCACCATCTTTGGATATAAAGCCCTCAAGTTGTATCATATACAAATCCTCGACTAGGTTTCCATACAGGAAAGTCATCTTTACATCCATTTGCCATATCCCATAATCATAATGAGCAAAAATGGCTAGGATTATTCTAATGGATTTAAGCATAGCTATAGGGCTAAATGTCTCGTCATAGTCAACTCTTTGTCTTTGACGATAACCTTTAGTGACTAGCCTCGCTTTATAGGTAATCATATTACTATCCATGTCGATTTTCTTCTTAAAAATCCACTTACAACTATGGATTTTGGCCCTTTAGATGGGTCAACCAAAGTCCATACTTGGTTTTCAAACATGGAATCCATTTCGAACTTCATGGCTTGAAGCCATTTTTCATATTATGAACTCTTTAGAGACTCTTCATAGGTTATAGGCTCATCGTCCTCTATAAGCAATACGTCATTATGTTCACTTAAAAAAACTCCATATCTCTCTAGAACATTATGTATCCTAGTTGATCTATAAACATTTTGTGCGTCAAAAGGTTCAACTATTGTCTCATCTCTATAAACAACAATCTCGGGTTCAGGCAGTTGATTTGCATCTATTTGAGCATTATGAACTTCAACAAGTTCAACTTTGCTCTCACTATCTTCTCTTAGAAGAAACTCTTTCTTTAAAAAAGACAGTATGCTTTGAGATGAACACCTTTTGCTCTAAAGTATTATAGAACTGATATCCAATTGTTTCTTTAGGATATCCTACAAACAGACATTTATTAGATTTCACTTCAAGCTTTTCTGATTGGATTCGCTTCACGTAAGCTAGAAAACCTAAACTTTCATATGGGAAAGATAAGGTTTTTTATTAGTCCATATCTTATATGGAGTAACGTCAACTGCTTTTGCAGGGACTCTATTTATCACATAAACAGCAGTCTCGAGTGCATAACTCCAAAAGAATTTCGGTAGATTTGTTAAACCCATCATTGACCTTACCATGTCCAATAAGGTTCGGTTTCTCCTTTCAGCCACACCATTATGTTGCCGTGTGTAAGGTGGATTTCACTGGGATACAATCCCGTTTTCACTAAGATAACTTAAAAATTCCTCGTTTAAGTATTCACTACCTCGATCTGATCAAAGTGTCTTGATACTTTTCCCGAGTTGTTTCTGTATTTAATGTCTAAATTGTTTGAACATTTCAAATGCTTCAGACTTGTATCTCATTAGATACACATACCTATATTGTGAATAATCATCAATAAAGG
>JAOTAY010000001.1:9458726-9470575 GCA_025629805.1 Erythroxylum baracoense
TATACTTTGTCTGCACACTTAACACACTTGTCAAAAACGTTCATTTGTTTTTAACATTATTATTATTTGATTGTCATCAAAATTAATCATCGTAAAGTCCTCTTGACTTAACATAATATACCCACCAAATCAAACACAAACAAAGTCTATGGCTTGGTCGTACTAACCTCTACTCAATCTCTCTAATCCTAGCATTCACCTTTACTTCGACCCAACATCACTATCCTACTTTCCTTTGTTTTTTTTTCACTTTCTTTGTATCATTAAAACATGAATCCATCTCAATCTTCAAAGACCGGATAGAAGAAGTCACAATCCTTAACCTAGCAAAAGAGTAATGGGGGAAGGTTTCTTGGTGTTAGAAGAAGACCCTGAGGAACATATGTTGTAGAAATAAGAGACCCTTTAACCAAAGAAAGGTAGTGGTTAGTCACTTTCGAGATTGCCAAGGAGGCTACTCTGGCCTACAATAGAACTACTTGCTCTATGCGCTTGCACTGTAGAAAAGGTAAGAGGTGAGTTTCCCTCTCTTCTATTCAAAATTGTATTCAAAATATATACAAGTCAAGTTCCCAAAAGAGATGGGATCTCTAAGATCACAAGGAATCCTAGTTACAGTAAATTACATAATAGGAAAAAAGTCCTAAAAGGAAAGAAACTATTAACAATAATTGCAAAAGATATGCACAGCTGCTCAATACCCCCCTCCCCCTTCCTTTAAGGTGGAGCATATAGATTTCAAATGCCCAACTTGGCCAAAAGAAAGATGAACTGATCCTTACCCAAGGCTTTAGTCAAGACATCAGCTGGTTGAACTGAAGTGCGCATATGTGTTGTCTGTAGGTTGCCATTTTATATCTCATCACGAATGAAATGACAATCTACCTCATTATGCTTCGTTCGTTCATGATAAACTGGATTAGATGCAATATGCAAAGCTGATTGACTATCACAAAATAAATTCATAAGTGTAGAATGCTCAATACCAAGAAAATTCAACACCTCTTTTAACCACTTTAATTCACATACCGTAGTTTCCATGGAACGATGAAGAGTGAGAAATAGTTTGTTGTTTCTTAGTTTTCCAAGAGATTGGCGAGTCACCACGGAGAACAAAGTATCATGTTAAGGAATGACGCATCAAAGGATAGCTGACTCAATCCGAATCACAGTAAGCAGACAACCTCAAATTGCAGTGAGAACTTAACAAAACACCTTGACCTGGATTTCCTTTCAAATATCTGACAACTTGCAAGTCTGCCTCCTAATGTGCTTATTTCGGTTCTTGCATTAATTGAGCAAGAACGTGAACACAATACGACAAATTAGGTCTTGTAAACAACAAATAGATAAGACATCTAATAAGATGTCGATATCGCGCAGGGTCAGCCAAAGCACCATTGTTTGCAAGCGCCAATTTGTGGTTCTGTTCAAGAGGAGTCGACGCAAGCTTTACGTCGAGTAACCCAACCTCAGAAACCAAATCCAAGGAATATTTCCTTTGATTCAGATAAATACCATTCGCATTCTGAGCCACCTTAATACCCAAGAAATATTTGATCCTACCCAAATCCTTCATGTGAAAGCATTAGTTCAAATAAGCTTTAAATTGCTGAATTGCTATCGCATCATTGCCAGATATAATCAGATCATCAACATTAATAAGCAAATTCAAATGGACATGCTTATTACGAAACCCAAACAAAGAGTAGTCCGAACAAGACTAAGTGAAACCATATTCCTACAAAGAAGTTTTCAATCTAATAAACCAGCATCTTAGAGCTTGACGCAACCCATACAAAGATTTTCAAAGTTTACATACCTTGTTCGATTGTTGAGTGGCAAATCCAAGGGGCATTTGCATGTAAACTTCTTCTTTTAATTTGCCATGTAAAAACACATTTTAAACATCCATCTGATGGAGTTCCCAACTCTTCACTGCTGCAATGGCAAGTAAGGTACGCATAGTGCCCATTTTTGCTGTAAGAGCAAATGTTTCATAATAATTAATACCTTCAATTTGTTTGTTGCCAAGAATCACCAAGCGTGCCTTATACTATTCAATGCTCCCATCAGAGTTGTAATTGATTTTATACACGCATTTGCTACCAATTGCTTTCTTCCCATGAGACAAATCTTCCACTGTCCAAATTCCATTATCTTCAAGTGCTTGTATTTTTTTCTTCATTGCTTCACGTCACTATTCTTCTTTCACAGCCTCATTATAGGTTCAAGGTTTACATTTTGCAATGACATTTGCCAAGAAAAACTGATGTTGTGGAGAAAATTTATCATAATTCACAAAGTGAGCTATAGGATAAAGATTACTGAGGAGTCCAATTGAGGTGAGGAACGCGTAAGGGGGCTGGTTGCATTGACATTGGTTACATATTCCTGTAAGCGAACTGAAGGTTGTTTCACCCTATGTCCCCTGCCAAGCTGTTCTTCTTGAAAGTCATTCACAGTTGCCACAATTTCAATTTCAAGATTCTCATTGAAAGCAACACTTCCCGTTATTAGAGAAAGTGTAGCTTCAGGTCTATTTGTGCTCAATTCACTAAGTTCCTCGAAACCCAAACTATTAACCAAAGGCACACTTTCAGCATCAGTTTTAAAACCTTGTTTAGAAGCATAAGGGAACTTTGTCTCATCAAAAACTACATCCCTAGATGCAAAGAATTCAGATTTATCCAAATCATACAACCACCACCCTTTCTTTCCAAAAGGATACCCAACAAATACACATTTTCTAGATCTACTTCCAAATTTATCTTTATCTCGAGTTAAATTAAGAGCATAACACAAGCAATCAAAAATCTTAATGTGATCATAAAAAGGCGCATCCCCATACAGAATTTCATACAGAGTTTTACCTTTCAACATGACACTGGTTGTTCAATTAATTAAATAACCCATTGTGAGAACACACTCGCCCCAAAACTCAATGGGCAAATTAGCTTGAAATTGCAACGCTCTTGCCTCATTGAGAATGTGACGGTCTTTCCTCTCAACCCATCCATTTTAATGTGGGGTTCTAATGTAAGATGTCTGACGTAAAATTCCTTGTTCCTGGAAATATTCTTGTAAACAAAGAAACTCACTACCATTATCACTGCGAATAGTTTTCACTTCTTTCTGAAATTGTCTATGAATCATTACAAAGAAAACTTTAAGAGTGCTGGTCATTTCAGATTTTCCATTTAATAAATAAATCTATACAACACAAGAATAATCATCAATAATATTGAGAAAATAATTTGCCCCGCAAGAAGGTGAAACTATATAAAGGTCCCACAAATCACAATCAATTAAATCAAAACATTCTTTAGCTCTACTATCACTAGAATAAAATATTTCTCTTGTTTGTTTTGCACGAAAACAAATATCACAAGTTTCATGTTTATTCTTATTAGATGTGCTAACTCAAGGAATCAACTCTACCACTCTAGCTGAAGGATAACCCATGCGTCAATGCCATAACTCATAAGATGATAAACCAGTAGCTTTGGAAACATGTGCCACCACATCACCTTTGAGAAAATACAGCCCCCCATGTTGTTCACCAACTCCAATCAGCTTCCTTGTAATTCGGTCGTGTATAGCACAAACTTTATTAGTGATTTGAAGAACAAAATTAGAATCATTAAGAAGTTATGAAACAAAAATTAAATTGCACTTCAACTTTGGAACAAAAAGAACGTGTTTCAGTTTTAAATTTCCTTCAAGAAACACGGTTCCTTCTTTTAGAGTCATGGTTTCCTCTCCACTAGGCAATGTCACCGGACATGGTTCAATATTCTTCGCATCTTGCAGTATCTTTAATGTTCCTGTCATATGGTGTGTAGCTCCTGAATCAATTATCCAGGTTACACAATCTTGCTTACCCATTAGTCTTTCACCACCACCATTCTTATGAGAAATTATCATGCCGAGAAAAGTTTTCCATTGCTCATCATTGAGTTCTTCAAGAGCTTTCCTATCAATTTCCGTCAAGGAATTGCTGCTTCCTCCATTAGTAGTAGAAGTTTAAACTGTATTTGCTTGAACCATTCCTCCTTTATGACGTCCTCCTCCACGAGTCATATGTTTCTTGCCATGACCTCGTGTAGAGGCAGTAGGATGGGATCCATTGCCCCACCATTCAGGATAACCGATAAGTTGAAATCAAGAGTCAGCTTCATGTCTTTCTCGGTTGCAATTGGAGCACACCGCATTTTTATCCTTCTCCTTATCCCCCCTGAATATCGAGCTGCTCCATGGATGACAAAACTTATGGCACCACATCTTTCCTCTTTTGTCCGAGTCATAGTGCGAACCCGTTCTTGTTGAATAACCATAACGTAGGCACGATTTAGATTTGGTAAAGGTTCTATACTCAAGATGTTTGAGCAGACTGTACTATATCCATCTTCATCAAGGCCCATCAAAAATGGATGAACTCGTTCTTCCTCATGTTTTCTCTCTATTTCAAAGGTGAGGTTGCACTTACATCTAGCACGAGTGTAAATCAGAATTTTGTCGTAGTTATTCAACTCTTCCCATATAATTTTGAGTTTATCAAAATAAGTGACCACAGCCTGACCCTCTTGTTTACAGTTGGCAAGATCAGTCTAAAGTTGCTGCACATGAGGACCATTACCAATGGAAAAATGTTGTCTAATGTCTTCCCACAAATCTTTAGCAGTCTCCATACACGAGACAGTCGAACGGAGAGCAGGTTCAATGGTGTTAAATATCCGAGACACCAACATAGAATTCATTATTTACCAGTCTTTAAGATCTGCAGAATCATCTGCTGGTTGTGTGATGGTGCCATCAATAAAACCATATTTCTTCTTGGCATGCAATGCAATTCGCACAGCCCGTGCCCATTCATCATAATTGTTGCCTTTCAACTGTACCTGCGTAATGATATTACCAGGATTATCATTCGCATAAAGAGTATAAGGCCACAATGTTTTCCTATCCGAGCCGTATCCCTCAACTTCTATCTTCAGATCTGCCATTCTTGATTATACGATGATCAATGAGGGCTCTGATAACATGTAGAAAATGTAAGAGGTGAATTTCCCTCTCTTCTATTCATAATTATATTCAATATATATACAAGTCAAGTTCCCAAAAGAGATGGGATCCATAAGATCTCAAGGAATCCTAATTACATTAAATTACATAATAGGAAAATAGTCTTAAAAGGAAAGAAACTATTAACAATAATTGCAAAAGATATGCACAAATGCTTAATATGCACCAACATTTTTGACTCCAACATGCCTCCTAGTTATTCTATCACCTTCGTTATCTCACTTGACAACTGAAGACAATCCACATAAAAACAGCAAGATTAATAATCCCATAAAATTTCTAATTTTCTAGATTTAATAAATTCACATTTTAATACTATATTGACGTCATCACTTCTTCCCTAATTTAATTATTAACATTGATAGCTTGAAGACATACCTACCATAGTGTCTATTCATTAGTATTGAATTGCTGGTCTAGTCTAAGTGAGTCATTTTTGGGTTCAAAGTTATAAACAAAATTGATCAACGAATCTCTTGATTTGGGAACCAAATTGGCATGAAAAATAGGGCATGTCACTTGGGAAGCCAAATTATAACGATACTTATTTTCAATCCTTTAGTTGTTTAGTATTGGAAGGTAGGTAAAAGTATCGATGATGAATGGGTCGAGCCTTAGAGCCACTCTATGCAACTGCCATATTCCGCCAATTATGGAGGATGTAGAAGGCTTGAATCTGTTTATGTATCAAGAATAGTGGAAAATGTAAATGGAGAAAAGCCTTCGTAAAAAGAACAAAAGTCATAGTAAAAAGAACACACTTAACAAAACCACCATGATGATTGTCATTAGGGGGTTAAAAGTTTTTGTCCCGAAGCAAACATAACGAGTTGAGCCCCCAAAATGCCTTGTGAAGGGTTGGCATATCAAATCACTTATACAACTACCACACTTCACTTACGCAACTCTGACACAATGGTACTGGGCTCCATTCTGGCATTGTTTTTTTTAGATTCAAATTCGCGACATGGGGTGACTCAGGCTGAAACTTGATGGCTCTGATACCACTAAACCCCCCATAAGACCTTGTGAAGGGTTAGCATATCAAATCACTTATACAACCTTAGAAAGAGGAGATGTAAAGAACCAAGGTTATTTATCTCTTCATATGGCATGGAACTAATGAAGTTTTTTATTTTTTAGGTCCTTACTACATAGGATATACATGTGCTTGACCTATAAAAATTAATAAATAATCCCATATGTATTTTTTTTAATGGAAGGTTGCTAGAGATGTTAAGTTGGGTCCTTTTCAAATATTTGTGAAATGCTAAAAGTTCTTTTTGTTTATGTCGAAATGTTAAGGTGTTCTTTATATGCATTGATGTTAGAATTTAAATTAATTTTTGTTTAAAATTTTAGGATTCAATTTGACTATTTTGTACATGAAGGGCCAACTTAAACATTTTACGAAACACGGGGAGGCAAGTCGTCCCTTTTGCCCTTTAAAAATTGATTACTCAAACTACACTATTTCTGTAAGTAAAACAATAAATAAGTGGTACGTAAATGGGTATTTATACTCAGTAAGAGAGCTTAACTTTTATATATAGGATAATGTCAAAATGTAGAAAATAAAAATTCCTCACAAACTCATATTGCAAATAAAACTGGTAATTGGCAATTTTAAGTTTCAATAGAATTTGGTTTCGTATTAAGGTAAAAAGAGCAAGAAAACATTTTATTTATTAATGGAGAATTATTTTTAATTTAATCATCATATTTATCATTATTTTATTAGTAAATAGTACATTAGTTTTAATTTTTTAAAAAAATTTTGGTTGAAACTGGCAAAACACCAATGGTGAGACAAGCACAAAGTATTTTTCAGTCTAATTTGGTTTCTAGATGATTAGTCATATTTTACTTTAAAAGTTTTAGTTTTATTAAATTTGGGATTTAGTGATATAGTATAGAATGCGATTAATTACGATGGCATATATATATATATATAAAGCAATTATGATATATATATATATATAATTAATATAATTGCTTTTCCAAATATAAGAACCGTTATTACAATAATTACAGATGGAGTGGAACGGAGGAATTGCTAAAAAATGTCGACGGTGTACGTACTAGAGCCGCCTACGAAGGGAAAGGTGATACTGAACACGACGTACGGACCACTGGACATCGAGCTCTGGCCAAAGGAGGCTCCTAAGGCAGTCAGGAATTTCGTACAACTCTGCCTCGAAGGTTACTATGATAACACCATCTTTCACCGTATCATCAAGGGTTTTCTTGTTCAGGGCGGTGACCCTACTACGACTGGAACCGGTTCTCTCTTCCTCTTTCCGTCTACAACTTTTTGGATTCTGTTTTGTTTGTTTAGTCAAAGGGTCAGTTTGATACTTCCCAATTTGGTCTTTACGGATTTAAAGTAGATTACTCACTCAGATATTTTGAATGTTTGAATAAAAAACATTTATACTTATATTATACTCAATCTTTTAGTTACAGATTCTACTTGTTTCATTTTTTGTTTACATGTTTGGCTTTATTCGTAATTGTGTTGTGGTTACGTGTTCTAGGGAGCAACAAATCAATCATGATGTTAATGATCAATATGGCCTTTTCATATCTTCAGGTGGTGAAAGCATATACGGGGGTATGTTTGCTGATGAGTTCCATTCTCGTCTCAGATTTAACCACAGAGGGTTAGTCGCGTGTGCAAATGCTGGTTATCCACATTCAAATGGGAGTCAATTTTTTATTTCCTTGGATAAGTGCGACTGGCTTGACCGCAAGAACACAATTTTTGGAAAAGTAAGGATTTGTTATTTTCTTGATTTTTTCCTGACATTTGGCACTATCATTGAAGCTTATAGTTGCTTTCAGGTGACTGGAGATTCTATATATAATCTTCTAACACTTGGTGAAGTTGAGACTGATAAGGATGATAGGCCATTGGATCCACCACCCAGAATAAAATCGGTCGATGTAAGTATGTGATTTAAGGTGTATCTCATATTTTATGAGCAATCATGGCAGCTTTCTGATTCCAATGATACTACAATGGCTGTAATGATTGAGTTAAGTGGTTCTGAGGACTGGCATTTGGTCCTTAAATTTTTCTATCATGGTTGACCATGAAATTGTAATTACATGCCATGAAGCATTTATTAATTCTTGCATGCACCTAACTTTACCTTTGCTCTGCTACCATCAGTGATTTATCTGTCACGTAGTTTCAAAATCTAAAAGCTATGTATTTGAAACCTGCCCGTAGGTACTGTGGAATCCTTTTGAAGATATTACGCCAAGGACGTCTCTAAACCTGTTGAGTCAATCAACGACTGATACTGAAATTAAAGATTCAAAGAAGAAAGCTGTCAAGTAACTTCCCATGCCATCTGACCTTCTTTCATGGAACCTTCCTATTGTGTGTGCTAGGAATTTTATTTTCATTCAATATAATATCACATTTTGTATTACTTTGACGTACAGAAAGTTGAATTTACTTTCATTTGGAGAAGAAGCTGAGGAAGAGGAAAAGGAATTAACAGCTGTAAAGCAGAAAATCAAAAGTAGTCATGATGTCTTGGATGATCCTCGCCTTCTAAAAGAAGAGAATACTAGTAAAGAAATGGTAATTTGATTCTTGCTGATTCTGATTTTTCTTATTATTCCAGTTGATCTATGATAGAGTAGAATGCTTTAGCTTGAACTTGTAAACCTTGAGCTTGTCCCATGATGTCTCCTTCATTAAATCTCTCAAAAGTATTCTTACACAGAAGAATTGATAAATAATAGAGTGACAATATTAAACCACAAATTTCTTTTAAAATATATATCCACTGTTATGCCTCTGTTCTCATCAGATGTGTGCAATATTATCTTTCTAATTTAAGTTTCATTTGATGGTCTAATATAAAGGACACTTCTGAAGCCAAAGGAACAAGAGACATAAAATTATCAGTGCGAGAAGCCCTAACCTCCAAAAAAGATCTGTCACCGAAAGATGTAGAAAATAAATTTAATAATGATGATGTTGACGACCACAATGATACTGACTTTGACATTCGAATGCGTCAACAAGTACTTAGAAGACGAAAGGAGCTGGGAAATATTCCATCTAAGCAAAAGCAAAATGGTATGTTGATTGTACCTGCACATACATTATTTGAGTTTGGTTTTTTAAATTTTCAGAACTGAATTGGTAATTGTGTGTCTAGTGCTCTGGCAACTTAAGCTATCTTTCCCATTTCTATTTATTCTATATGTCATTATTTCCAGGATTTTTTAAAAAATTCAATAGGTGAAGCTGAAGAGTGAATTATAAGGATGCTAAGCAAAATTTAATTGATCAACAATTAACAGTTAAGGTTAATTTAATGTCCGATTTTTGTATGAGACAATTACACATGAATGTTAGCTGAAAAAGGTGCACCTATAAGCCATAAGCAAATGAAGAAAACTGATTTCATAAGCTCTCACTTAGTAAAAATATAAGAACGAATGATTGGTGATTTCCAAGTTATCCACTAGCATGGGGATATTCAGCAAGTGAAAAATTCTAGATTCTCTTTATGATAGTTTTATTTGGCATGTTAGCATTACTTAGCTGCTGATACTAAGCCATAGTCCCAGAGTGATGGAGAGTAAGAATCAGCTTCGTTGTTATCTTTAATAGGCAGCTTTAGTCAATTCTGTTAGTTGTCCATTTTACAGTTCAGAAGTAATTTGAATATGTTTATTTTAAGTTCTTGTTAGGTTAGAATTCAATATCTACTAGGGTACACTGAATTATAGTCCTAGTCTTT
Organism: Erythroxylum baracoense; assembly: GCA_025629805.1. Taxonomy (NCBI): domain Eukaryota; kingdom Viridiplantae; phylum Streptophyta; class Magnoliopsida; order Malpighiales; family Erythroxylaceae; genus Erythroxylum; species Erythroxylum baracoense. Next base: position 9,468,581 of record JAOTAY010000001.1, read on the forward strand.
GGATTTGGTTGACAGATTCTTATTTACATTTAATGTTTTAGGTTGTGAAGGGAGAAGTGGGATTTCCTAGAGAAATTCTTAGATTTAGAAGTAAGTTCTAAAACCCTAGAAGTGATTTTTGGGGCCTATTGATGTGATGTTATGGTTTTGTTTGTTATAAATTCCTTAACATTAAGCTATTTAAAGTCCAGAAGCTCCAACTTACTACTTCTATGTGTTTCTATCAAAGTGTTGACATATTCTCTGTCTGTCCTACATCAAAGGGGAGCAATCTGGCGTTGAACTTGCAGTTGAACAGTGTTGAACCATGCCACTGTTCCCAAAAATTATTTGATCTTTGTTATATTTGCTTATCAAAGTTTGTGCCATCGTATGAATATTGCAACTTTTTCATAACTGAAAAAGGTGTTTGGAGATCTAGGACCAATTAAGTTTGACATGCATGATATGTCTTCAATTTGGAATCTGTTTATCATCTCTATTATTTCTCCCATATTCCTTTATAAATTGCTTTATATTATTAGTTGCATTATTGACTGATACATGCACATCCAGGAAGCTCTAGTCCCAAAGATTCCAAGGTTTCCAAACAGAGGTAAGATTGTGATGAATTTCTCTCTCTTTCATTATTCATTTCTAAAGTTCCATCTGCTGTCAACATCACCATTCTCCAGTTTATTATGCATTATTGGATGTATCCTGTAGAAAACTGTGCTTGTTTATTTCTGCATCTCATACTTGCTATCACGTTATGATAAATGCTCAAACTTGTATTCACCAATTATTTAGTCAATGATTAGTTACAGATGCTACATATTAGCCTAGGACAATAAGGGAAAGTCTAAATGTTGCTAGGCAAGGATTCTACCGGAATATCTGTTATAAGGAAAAGTTTTATATAAAATGTGGCATGATAGGCGAACAATCAGTTAAAAGGCAGGCATTTTCTTTTGGAAAGTTAGAGATGTCACACAAGAGGGAGAAATATTCATGGAATAGATTCAATAAAAGAAACATAATACCATAGGTTGTAGAAAATTTTCGTTTGGAAATTTTTTTTCTCATTTTGTTTTAAAAAGCACTTAGTACAAAGTTATTTATTCATAATTTATTTGACTGTTGCTGTAATGGCATTTGAGCTGGTGGTTTCATATTATTCAGACATCAGGAATAAGGGTCCGTAAGCTCTCCAAAATATTGTTGAAGGGAATGCGAGATTGTTTGGTTTCATTAAGGGCAGACTCGAATCAAAATTTCATGCAGTTCTCCCACTATAAAGGCTGTGAGATACATTCCAACTGCAAACTGGAATTGATTCTATGCCACGTGGATCGTAGAATACTTGATCAAAATCTAATTAAAGAAAATTACCAACCTGACACTAGTTGAGCCTAAAAATAAGTCCTAAGCTGGAGTCACTTGTAATCTACAGATATTAGGGAAAGAAATATTCGAACTTTCAGAACTGCTAATATGAAGGTGGTAGGATAAATTCCAACTGCAAGCCACATTTGATTTTATACTGCTTGGGTATAATAGATTTATGACTTAAATCCAGATTCACGCTATTTGTCATACTACATGCCAATATGACTTCTGCCAATAAAACTTCAAACTTTTAGAGTTGCCACTATTAAGGTGGTGTGATAAATATCTACTGCAAAATGCATTTGCCGGTGCCACTTGTATTTAGAATAGTATAACTTGCAGTATAAAATAGACTTCATGATATAAATCCAGATTTACATTATGCAGTTTGTCACGTTATTTGTTAATGTTACTTCTGCCAAATCCCATAGAGAAATAAGAGTGACTGATTTGCAGGCTTGAGGCTATGTTCTGGTCTGGTGATAGGGATTTGAAATTAGATGATAATTTGGATCCATCCTGTTAATTGCAATGTACATGGAGGAAACGAAAATATTCATGGAATAGATTCAATAAAAGAAACATAATACCATAGGTTGTAGAAAATTTTCGTTTGGAAATTTTTTT
>JAOTAY010000001.1:9470675-9481093 GCA_025629805.1 Erythroxylum baracoense
ATCCTGTTAATGGCAATGTACATGGAGGAATTCGGTGGCCCCCCCCCCCCCCTTTCTGTTTTTACTTTCCTTATACAGTTCGGGTCATAGCAGTTATGTTTACGTTTACTTGTTCATTTAGGTTCAGTTGGATTGAATTGTTAGTAGCCTTTGTCCAGGAATTGTAAGTTTTGATGAAATTAGATTATGATATGGATGCATACTGTTAATTGCAATGTTAACTCCGAATCCAAGATCAGCTTAAGGAAATAAGACTTTAAACTTTTAGAGTTGCCACTATTAAGGTGGTGTGATAAATTTCTACTGCAAAATGCATTTTGTCTACGCCACATGACTTCATGACATAAATCTGGATTACATGATGCCGTTTGTCACATTATTTATTAATGTGACTTCTGCCAAATCCCATTGAGAACTGAGAGGACTGATTTGCAGGCTTGAGGCTATGTTCTGGTCTGATGATAGGGATTTGAAATTAGATGATAATTTTGACCCATGCTTTTCATTGCAATCCACATGGAGGAATTCTGTTTTTTTTCCCCTTCCTTTTTTACTTTCCTTCTACAGTTCGTTTCATAGTAGTTGTGCTTAATTTTAATCTTCTTTTAGGTTCAGTTAAAGTCTGAATTTCATTTGGATTGAATTGTCTGTAGCCTTTCAGTTAAAGTCTGAATTTTATTTGATTGAATTGTCGGTAGCCTTTGTAAAGGAATTGTAAGTTTTGATGAAATTAGATTATGATTTGGATGCATACTGTCAATTTCAATTTTAACTCCAAATCCAAGATCTTCTTAAGGAAATAAAACTTTAAACTTTTAGAGTGTGCTTGTTTAGTGGGTATGAAAAAAGGGGAATGGGAATGGAATGAAAAATTAAGTTTGGTAAGGGAATATGATTATAGGGTTATTATTTTGATTACCCACTTTTAGGTAATACCCCATTCCTCTCCTAATCTAGAGGAATGGGTATAATTATTCAAGAGGAATGGGTTAATTAATTACATTATAATTAATTAAAATATTATTAATAATTAATTAACTACAATATAATTAATTAAAATATTGTAATTAATTAATTAATTAAAATATAATTATTCATTAAATAAAATATTGTAATTAATTAATTAATTAATTAAAATATCTTGTAATTAATTAATTACAATATTATAAATTAAAATGTTATTAATAATTAATCAACTACAATATAATTAATTAAAATACAATTCATTAATTAATTAAAATATTGTAATTAATTAATTAAAATATAATTATTCATTAATTAAAATATTATAATTAGTTAATTAATTACAATATAATTAATTAAAATATTATTAATAATTAATCAACTACAGTATAATTAATTAAAATACAATTCATTCATTAATTAAAATATTGATTTTAATTAATAAATTAAAATATAATTACTCATTAATTAAAATATAATTATTCATTAATTAAAATATAATTATTCATTAACTAAAATATTTTATTTAGTTAATTAATTAAAATATTGTAATTAATTAATTAATTACAATATAATTATTTAAAATATTAATAATAATTAATTAACTACAATATAATTAATTAAAATATAATTCATTCATTAATTAAAATACTGTAATTAATTAATTAATTAAAATATAATAAATTAAAATATAATTAATTAGTTAGTTACAATATAATTAATTAAAATTAATAACAAGATTTTAATTAATCAATATATTGTAATTGACTAATTGCAATGTAATTAATTAAAACATAATTCATTAATTAATTAAAATATAATAAATGTTTATTTCTAAATATTTTTTACAATTCAACCACTGTCAATGGTAATAGTAATCATTCCTTCCCCTTAACCAATCATCATAATTACAATGATAATATCCATTCCTATTCCTCTCTATATTCATTCCCATTCCTATTACCATTCCTTCGTGCGAACCAACCGCCCCCTTAGAGTTGCCACTATTAAGGTGGTGTGATAAATTTCTACCACAAAATGCATTTTGTCTATGCCACATGTACTTGGAATGGTATAACTTGAAGTGTAAAATAGGCTTCATGAAATAAATCCAGATTTACTTGATGCTGTTTGTTACGCTATTTGTCAATGTGACTTCTGCCAAATCCCATTAAGAACTGAGAGGGTTGATTTGCAGGCTTGAGGCTGTGTTTTGGTCTGATGATAGGGATTTGAAATTAGATGATAATTTGGACCCATGCCTGTTAATTGCAATGTACATGGAGGAATTCTGTTTTTCTTTCCCCTTCTGTCTTCATAGTAGTTATGTTTAAGTATAATCTTTCTTTTAGGTTCAGTTAAAGTCTGAATTTGATTTGGATTGAATTGTCAGTAGCCTTTGTACAGGAATTGTAAGTTTTACTTTTTTTTCCCTCTAAAAATTGTTCAAATGTGATATTTTTACCATTTGAAGTTGTAATGTGATACTTTCTTTCCCTAGGTGTCGTTTCTAAACTCTACTTGAGCGATGCTAGTAATCTATTCCGTTTCTGCTTTTTTCTTTTTCCTGTTTGCAGCCAAACAATGATACCTGTCACAATTCTTAGACCTTTGACAACCCCACTTTTTACTTCCAAACAGCATTAGAACTTTTCTCTTGCTGTCCTACAATGCTCCTTTACAGAAAGTTAGGGAAGAAAAATAAAATGGGTAATCCTCTGTAAATGGTTCAGCTTCTAGGATGAAGCTGAATGGTATTTAAACCTTAAACCACCCAATGCTGCATCTGTACTGACGCTTTTAACAACTTCTATGACTTGCTTCTATTGGAGATGTTTGATTCGTTTGCTTTTTCTGCAATTTCGCTTTTTTGCCAATCCTTGTGTGTATTTGTTTAATTTTCTTCTTTGTCAATATTTTCTTCTGCTAAGAGTTCTCTCTTTTCTGTGCAATCTTGAGGACCAATGTTGTTTTTGTTGCTTGCCAGGGCTACAAATGAAACCATTGATGAAGACAAACCACGAGTTGAGAAATTGGCATTGAAGAAAAAGGGGCTAGGATCAGAAGCTAGAGCTGAGAGGATAGCAAATGCTGATGCAGATCTGCAACTGATGGGTGAAGTTGAAAGGGGAAGACTACTGCACAAACAGAAGAAGCGCCGACTTCAGGGACGTGAGAATGATGTATGTCATTTGTTTTGTTTTGGATTCGTTGCTTGCTAATTTAACTTATTCCCTCTTGTTGTCTTTGGTAGGATGACACTTTTCTAGTGACTAAGCCTTCTGACACTGTCTTAGTTTATGGGAGATATGGGGATTATCATTGATATAAAGTGATAGACAATGCACAAGCTATGGCTTTTGCATTATTAGCATTATCCCATGTAGAGCATGCTTCTAAGAGATAGGGGGGATAGGGGGAAATAAGAAAAAATATTGATCAGGCTTGGAACAAACTCTGGAATTAACTTATCGATCACCTCAACATTTCAAATGCAGGACACTTTTCTATTTTCATATTGCTTTTAGAATTTTGTAATTTTCTTCATCATGTCCTCTCTGCTGGAAAAAATATAGAGTTGTGTGATTGAAAAAAGGAGGAAACCCCTTTTGCGTTATCGCCATTGCTGTATGCATCTTTTCAATATATGGTTTTCTTGTTTCACATTTGACTTTAATTTTTAATTATTCTTTATGAGCTTATTCCTTTAATATTTCTGGTTTCAATATCCATCAGGTTTTGGCGAGACTTGAGAATTTTAAGAAGAACTTGTCTACAAAGGCTACTAGCTCTAATATCAAGTCTGGAGGGGTTGATAGAGAAGAATTGTCTGACTGGTGTACAGTCTCCCTCAAGTTTGAACCAGAACTGGGCAAAGTAAGTTTTTCACCTGTTTATCTTTTATAGATCTGCTCATGCTTGGGAAGGTTTCTGGTATGTCCAAGGGTCCAAAGCATGGGGCAATATTCAATAGTAGAAAACAGAATGCAATTATTTATAGTGTTTTGGGTCATAAAAATCCTACTACGCACCCAGAGGCATTCTTTAGTTGTTCACCATAATTCTAATTTTTATTAGAACCGTGGTCCACATGAGGGGATTCATCTTGAGATTACACTAAGTTTATCTTGTACCCCTTTATTATAAATCATCTCATTTTCTATTTGTACAAATTCTCTGCTTTGGGTCTAACTGCTTGTCAATAATTTAGCTCAAGCTTGAGGGCTTCATGTTGCATGCTTCTTTCTACATTCTAGTTTCTACATTCTGTGAGACATCTCTGACCATGTTACAATATGAAGTCATTGCAATAGGAGCAAGAGACCCATTTCTATATGAGGATATCTCCAGTTCGTATCCCTTTCTACTTGTCTTTGGTTACCCTCCACTTGATTCTTTGTGGTTTGCTTTCCATCACTTTAATCAGTCAGGAGATTCCTTTCCTGGCTCGATTTTGTCAAATAGTTAATCAGAGGAGTAGCATCCTATCATGTTTCCTTGTAGGCCAGATTTTAGCACACTTGTAACAGGATTCACATAATTGTATGGTACAAATATAAGTAGTAAAGGAAAAAAGAAAAACCTTGGATGAACACTTATACTGGTTTGGCCCATAAGCGGCTTCCATCTTTTTCCTTAGTTGATATTCTGTTCATTATAGCCATTGGGAATCCAGGTGGAAGTGATCTTGCTTTACACTAACTAGTAACCATGCAATATAAAGGAATAGATGATTGCAATATCAAACTCCAAATGTTGTGGTTTCCTCTCAAGAAATCAAAGAGTGCCACTCATCTCTTTCATCTAAATGATAATTCTTTGTGTGAAATGGAAGAAAGCATAGATAAAGAAAATAGGAGAATTGAGTTTTAGGTTTAATTACAGCTAAAATTTTAGCACTTGAAAGTAACAAAGAATACAGTGAAAAATGAGCTGTTCAAATTGTTTGCTCCCACCCTGAGGATTGAAATGATGTCACATAGATCTATGTGTTCTCTAGAACTGGTTGTAAGAGTTCAAATTTCAGTTGTGTTTAGAAAAATTAGAAAACAAAAAACAAAATTAGAATCAACAATGCCAATTTGAATACTGAATTCTGTTTTTAAAGAGTAAAATTGTGGTTCTTGGGTTAATATTCAGTTCTAAAATTTGAAAGGAAGTTAAAGGAAGGTTATCATTGGTGTGAAAAGGTAGTTATTTGCCTTTAATCTTATGTTTTAGTAGCTTAACATTGGTGATAAAATTGTGGTTCTTGTGTTAATATTCAGATCTATTCAGTTTTTTGGTTCCCCAGACAATAGAAGGCTACTTTGTCTCATCTTTCTTCCTAATTTCATGGTACGCAAACAAGAAAAAGAAGCTTTCTCAAGTTAATCCAAACAAAGGTTTAAAATATCATTTCACTTTGACCTTTTTCATTTATAACATTTTGGTTGTAAATTTAATTAATTCAACAACAACTAAAAGCATGAACTATCGCTCTTTTTAAGATAGGTTTTATACAATATTGAGGTTAGAATTCATGATTAAGTTATGATAATGACCAGAAATATTGATGTTAGAAACATTAGTTATTTACATAGAAGCAAAGACCTTGAGATTCTTTTCATTTGAATTTTTTAATTGTTAAGACTAAACAGACCTTGATTGATGTAGGACAAATATCAAGTTGCGAAGACACAAAATTAAGAAATATGGCTGATGTTAAGTTGTTAGAATATCAAGTTTCAGGTTTGGATTTTAGCTGAGAATACTAAAATTTCAGATTAGGTATAGCCGGGTTTTTAGAGTTTGTTTGCTGGAAATTTTGAGTTAGGATTTTAGGGCATAATTTGTCAGGAATTTACGTTAGTATGGTTAGGAATTTTAGGTTAGAATTGCTAGAATTTAGTGAAGACCACAAACAATGGAGAGTAGGAAACTAGTCTAAGAATTCACTCTTAGAAAAAGCATTATATTTTCTAGTTGACAATTCAAGCTTGTAGAACAAATTCAGGATATTTCTTATTCATATTTATAGAGAAATTTTTAGAACCTTTATTCTAGTAGGAAAGGATTCCTAATAAATTTAAATCCTATTTTAATAAAAATTTTATAAGTACTAAAAACTAGTATAACATATCTAAACTAGAGTTACATATTTAACTTATTATTAATTCCTATTTAATAAGGGATTTTAATCCTAACATAATCTAAATTTCAGCTCTTATTGTTCTTGCTGTCAATTCAATTCTCAACTTTTATCCCATCAAATTAAAGCTTATGGTTGACTAATTCTTCCTTTTTTATTTCTTTTATAAACTTTAAGCTTATTTATATCATTGATGGACAACGATAAATTAGATCATCTCCTCAAATTTAATAACAATTTCCTTACTCTATTTGTAACAGGATAAGATGTCTCGGAAAGATGACCCAAATGACTATGTTGTACATGATCCTCTCTTGGAGAAGGGAAGGGAAAAGTTTAATCGGATGCAAGCAAAGCATAAGAAAAGAGAACGGGAATGGGCTGGGAGATCTCTGACATAGTCTCATCTGTGCAAATAACATGAGCTTGTTAATGGATATCTCTTTGCTACTTTAAGGGAAAAAGTTGCAACAAATTCTACACTAGTACTGGCTGATGTAGGAAGAACCCGGGGAAGCTGTAGGTGATGGTTACTGCAATTTACTCTATATTAGAATTTCTGGTTCCGTTGGAAATCATCTTTGCCTCTTTAACTTGTGCTGTCCTGCACATTTTAATGTGTGTTTATTTTTATGGTTCTTCCCAGTTATTTACATACACGTCAGCTAAGAGTAAGTTATTGGACATCGTGCACTAAATTGTACATGTAGGCTGATCAAGCATCAAAAACAATAATGGCTGAATACTTCTAATATGTCCATTCGATGAACGTGTTTAGATACTGCAAAACCGTTAACAAGTTGACCATTATTTTTAATGTTTCAACATGAGAGAGGATATGGGAAGCAATGCATCTCCCAGTGTTGCTTTTAGCTCTGGGAACGCAAACTTAAAGCCCCAAGTCGGACCTTTCGAAAGGCCATAATAGGCGTAGAGTTGCCAAGTTAGACCAAATCCCTATTTTAACTCCGATAGGCTGTCACAATCTGAAGAATTGTTTGTTTGCCGCCCAACCATTGTGTTTAGTTTCAGCCCACATGGCCTATGTTTATGTGACTGAACAACTGTAGACAGGGGCGAAGGCAACATAGGCCTGGCCCTGTACTTTTTTCTTTTGTGGAAAGATCTGATTTTGTAATTTCTGCTCTGAATTATTTTCAAATTTCATGGTTTTGCTGCGCTGGCAATTATATTTACTTGGATTTGAAGGTTTAATTCAACATTTAGGGAGTATATGTTATTTGAGTTGAGGCTTCTTGCTATCATTATGTTAATCATGTTTTAATAGTTCCTTTTCAAAGGTAATGGACATTGTAGAGTTGACACAATTGGATACACAGTCGTGTATATAAAAAAGGTCACAATTTGTGATTATATATGGCCTTGGTGAGATACATGGCTTGATAAATGATCACGTATCTCACTTACACCGTTGTGTAAGTTGCAAGTTGTGTTGAAATTGCATTTTTATGGTCTTGCATGCTTCCAGTGAGTTACGTAGTCTCATGCACGATCATTTAAGTTGCAATAACTTCATTTCTTTCATTTTCTTTTTCCTATATTTACCCTAATTCATCTCCTTCTTGTTCCAAAAAGGCAAATAAGGTTGAACATCAAGAGGATGATTCTAAGGATGTGCTTTTAGCTCATTTTAGTACTTGTAATTCCAACTTGTACCTAAAATCAAATATGAACAAAAATGAGTATCTTAAACATTTCATAACATTAATCACTAAGTATTAAGGAGTGAATATATAATCAATCAAGCACATATTACTGTATCTTCCTTCAACTCATTCTACATGAATGTATCATAAATCTCCAAGAAATTGGTCAAATAAGCATTAGGATCCTTATTGGCTAGTCTACAAAATTGCAAGTTGGTTTGTAACATATTCAGCAGTATTGGTTTGATTTTGAATGTATTAGTTTGTACTGGTGGTCTTGAGGTCCCTTGTTGATTCGCATTGAACCCTAGCCTTATGGAGTCCATAAGAACCCTTTGTTGTTCTCCTTGGTTTCTTTCCTCCGCCATTGTTCTTTCTATTACTTATTAGCATTTTGCTTTTTGCATTTCTGTTTCTTGCTTTGTGATGTCAAAGGTTGATGCATCTTCTAATGTGCTTAAGTTTCAAGTGATTCTTATGTTCATGCACCTGCAATTATATAAGAGAAAAGTATCAAGTTCCTTAAATCAAAGGAATTCAAATCAAATAAGATCCCTTGATTTAGCCTTTTCACTATCCTTATACATCAACAAACTAAGGTTTCTAGGATATATCCAAACTCAGTAGTGCAGGTGATTATGTATCTCCAAAAATACCTCAATTCGTAATTTTACATGGTTATAGAGACTTACACGAGCAACATACATAGCCATGTATGTCAACATACACATGCATGTAACTCCATGCAGGTATGAATTGTGTCTTTTGAGCTTTATATGTTTACAATAACTTAAATGATCACTATACACGACTGTATATCTCCATAATTGCTCTAATTGTTCCATTCCACGCCATAATTTCACCTGAATACATATTCTCTAAGTCCATGAAGGCAATTATCACCTAAAAACACACTTGAAGCAAATTAAGTTCTAAAAATATTATAAAACTCTTAAATAACAAGCAAAATACATAAAATATGGGTATATAATATAGCCAAATAATTGTCTATCACCTGCTAGTCTTTTATCTCTAGCATTCTTCCATTCTTAGTGCTTCTCTATATTTATGGGGCTTCGATTGAGTGCCTTTAGTGCTCTAAGAAACTCCTTGCACTATAAGAAAAAAGTCGTTTAGCAACGGAAATTACCTATGGAAATTGCAAAAATTTCGTCGGTAAGTAAGATTAGCGACGGAATTTACCGATGGACAAATGCGTCGTAAAAATGGCTGTAGGTAATAATTACTGACGAAACACAGGGATTCTGTCGATAATTTTACCGACGGAAATTTAATTTTCCGTTGGTAAATATACCAACGGTATTTGTGTTGTTGATCGTCTATACATATGTCGACGAACATTATGATTCTGTCGGTATAGTTACCAACAATTTTGTGCCTTCTGTCGATAACTTTATTGACGGAGATTTAATTTTTCGTTGGTAAATATACTGACAGAATTTGTGCTGTTGACCGTCGGTATATATGCCAACGAACAATATGATTTTGTCGGCATATTTACCTACCATTTTGTACCTTCCGCGGTAAGTATGTTAAAACATTACCGATGGTTACCTTTATTTCGTCGATGAGTTTACCGACAGTTAATCTGAAGTCGACAAATGTTGCGACGAAATTGGTTATTTCGTCCGTGATTACCGATGATAGTGGTTTTTCGTCGGTAAATGATACTGATTTTACTGACGGACCCATAAATGTCCGTTGGTAAATGAACTAGAATTTTTTAAAAAATTATACCGTTAATAAATTTTATTTGAAGATGTTATGATTGATGCATAATTTAAACAGCTATGAATTTAATAGTATACATTTAATTTGTTTAAACAAAAATATGATTGATGATATAAAGTTAAAAATATCTTAATTGATAATAAATACATTACGTTGTACATAATAAGTACTTGTAATTCAAATGAAATGACCAAAAGTACATTATTGATCTAGTGATGGCAGATGCTTTGATTGGTGCAATGAGGTGCTAGCCCTACCTTTCAACTCATCTACCTTATTACGGAGCTGAGTTATGTATCAATGTCTGCACTATGCTCTGAAGCTCTTAGACTTGATTGGTTGTGGACCGCCTATTTGATGTTGTTGTACTGGACGTGAAGGATTGTGAATAACATGTATTCGCAAATGAACCTAAGCTGAATATCCTTCCACGACGGTCTCTACCACCCACTGCATGAAGATAGGTTTCAGTCTCATCAATATCTTCAGACTGTTAAGACTGTCGTTGAATGCTTTCTTGTATTTAGTCCTATCAGAAGGCAATGTTTAAATTGGTAAGTGATAATTATTAAGCGTTAATATTAAACCATAAATTTCACATACATTTAATTCTCTACAACGGCTATTGACGAATGTCACACCGTCATGCTTCTTAGTGTGAGTGTACAAAAAGAGTTGACGGGGTGTAGGCCTCATGCCCATAGACTTTTCCTGCATAAGAATAAAATATTATAAGTGAACTATAATTTATAAAAATTTCGACAGAGTTTCCTCTATTTTTATGATATCTACCCCTCGTTCAACAAAGAAAATAACTCAACAACACAGCCATATATGGCACTAGACATTTATAACATTATCATTCTCAACAAGAAACACATATTTTCATTCCAAAATTCACACAT
>JAOTAY010000001.1:9488544-9500023 GCA_025629805.1 Erythroxylum baracoense
CCCATGGCCCGGCCCATGGGCCGGTCAAACCGGGCCAAAACCCGTTGACCGGCCCATGGGCCGGGCCGGTCGGGCCGGGCCGGGCCCATTTTGACATCTCTAGCTGAGATGTGGCCATACGTCAACAACTTAGGACTGTTGTTTGTCAACGTTTGCCTACTTGATTAATTACCAATATTAATAGCCACGATCACCTATATTAGAGGGCCCGAACTCCTTCAACAACTCTTTCATATATCCTCCCATTACTGGAGGTGCAAGCTTGCCAGCATTGTAATACTAGGAAACAATTTCTGTTATCTCTTTCCTTTTTTTACATTCATAGACACTCAAAAAGTTCGCAATGGATCGTGCTGAGGAAATCCATGACGCTGTTCATGCAAATGAAATCCATGAATGAACCTTCCTTACATGAAACACTGAGGAGTTAGTTTGTTTCTTTTTTATTGTTTTCATTTACATTTTGTAAACTATAGAGCACTGGGTGGTGAAGAATGGAGAGTGGTGATATATTTAGAATCAGTAGTGCACGTCTAAGCAGCTCTAACATATGGAGGAACAATACCATGGAAGTTTTCTCCAGGTCTTCTCGTGATGAAGATGATGAAGAAGCTCTTAAATGGGCGGCTTTAGAGAAACTGCCTACTTATTTACGTGTAAGGAGAGGTATACTCACTGAACAAGGAGGTCAACCCAGAGAGATTGACATAGAGAGCCTTGGACTAATAGAAAGAAGAAACTTGCTTCAGAGGCTTGTCAGAATTGCAGAGGAAGATAATGAGAAGTTCCTGTTAAAGCTCAGGCAACGCATTGAAAGGTTTGTTTACATGATCTCAGGAAATTAATTGAAGCTCTGTTCAAATTCACCATTTAGCTGCCTGAAATTTTTATGTTTTATGTCGGTTTTTCCTTTCGAACTCATTACACAGAGTTGGACTGGAAATGCCTGCAATTGAAGTCCGTTTCGAGCATTTAAATGTCGAGGCTGAAGCCTACGTTGGAAGCAGAGCTTTGCCTACAATTTTCAACTTCTCTGTTAACATGTTCGAGGTACAACTTGCTGGTTGAAATCTGTATTTTAGAGTTAGTACGTTGTACTCACTTGATGTATTTCTGTATGATGATTTCTTAGGGGTTCCTAAATAAGCTTCTGATAATTCCAAGTAGAAAGGAGCCATTTCCAGTTCTTCAAGATGTTAGTGGAATCATAAAACCGAAAAGGCAAGTAGAAATATCATGCTAATCTCTGTCCACATCAAACTTTACCAAGGATTCATTCATCATTGGATTAAGCAAAATATTGCAGAATGACTCTACTTCTAGGTCCTCCAAGCTCAGGAAAGACAACGTTACTGTTGGCTCTGGCTGGAAAATTGAGCAAAGACCTGAAAGTAAGGAAACAGATGACTATGTGAAATGTTTCTATGAAAATTCCTTTTCCATATGATGAGCTGATGATATTTGTAAAAGAAAATTTCAGTTTTCGGGACGTGTTACATATAACGGCCATTCAATGGACGAGTTTGTGGCACAAAGGTCCTCAGCTTATATTAGTCAATACGATCTCCACATAGGAGAAATGACCGTTAGAGAGACTCTGGCGTTCTCTGCAAGATGCCAAGGGATTGGAACAAGCTACGGTGAGTTAACATTTCATTGGTTCGATGTTTATAGCAGTTGCAACGAATTTGATGAATTTCTGTGGAGTTGCAAATCATGCAGATATGTTGACAGAGCTAGCAAGAAGGGAGAAGGCAGCAAATATCAAACCAGATCACGATATCGATCTCTACATGAAGGTAAGAAATTGTTTGAGGAAATATATATTTATCAATATCTTAATGGTCTGACCATTTAATTGACTTGCCTTCTACAGGCCGCAGCATGTGAAGGGCAGGAGACGAATGTAGTCTCAGATTATATTCTCAAGGTACCAAGTAAAAATGTAAAATGGTAGTTATAGAAGATACAAGTGAAAGATGTTTGTTGCTTTGATTTGCACAGATCTTGGGACTCGAAGTTTGCGCAGACACATTGGTTGGAGATGAAATGATTCGTGGCATCTCTGGTGGACAAAAGAAGCGAGTTACAACAGGTAAAGCTGAAAAAAACACTTTGGGAAATCTTTTGCAATTAATAATACAATCTTTTAAAAAGAAAAAGAAATACATACAGGGGAAATGTTGGTTGGACCGGCACGAGCTCTTTTCATGGATGAGATATCAACAGGCTTGGATAGTTCAACAACATTCCAAATAGTGAACTCTCTGAGGCAAACCATTCACATTCTAAATGGAACTGCTCTAATCTCTCTGCTCCAGCCTGCACCTGAAACTTTTGACCTGTTTGACGATTTAATCCTTCTGTCGGATGGACGCATTGTTTATCAAGGTCCTCGAGAAAATGTGCTGGATTTCTTTGAATACATGGGCTTCAAATGCCCTGAGAGAAAAGGAATTGCTGACTTCTTACAAGAAGTAAGTCCACCAACCAATCCATACTAAAACAAGTATATCCCCAGTGCACGGAATATGATTACAATAATAATTCCAAACCTCTTTTTTGGTGCTGCTGAAGGTGACATCGCGCAAAGATCAAGAACAATATTGGGGTCGTAATGACCAACCATACACCTATGTCTCAGTGAAGGAATTTGCTGAATCTTTTCAGACATTTGACATTGGTCGAAGACTAGGAAACGAACTTGCTACACCATTTGACAAGTCCAAAGGACACCCTGCTGCTTTAACAGCCAAAACTTTTGGCGTCAGCAAGAAGGAACTTATCAAAGCTTGCTTTTCAAGAGAATTTTTACTCATGAAGAGGAACTCTTTTGTGTATATCTTTAAAATGAGCCAAGTGAGTTTTTACCACAAATATATAAATTTTTATCTCAGAGTTCATCTGTAATTGCCAAAAGGGCTTGCTTCATATAGTTGGATAATAATAATGATACTCTAAGGTTAACTAATGCTCTATTTTTGTCCATTTTCAGCTTATTATTCTCGCTTTCGTAACAGCTACTCTATTTTTGAGAACCAAGCTGCATCATGATACGGTGAAAGACGGCGGGATATATATGGGCGCTCTCTTTTTTGCAGTTATCGTTAGTATGTTCAACGGTTTCTCAGAGCTTGCTATGTCTGTCATGAAACTTCCCGTGTTCTACAAGCAGAGAGATTTTCTTTTCTATCCTTCATGGGCATATGCTATGCCCACATGGATTCTCAAGATTCCAATCACTCTTTTAGAAACTGCAATATGGGTGATCATGACTTACTATGTTATAGGCTTTGACCCAAATGTCGGAAGGTGGAAATACAGAACCTGTGACTGATTTTTCTTTTTTCTTTTTTTTGGTCTGAATTTGAAGATTCCAGTTTAATAAAATCCTGCTGGCAGGTTTTTGAAGCACTACTTGATACTGGCGTGTACTAGTCAGATGGCCTCAGGACTGTTCCGCATGATAGCTGCATTAGGAAGGAACATCATTGTCGCTAATACGCTTGGGTCATTTGCATTACTAGCAGTACTAATTCTAGGAGGATTCATCATTTCAAGAGGTCAAGTATTTGATATCCTGCATTTTCCTCTTTCTCTACTTTTCATTTGTAACATAATAATAAGATAATAAAGATTGTTTGTATTCATTTGTCTGGTGAAGTATTTTGTATCCTGTTGCTCAAAAACTACATTTGGTTGTATCAGAGAATGTGAAGAAATGGTGGATATGGGGTTACTGGGTCTCCCCAATGATGTATGTGCAAAACGGTGTATCTGTAAACGAGTTTCTTGGACATAAGTGGAGACATGTAAGTTCATTCTCTCATAGCTAAACAAAGAGAAGAAATGTTTGACCAATGCGGGATTAAATGCATGCATTGCAGGTTCCTCTTAATTCCACAGAGCCATTAGGGGTTACTATTTTGAAATCTAGAGGAATCTTTCCTCATGCTTATTGGTATTGGCTTGGAGTAGGAGCTTTGATTGGATATATGTTTCTATCCAATTTTCTCTTCATTTTGGCTCTAAAATATCTTGATCGTAAGTATCCCAGCTTAGAGATTCAGGTTGTGTAATATTAAACCAAGCTACTGATGACTGAAACCGCTGCAGCTTTTGGAAAGCATCAAGCAACGTTATCCAAAGAGGCCTTGGCTGAGAAGAATGCTAACGTAACGGGGAGGTCGATTCTACTATCTGCAAACACTTCAGGTGAGTGAACTGTTAGGATTTATGCTGGCTTTGTGATTCAAGCTTTCAGCTTAGGCGCTATAAAATCAACGCAGAGAGAGGAAGTGAAATCCAGAGAAGGGTCAGAAATTCATCTGCAAGGGTGGTTAGCGGTAGTGAGAACACACAGAACAAGGATAGGGGAATGGTCCTTCCATTTCAGCCCCTATCTATCACGTTTGAGGATATAAGATATTCTGTAGACATGCCGCAGGTACACAACTCTTTAATTGAATGATTAAGTGTTGAACCTGATTTATTCTTATCAATGTCTAAATCTCAAGAATCTGACCTACTAATTCCACTACGTCAACAAATTTATGCGCCTGTTCAAAGGAAATGAAAGCTCAAGGTGTTCTTGAGGATCGTCTACAACTTTTAAAGGGTGTAAGCGGTGCTTTTAGGCCAGGGGTTCTGACGGCTCTCATGGGTGTAAGTGGTGCTGGGAAAACAACATTAATGGACGTTTTGGCAGGGAGAAAAACCGGCGGTTATATTGATGGAAACATCTTAATATCTGGGTACCCAAAGAAGCAAGAAACTTTTGCTCGCGTCTCTGGATACTGTGAACAAACTGATATCCATTCTCCTCATGTCACAGTGTACGAGTCACTGCTTTTCTCTGCGTGGCTAAGACTACCTCCTGAGGTGAATTCTGACACAAGGAAGGTAAATTTCATTCTCCCTTACTCTTATCCCTTCTTTTTGGAATACAAATCAATAAAGATAACAACTGAGATTGAATTAAATTGATGCGTGGCAGATGTTCATTGATGAAGTGATGAAGCTGGTGGAGCTGAGCACCTTAAGAGATGCGCTTGTTGGATTGCCAGGTGTGAATGGTCTCTCAATTGAGCAGCGGAAGAGGCTTACAATTGCAGTCGAGCTTGTGGCAAACCCGTCCATAATTTTCATGGACGAGCCAACCTCTGGCCTTGATGCCAGGGCAGCAGCCATAGTCATGAGAACGGTGCGGAACACCGTGGACACTGGACGGACTGTAGTCTGCACAATACATCAGCCAAGCATAGACATATTTGATGCATTTGATGAGGTGAGAGTGCATCTATTATCTATAATGGGCGACCAAATTCTGCTTTGTTCTGGTTGAATATCTCGTTTCTCTCCCATTGCAGTTACTCTTGATGAAGAGGGGAGGACAGGAAATTTATGTCGGTCCTATAGGTCGTTATGGTTGCCATCTTATCAATTATTTTGAGGTGAGGCAAATGGACGGGAGGTATCTAAGGTTCTACTGTCTCTTATCTTCGCTACATCTCTAATTTACAAATTATGAAGGGAATTGAAGGAGTCCCCAAAATTAAGAAGGGCTACAACCCTGCAACATGGATGTTGGAGATTACTTCATCCGGTCAAGAAGAAGCACTTGGGGTTGACTTCTCCAGTATATTCAAGAACTCAGAGTTATACAGGTGATCACATTAGTACTAAAGGACAAGAGAAAAAGTTTGGTACATATATAGTACTGTTGGATTTTTTAGATGACGAGCTTAATATCAAGATCAAATGTTGCAAATATGCCCAAATTTCACTTCTGTACGGTGAACTATTACAGGAGAACTAAGGAATTGATCAAGGAACTAAGCGTACCCCCACCAGGTTCAAAAGATCTATACTTCCCAACACAATATTCTCAGTCCTTCTCAACTCAATGTAGGGCTTGCCTGTGGAAACAGAACTGGTCTTATTGGCGAAACCCACCATATACTGCAGTGAGACAATTATTCTCAACATTCATAGGATTGATGTTTGGTACAATATTTTGGGATCTAGGCAACAAAAGGTAATGCGAATTGAAGCATTTAGTTAACAGGATTAATATATGACTTTTAATGTCGATAAATTTCAGGAGCAACACTCAAGACATCTTCAATGCAATGGGTTCTATGTATGCTGCTGTTCTTTTCCTAGGATTTCAGAACTGTACAGCAGTGCAGCCTGTTGTAGCCATTGAGAGGACTGTCTTCTACAGAGAAAGAGCTGCGGGAATGTATTCTGCACTTCCATACGCCTTTGGACAGGTGAGTGAAATGTTAGCAATGCAACGAGCCTTACTTCTCGAGCTCATATATCATGTTACTTTTGCCTTGCAGGTGATGATTGAACTGCCTTACTTACTAATACAGACCTTTGTATATGGGATCATAGTTTATGCCATGATCGCCTTCGAATGGACAGCTGTTAAATTCTTTTGGTACATGTTCTTCACGTTCTTCAGCCTCTTCTTCTTCACAATGTATGGGATGACGTCCGTGGCTGTGACACCCAACCACAACGTTGCTGCTATAGTCGCAACTGCATTTTTCATGATCTGGAACCTTTTCTCAGGATTTATCGTTCCACGTCCTGTAAAATTCTCATTACCTCATAATCTGTTTCTGTAAATCTTCAAGTCGAAAGTAATCGGTCGTAACCCTTTTTGTCCGCATTGTCACAGAGCATTCCTGTGTGGTGGAGATGGTACTACTGGGCCTGTCCTATAGCTTGGACATTGTACGGATTAGTTGCTTCACAATTTGGAGACGTAACAAAAACAGTGGAAACTGGCGAAACAGTTGAAGAATACTTGAGGAACTATTTCGGTTTTCGGCATGATTTTCTTGGAGTTGTTGCAGGTGTACATGTTGGGATGTGTTTGTTGTTCGGCTTCATCTTCGCTTTCTCAATCACGGCTTTCAACTTCCAGAAAAGATAAAAAGGACTTTTAGCAATTATAGGTACCAACGTAGAAATTTGTAATAAGGTATCTGATGTGTGTAGGGATGAGGGAAAAGAACATCAAGACTATCCTATATGAAGAAGTCAAGTCCTTTCCAATAAAATTTCTCTCTCTATATAAACCAAATATCATACGAAAATCTTGTGAGAGTGGCTCGTGGCTTAAAAAATCATGTTATATATTGAAGTATGGATAACATAATATAATTTATATTTATATCATTAATCATTTAAATAAAATTTACTTAATTTTTATTAACTTTTTTATCGATTAAAAAGCTTTTCTTTTTATCAATTAAAAGATTATTTTTACAAATTTTTTCAATAGCAGACTCCTTCACATTGTTTTTTATTATTTGATAAGATATTTAATATTATCTTATATTGCTTTTTTCTTATATTTCTTTTTTTACATTTTTATCTTTATGTTATTATTTATTTTTAAAACCAAAAACAAACACTTTTATATTAAAATATTATTGGAATTGTTTCATCGATTTAGACCATTAAAGTAGTTATTAATATTTAATTTAATTATGGGTGTATTTTTTCCTTTTGCCTCTCATTTACATATTGTGGGATTTATACAATTTGGATTCTGCAATTTTCATATTTATTTAATAATTTGCATGAAGCATACAACAAGAGTACATTATCAGACATTTATTAAGAATATACGGCTTCTCGATTAATGAATTAATACATAAGTGGATTTAGAATGTTATACGCTAAAACATTTATTTCACCAATCATCATCTTATTCTGATTATATAATGCTTATCTATAACACCTTTTACACATAAGATGTGCCCTTTTGAATACATCTTGATGTAAACCTGAGTTATAATAATCTTCCTCATTTCTTAATTCTTTTGAATTAAATTAACTTACATATAATGTCCCATTATATCATATCCATTATGATTTTCTAGTAACATTCTAAGATAGGAAAGATTATCTTTAGAATTATAACTCGAGAAAAAAGGGTATTCTAATTTGAGATTCATATAACTTCAAAGGATTCTCAAATAATGTAAGTTAAAAATATGACTTATATTATTCTTATTAGTTGGTAATGCATATATGATATGATTTACATGTCCTTTTCAAATACTATATAGATGATAATTTACACAGACCCAATGCTCAACTTGAGTTTACTTGTTTATTTATTCTATCAACCTTTCAAAACTCACATATGGCATATTAAGATGAAATGGGCAAACATATCACTTCTTGATGTTATGTCATTACTAATAACTCCTTGTACCTTTTACTACAATTCACATTAGCAATAGTATTTTAAGCTTTTAGCTCTCGTTTATCACCTAGATAAACTACTTAAAATTAATCTCATCTTCATCCTTACAAAGTAATATAGGCGATTACCTATTGGAAAACTAATCGTGATCTAATCACATATGCAATGAAAAAAATAATTTTTTACAGTTTCACTATTAAATCATAATAATTAAATGACTTGAAAAGTAAGAATCATAAAAGGTAATTGAATTGTACCAAATTTAAATTCATATAAGAACTTCTCACAAGGTGTCAATGTAAGGCCCCAAAATATACCCTAAATGAAATCTTACATATTTATGGCAATACACGTATGATTGGCCTGTTCTTTGGAGTTGGAATTTGAAATTAAATATGTGAGGAAATTCTGAACTTGATAGTATATATTAATACAAGAGTTATGAGATTTGAATTGGCATGAATATGTGTTAAGATGATGAGAATTGAATGATAGAAAAATGATGGTTATATGTTAATTCTGGTTTAACTACTGAAAAGACTTTGGTAGTTCAGCTATATCTTGACTTGTAGACATCAAAATGGGATTCTTTTAATTTCAGATAAAACTAGATACATTTAGCTACAACTTTCATAATGGAACTCAAATCTGATTCTACCTTTATGATTTTTGAATTCTGGTTTGAATTTGAGTTCTAGCTGCTGCCCTTGTTTTCAAACAGTCTGTGGTTTTTGGGATATAACTCCTGATATAATTAACCAAATTGCATGAAATTTGTGTCATTAGAAAATTAAGACATAGGGGAATGAAATTAATTGACAAGATCATAGGCAAATGTGGGGATTAAAGGAAAAAGAAGGACCAATATGCAATTTTCCTAAAGTTAACTCATGGACCAATAAGATTAAAGCATGTATGTCCAATGGAATCGTAACACAAGGTCCAATATAATTATAACACATGGTCCAATAGAATTATAACACATGGTACAATAGAATTGTAACACATGGTCTAATAGCATGGCAACACATGGTCCAATAGAATTGTAACATGTGGTCCAATGGGATTGTAACATATGGTCTAATAGGATTGTGACATATGGACCAATGAGAATGAAACATGTGTCTAAGACTAGAAAATTCATGGAAAGGCATATAGAGAAGGGAGATGGACGAAAATTTGATGTCTTAACTTCATGTTTTTCTTCTCTGCATTTCACCTCCTTCATCCTATTATTTTTCACTTGGTGATTCAAGCAAAACCAAAGAGAATGGGAAGGAAAAGCATTAGAAGAACTACTTTGCCAATTTTAAGGTTTGGGACTTCACTTAGTTGATTTCTATATTTATGTATGATTGAATGGATATAAATATTTATTTGGATGTGGAATTTTTGCTAGGATGTTGTTATTTTGGTGTTATCTTGTATAGAATTGGTTGAATATGATAAGAGAGCATTGTGTAGTGGAATTCTATCTAGGATTTATTTGAGTCAATAATATTGTTTAAGTCATAACTCAGCCTAAAGACCCCAAAATTGTCCGATTTTTAGTTGCATATCAAACATAAGACATAAAGCTAAATATCTCTAGAAGAAACTCTGACTTAATTTTGGCTCTATGACCTTGGAAATTGAGATCGAAAAAGGTGACCTGATGCTGCCCTTATTTTGGAGCAGCTTGTGATATTTTGCTTATATTTCATGATTTAAAAGTTCAAATAGTCTGATCATTAGTGCTATAGAAACGTAAGACATAGGGAAATAATTGTTTAGAAGAACTTATTACCCATAAACCTCATTTTTTATGTCAAAATGGTCATACAAAACTGACTCGAAACTTATCCTATGAAAACAGCTGTTTGGAGGTTTTGGGTCCCTTATCCCACAGTTGTGGGAAATGGTTAGGAAGGTGAAGAAAATGAGATTTTGTACAATTGATGACTGTATAAGGTTAATTGAGTAATAGTTAGTTTAATTATGCATGATTAATTGAGATGATAATGTAAAGGATGTATGGTGTTCAATGTTGAATTGCTTGGTGTGTTCATGAATGAATGAGTTCCAAAGGCTTATGTATTATAAATTGAAAATGGGTGTATGTGAATTGGAAAATTTTCCAATAATATTGTGATAATACTGAACCATCAGTTGTCCTAGGATTTTGACAGTTGGGATTGTATTAGAAGTGCCTTCTATTTATGTGAATATACCCAATTTGTGAAGACTCAATACCTTTATTAATACGTCATTCACATACTTGTAGTTGTATGACATGTTAGTTTGTTTGAAAAGCAGTGAATATGTCAAGTTGAACAAAATGGAATAAAGAGGTATATGTTGCAATATGTCCCTCGTATGAGAATTTTGAAAAGAACCCTTTTTGTTTTAAAATTGTTAAGTCGTAGACGTGGATAAATAGGCATGCCTAGAAGGGTCTGCAGCTGCTCCTGTGACACTTTGGTATCTCCTGTTATTGACACTTCGGTGTCTCCTGTTATTGAGACATAAGTCTCTCCTATTCTATGATACCGATCACGATATCTCCTGTATTAGTCCAATTACCCACTTCTGTATAAAAGATTAATAGACTAACTTGTTTTGTATTATGCTATATGTTTAGTTCTAATATAAATAAGCTTTGACCTGAAACATCTGTGCTCTATTTTGAAATAAACAAATTCTGTTTTGTTACAGACAAATTTTGTTATGATATAATAATATACAATTTCAAAATTGGTGAGTTTTGCCCTGAAGTAAATATGTGACCTGTTCTGATACGTTCTGTTTTGTTCTAAGATTCATGATATTTTGGTTCGGTTTGGAAATGGATAAGTAAACACTGCTTATTATCTGAGGTGATTTTGAATATGTGAATGTTCGGATGACTGTTTGAAACAATTGTCAACTTATATCCTATTTAGTTTATTCCCCACTAAGCTTTATGCTTAGCATGGTGGTTTTGCCCCATATAGGTTCAAATAGGAGTGTAGCACCCCCTTACCATTGGGTACGTACTGGGACGCCCGCAGGTCATTCCGGTACATATCCTATGATAAGGGTAAGCTACGTGCGATCACTACATTCATTCCAACATGGCATCATATGCATTAATAGAAAACCACAATATTTTTTTGAATCAACTTCTTCCTCATTTTATTTATCAAAATCAAAAGTTTACACATCTCCTTTACTGTCTGTACATCAATCCAATACCCTAGTACAAAAATGCTATAGGAAAGAGGAAAA
>JAOTAY010000001.1:9500123-9517732 GCA_025629805.1 Erythroxylum baracoense
CAAATCACATTTTTCATAACAATCACATTTATTAACAAATATACCGGGAAATGTCATGAATGCATGTACAGTCATTTACATGTGCAAAATTCACTATCCACTTGTATGTGTATGCATGAACAAGTCAAGGCGATTCTAAGCTCTCATAAACCATTCCAAATTACTATTCTACCTTTCCCATTAGTAATGGGATGTTACAAGGAGGGTTTGAAGACTAGGACAATAGCAACTGCAGTGGCCATGAAGATTGTGTTTTGTTTTAGAAATGTTCAATTTTTTTTGAGTTGTTCTTCAATGTAATGAGATATGTTATATTTTGTGCTTTGCTTAATAGTTTGTAAAAACCTTAATACAAATTGGAATTGGATTTAGGCTTGTATGTAATAAGTATAATGTGTATATTATGTTCTGATTATAACCCAACCAATGATGAATGAAATGTATGCTCCTTGAGTTTCTAGAAATGCTTTAGTATGTATTGGATTACCTTGGTTCTGTTTTGTGTAGCATCTGCATATCCTCCCAGGGGGTATATGGGTGTTACAGTCAACCACAAGATGTCTAAGTGTCCAGTCTCTAATGGAATATAAAAAGTAGAGAAAAAAACTCAACTTTTTGAGAGGTGAGGGCAGAAATGCTAGCTCTCTTATGCGTTCTTCCTAGAGAAAGGTAGAGGAGTTTCACTCTTATTAAAATTAAACTTCCTAATTATATAATTAAAAATTATAATTTTAGTTCTAATTTTAACAAATCAAATATCTCATATTTAAGTTCAACTTAATTTAAATTAAATTTTCTCTTCTTAATTGCTCTTTTATATGTGACCGATGAGATTCTTAATATGCAGGCAATGATTATAAATTTTAATTCTTATTTATAATTATAATTAAGTAAATTAAAACTCCTTTTAATTTATTTTTAATTCTCCAATTAAATAATTTATAATCATAGATCAAGATTGATAAATAGCAATATGTCATGACCACCCAAATATTAGGAATATCAAGTAGTTTGACCCAACCAGTTGATACATAGTTATGATGTATAATTTAATTATTTTGTCATCCAGTATTCTAATTGGATATAGAGTATGGATTGGTTAAGTCAAGCCCGTTGACATTCCTAATATTTACATAGTTATGATTTATAATTTAATCAATCCATCATCCAATATTTTAATTGTATATATAGTATGGATTTAGTGTTTACTAGTTTAAATCCAATCATGTTCTTTCTTGCTAATCTGTAATTGATTTAAAGTGATATTTGAACATGTCTTTTCAAATCTCAATTCACTTTGGTCAGTCAACTTTTCAAATCACCATTAATCAAGAATAGTGGAATGCTTTGTCTAATTATATTAGAGTGATGAATCCTTTATTGACTTACTCAACTATCTCTATACAGTTTATACTATATCCAAGTCCTAACACCTGAGCTGCCCTAAATCGAATAGCTCATAAGTAATATTAAAATATAGTAATTCTAGCATGAGATACTTTAACAATCTTAAATCTAAGGATCAATTATAAAACCATCATAATTAGGAAATTGACAAACACATAAGTAATATTCCTTTTACTATTCTAATAATCAAGATCCTAATAATCATGTCAGTTTAGTGAACTTATTCTCTAATATGCACATAAAAATTTGTTTAAGTATCTTAATACTTTAATTTATCATATCAATATGCCTTCTTGATGAAACTATAACTAAAAACAATTTAATAATAACATATAAATGCAAATTGAATCTCATAATCACAATCTCATCATAATTTTAGTTTTCTAATAATTATTCCAAAGATCTTACCTTTAGTATTAGAACATCAAATGTAATTAACAAAATCCATAAAGATAAAAATTACCTTTATTAATAAAAAATAATAAGGCCATACATAAATTTGCAACTAATTGTTTGTCTATAAAGGCATAAACTAACAATCTCCCACTTGCACTAAAGTCAATCACTGATGTATCTAATATTATAACCATATCTATGTTACTTACGCTTATCTTGAGACAATGACTCAATGAGAGGATCTACAAGATTCTCTTCAGTGGGAACTTGCTCCAATGTTATGCCTTTTTATTTCACTATCTCCTAATCAAGTGAAACTTCTGGAGTACATTTATGGACTGTTAATAAGACCTTGGTTCCTTTACCTGTGATATAGTGCTATCGTTGTTATTGTACAATATTATTAGCTCAACATTGCTAGGAACCACTCCAAGTTTAGTGCTGAACTTCTTGATCTGAGATGTTTCCTTTATTGCATAACATTGAAATGTACTCTGTCTCGGTCATAGAATCCACGCTGATTGTTAATTTGGAACTTCTTCAACTTATCGCACCATCATTTAAAGTGAAGATATACCCTGATTGTGATATGCTATCATCTTGGCAGAACTAAAAACTAGCATATAAATACCCTTAAAATCTTTGTTCAGATCCTCTATAGAACAAAAAATATATTTAGTTTTTATTGTGATCTGCGATCATCTTAGTCAAACTAAAAAGCAACATCTAAATACCCCTAAACTCTTAGTTCAAGTCCTCTACAGAGAAAAAAAAAATTTAGTCCTTCTCAAGTACTTTAAGATTATATTCACAGCTATCTGGTGATCATCACCAAATTTGACTTGAAACCTACTTGTTATGCTCAAAGCATAAGAAATATTTGTTCTAGTATATAACATCACATATCTAATTTATCCAATAGCCAAAATATATGGAAAACAATCCATTTTATCTCTCTTTTTTGTGACTTTGGATATATACTCTGTAAGAAAGAAATCCCATTTGACATAGTTAAGAATCCCCTCCTGAAATTCCATAGTCATATAACTAATGTTCTAAATAGATGTCTTATAAGGCTTCAATTCAGTTATATTATTCTTTAACAAGTAATCACATATTTTTTAAGTATCTCCACACTTTATTATATTAGATTGACTACTTCCTTCATAGTTAAGAAACATAATGTGTGTTCGTCTATTTATGTTCTATTAATGTCCATTTTTAATAGTACAATGACTAGGAACAAGTTAAAAATAGTACATAAATACAATATGAATCTCATAATTATGATCTTATTATAATATGATTTTCAATGTATATTTATCTTCTGGAGTTTACTATATACATCTAAATATGTATAAGATAAAGAATGCCTTTAAATCATTATTTCACTAAACTACAACTATCTAATTGACTTTAGGGGATAAACCAACAATCCTTCCTGACCAAATATTGGCTTTAAATCCTTATAATCCTATAAATGGTCTTTCTCAAATTGCATTTGGAACTATTTCATAACAACTAAAAATGATATACTTAGGAAGAACTTATGATAATAATTGTAAGTAGCTCCATACGGACAACTCAACTATAAAATACCTAGTAGTTATAGGTACAGTTGAAATAGCACTACATTAAGTTTACACCACTACTGAAGCTATAGGAGTTAAAAATGAAATTCAATATAATCTAAGTTCTTTACCAATTCAAACTTCAGTTACTTTCTTTGGGTTTATTTTTGTGATATCATTAACACCTCTCTAGGAAATCACCTTATAAAATGAGGAGAAAAACATACTTGATTCTTTAGTTTTCTGATAAAGAGGACAAGGCAATCTGTAGACGTGAAAAAAATATAAAACCTAACTTGTTGGCAGTAGGTAAAGAAAAGTAGGAGAAAGGGAAAATTAAAATTTACATTATTAAAGAGAAAGATCAAAAAGTAAGAGATAAATTTATTATTATTTTTAATTTGATAAGGAGAGATAATATTGTGAATCATCAAAAATTTTATAAAAGAAATAGAGAAAAAAGATTGAATCAAGAAAAATGGTTTACGGAGAAGTCAAAGAGAGAGAATTTATGTTATGCTAAATAAGATTGATTGGGCAATCTTCTAAAATAAACTAATTTAATGATTAATCGACCATGTTAATGATTAATTGGTGAGTTTAACAATATATAGAGGTTTTTATACAAAATTGAATCAAATAGTTTATTATTATTAGTTTATTGAGTTGAATCGATATCCAATTGGATTTTATGTTTGGTTCATTATTTAAATTTTATGTTATAATTCTTCAAATTGGATTTAAGAATGTACATAACATAATTTTGTATTAATTGAAATGTCATTCTTAGTTGATCAATTTCTATTTACTTTATGGTAGATTGTGCCTATCAGATATAAGAGAAATAGGTAACAAAGTTGTGCAATGTTTTGTAATGATAAAAAAGGCTAGCATACATGAAATTGAAGCATCCAGTGTTGACCACTTAAGTGTTTAGCTCAAAATTTTGATAGTGTCATCTCTTTTAGCATGAGTTACAATATTTTAAAAAAATACATCTTTCTTTATACTTGCTTATAGGTAAGTGATAGTTGTGCATTAGTGTGTGTTTTTCTAAGTATCTAGCATGTGTTTCTTATATAATAGGTTATTATTGTTGTGTTTTAGGATCTATTTTGTATGTTTTTATTTAGTTTGGTCTTCATTGTGTTCTTTTATGTTTGATATTGATTTAGGGTAAAAATTGATTATTTTGATGTAGAAATGGAGGTGGCAACCTTTATGATTGAGCTAGAGACTAAGAGAGGAGAAGAGAAATGGAGAAATTATAACACAAGAACCCACGATCATGGGTTTCATGTCAATTCCCACGATCGTGGGATACATAGTCCGAAGATACATGCAGGGTTCACTTATTTTTAGGTTTTCTGGACTATATAAGGTTTAAAACCCCCTATCGATGAGAGAGCATTGGTAGAGACTTGCCTCTTTGAGTAAAAATGCAGGTTTAGAGTCTTGGGAAATCACAAATTTTCAACAGAGTGATGGGGAGTCTTTATATGATGCCTGGGGAAGGTTTAAAGAGTTACAAAGAAGCTGTCCCCACCACGACCTTTTGAGGGAGTTCCTATTGCAGACATTCTACAATGGTGTAAATTAGAGCATAAGAGAAACCATAGATGCAGTTGCTGGAGGTTCTTTAATGGGAAAGAATATTGATGCAACTCATGACCTTTTAGAAGAATTGGCAAGCAATAGTTGTATGTGGTCAAGTGAGAGGAATAAACAGGGGCAAAAGGAGCAAAAAGGTATGATCCCGATTGACTCTGTTACAGCTTTACAGGCACAAATCAAAGCCCTTACCAAACAGTTAAGCAACATGCAAGGAACATCTTCATCTACGGCTAAAGCTATGTAATTATAATGTGAGTTATGTGGGCAAAACACCATGGCTCAACTGAATGTTTCTTGTTGGGTGCTGGTGGTACAGAATAGGTAAATTACTTGGGCCAGTTGTAAAGATGTAATAATTCTTACTTTAATACTTACAATCTGGGGTAGAAAAACCACCCAAAATTTTCTTGGAGTGCTAACAATACAGGTGGCCAAGCAAGATCACAAGGACCTCCTGGATTTCAGCAAGATCGACTTGGATTGACAAAGAGAAAAATGGACAAGTTGATGGATGTTTTAGGTTCCCAACTAGCAACTCAAGAAGAGAACCAAAAGAGGATGTTTTCCAGCACAAAGAAAAGTCAAAAGCGGATAGAGTTAAAGTTTGATCAGATTATGAAAACCATGCCTCATCCATCCATAACTTGGAGGTTTAAGTAGGACAACTTGTTAATGCTTTGTCTTCTAGAATTGCAAGTAGTCTACCAAGCAATACTAAGGTCAACCTAAGGGAACAACTTAAGGCTATTACATTTCGAAGTGGTAAGCAAATGGAGGAACCAAGTGTGCAAAAGGATAGCCAAGAAAAAGGGAAAACAAGGAGATAAAAGAAGGGAAAGAAGAAGAAAGGCCCTATGTACCACCACCACCCTATAAGCATAAACTTCCATATCCATAAAGGGTGAGACAACATTAGGTGGACACTCAGCTTTTTAAATTTTTGGAGAAACTGAAGAAGCTACAGATTAACTTGTCATTGGTGGAAACCTTGGAGTGCATGCCCAAGTACGCGAAATTTCTTAAGGACATACTCATACAGAAATGCACTTGAGAGGACAATCAGATGGTAACTTTGACGAAAAATTGTAGTTTGATCATATCAAGCCAAATGCCTTCAAAACTAGAAGATCCAGGGAGTTTTACTATTCCATATGTTATTGGTGACTTTGAATTTTCTAAATGTTTGTATGGTATTAACTTGATGCCTTTGTATGTTTTCAGGAAATTGGGACTAGGAGAGGTCAAGCTAACATCTATGCTAATTCAACTCGCAGATCAATCCATCAAGAGGCCATTTGGAGTTATAGAAGATGTATTGGTAAAAGTGGATAAATTTGTTATTCATGTTGACTTTGTTGTGTTAGATTTTGAAGCTGATATAAATTGTCCACTAATTTTGGGTAGGCTCTTTATGAATACTGGTAGGGCATTAGTTGATGTGCATAAAGGGAAACTTGTGTTGAGAATTAGTGATGAGCAGGTTGAATTTAATATGAAAAAATCTTTGAAGAAACCAATGGATGGTAATGTGTGCATGAAAATTGATGTTCTGGATAAATGTGTCAAAAAGGTTGAAGAAGAAGTTGATGAAATTAATGAAGTGCATAGGGATGAGAGTGTGAAAGAAGAGGAATTATATGAGGAAGTTGATCTAGAGAAGCTTGAGAAAATAGATACACCCACACCACCTTCTATTGTTAAGCTTCCCACTTTAGAGCTTAAACCCTTACCTTCCCATTTGAGATACACCTTTTTAGGTAAGAAACATACCCTACCCATCATTATCTCTAATCAATTAGATTGTGAACAAGAAGAGAAAGTGGTGGATACCATTAAGAAGAGGATGAGAGCTATGGTGTGGCAAATTTATGATATTATAGGGATTAGCCCCAATGTGGTGATGCATAGGATTAACCTAGAAGAAGGATGTATAACCGTGAGGGAGCGATAGAGAAGGTTAAATCCAAACATGCAAGAGGTTATGAAGGAGGTAATGAAGCTTTTGGATGCGGGGATTACTTACCCAATTTCAGATAGTTAGTAGGTGAGTCCAGTACAGCGTGTACCTAAGAAAGGTGGCATGCCAGTGATAGAGAACGAAAAAGGTGAAAAGATTTCTACTTGGATCACCACAGGTTGGCGAGTGTGTATTGTCTATAGGAAACTAAATTTGGCCACATAGAAATACCATTTCCTTTTACCTTTTGTGGACCAAATGATTGAGATGGTGCCTAGTCATTCTTTTTATTACTTTGTTGATAGATATTCAGGGTACAATCAAGTATTTATATACCCAGAAGACTAAGAGAAGACTATGTTCACTTGTCCTTATGTGACTTTTGCTTATCGGAGGATGTATAATGGTTTATGCAATGCGCCTTCCACATTCCAAAGATGCATGATGGCCATATTTGCAGACATGAATGAAAACTTTATGGAGGTATTTATGGATGATTTCTTTATATTTGGAGATTCTTTTGATCATTGCTTGTTTAATTTAGACAGAGTGCTTCAAAGATGTGAGGAGCCTGATTTAGTTTTTAAATTGGGAGAAGTGTCATTTCATAGTCCAAGAGGGAATTGTATTGAGCCATAAGATCTCATGCAAGGGGATTGAAGTGGATCACGCTAAGACTAAAGTGGTTGAAAAGCTACCACCTCCCACCAACATCAAGGGTATCTAAGCTTTCCTTAGTCATGTAGGGTTCTACAAATGGTTCATTAAGGATTTTTCTCTTATTACTAGACCCTTGACTCATTTATTAGTTAAATATGTGCCTTTTGTGTTTGATGATGACTATTTGGATGCTTTTAACAGGTTCAAGAAGGCACTTACAATAGAACTTATTTTGATGTCGCTAGATTGGTCTCTTCCCTTCAAGATTATTTGTAATGCAAGTGACCATGCTATTGGTTGTGTACTTGGCTAGCAGAAGGAGAACAGGTTGCATGCCATTTACTACGTAAGCAAGACTTTGACAGAAGCATAACTGAACTACATCACTACTGAGAAGGAATTATTTGCGATGGTATTTTCTTATGAGAAATTTTGTTCTTATCTTTTGGGCTCAAAAGTTATTGTTTTTACAGACCATGTAGCGTTACGTTACCTCTTTTCTAACAAGGATGCCAAGACTAGGCTCATCCGGTAAGTCCTCCTGCTCTAAAGTTCAACATTCAAATTAAAGGCAAGAAGGGTCCAAAAAATGTTGTAACGGACCACCTATTATGTCTTAAAGGGGAACACCATGAAGAAGAAGAAAAAATCGAGGAGAGCTTTCCTAATGAGGCATTAATGATGGTAGATAATCCTTTTCATCCTTGGTTTGTAGATATTGCAAACTACCTTTAAGGTGGTATTCTTCCTTCTGATCTTTCATATCAACAAAGGAATCGCTTTTTATTTTAATGTTCTCATTATATTTGGGAGGAACCTATACTTTATAAGATGTGTACTAACAGTGTGATTCGCATGTGTGTCCCTGAAGATGAAATGCCCAAAATTTTGACATAATGTCATAACTCACTTTATGCAGGGCATTATAGAGCTACAAGACTACTGCTAAGATCTTGGAGTGTGGATTCTATTGGCCAACCTTGTTCAAGGATGCTTGAGATTTTATGTTGAAGTGTGATAGATGTCAAATAGTGGGCAAGATATCGAAGAAGGATGAGATGCCGCATTCAAACATAATGGAGATGGAGATATTTGATCTGTGGGGCTTGGACTTTATGGGACCATTCCCATCCTCCTCAGGTAATACTTACATATTAGTTAGGTTGATTATGTTTCCAAGTGGGTTAAAGCTGTAGCTACTCCAACTAATGATGGTAAGGTGGTTCAAAAGTTCATAAAGAAAATTTTTACTAGATTTGGGGTGCCTAGAGTGATCATAACTGATGGAGGGAGCCATTTCTGCAGCAAACCATTTGAGGCTCTTCTGAGAAGATACAATGTTCATCATAGAGTGGCTACCCTTTACCACCCCTAAACTAGTGGCCAAGTGGAGGTAGTGAATAGAGAGTTAAAGAAAATTTTGGAGAAAGTAGTGAGCACTTCAAGAAAGTATTAGGATTTGAAGTTAGATGATACCTTAAGGGCTTATAGGGCAGCTTTCAAAACACCGATAAGTACTACACCATATCAACTTGTGTATTGCAAGGCTTGTCATTTCCCATTGGAGTTGGAGCATCAGGCCTATTAGGCAGTTAGGAAGTTAAACATGGAATGGAAGCTAGCAGGTGAGAAGAGAATGTTACAACTTGATGAATTGGAAGAGTTGAGATTTGAAGCTTATGATAATGTCAAGTTGTACAAAGAAAGAGCAAAAAAGTGACATGATGCTCACATCAAAAAGAAGGAGTTTACAAGTGGAGACTTGTTGCTTTTATTCAATTTAAGACTTCAGTTATTTCCTGAAAAGCTCAAGTCAAGATGGAGTGGATCCTTCAAGTGTTTCCCCATGGAGCTTTGAAGTTGGAAAATGACAAGGGTGAACCATTCAAAGTCAATGGGTATAGATTCAAGTGGACATATTCACAAGAAAGGGAAGTCATCTCTTTCATTTCTTCTCCTTTTTCATGAATGCATGAGGAATGGTCAAGCTAATGTCCTTAACTTTTCACGTTTACCTTTCTTTTGGTTGTCCTTGTTTATTTGTATGCTTGATTTATTTGGTTGTGATTATGTTTGATTTGAGTGTGCTTAGTGTTTATTTGGATTTTTTTTAGTTTTAAGTTATTTCCTTTCAAATTTCTTGTTGCTTAGGTTATTTTGATGTATTTGCAGGTTGTTTGAATGTTGAGAATGCATGTTAAGCTTAGAAGAGGGTTAAGAAGTTGGAAAAATTGGAGTAACCCATGACTGTGGGAATTGGTATTTTTCCTATGACCATAGGAAGGCACTCCATAAAGTTTCTGGAGCCTTAAACCACAATCGTGGGAATGAGGTTGTTTCCCACGACATTCCCACGACTGTGGGAAGGCTCTCCAGAAAGTTTCTGGAGCCTTAACCCACGATCATGAGAATGATAGGGATTCCATGATCGTGGGATCCATCATCCGAAAAGATTTTAAATTCCCCCTCTTCTTCTTCTTTCTTCATTTTTTAAATTTTCACACACTCTCTCTCTCTCAAAATCATGACACCAACTCTCCAAACTTCTCAAAACCTTCATCTGTCACTCAAATCTTAGTATTTTCTTAACTTTTTCCATCAAATTTTCATTCCTTTATACTTATTTCATATTAATCACTCAAGAATCCAAGGATTTGATGAGATTCTCTCTCTCTCTCTAAAAAACATGTTCACTTCTGTCTTGCTTATTTTTGCAGATTTCCTCTGGCAATGACTCCAAAGAAGATTGCAGCCCAAAAACCAACCGACGAATTGTGCCTTCAAGTCTTTAGAGAAGGTAAACTAGACATGATGGCCACTTTTCATACCCCATTCCCTATTTTTCCAGAAGATAAAGTTTGCGATGTCGTGACTTTAAGGTTAGAGAATTAATGCCTCCTAGATACTTTGATTTTGAATTGTTAGAAACTCTAGGATTAAGGCAAAACATTGAGAGATTGGCTACAAATATTAGTTGGGTCAATTAATTCATTGTGATATGCCAATATATCATATGATAATCGTAGAATTTTTCACCACTGTGCACTACAATCCTAAAATGGATACATTTTGGTTTAGGATAGGTGGTCATGTTTATAAACTTGATTATACTATCATTCATGCGCTTTTTGATTTATCAAACACTAAAGTTTTGGATGATCATGATGACTTTTATGTGGATGATTATTGGAAAATTTTAATGGGTGAAACCAATTTCGACTCTAGGAATGCACCAAATACTTTAATTCATAGCACCAAGCACTTGCTTCTTCATAAGTTTATATGCATAATGATTTTTAATAAAACTGAAAGTAATAAGGGCTTGGTTAAGGAACTTTTCTTCCTTTGGTGCATGGATGGTAAAATCAAAATAAATACCCCTTATCAGATTTTTCGATCTATTGTGAGTTGCGTTAATAAGAAAAACTCTTATTTTGGCATGTCATACATTGTTATTGCTTTGGCTTTATATTACAATCTTGATGTAGATTGTGTGCATACGACTAGATATGATATGTTTGACATATTTTATTTGAGATGCTCTGAAATTTTGGAGCCCCATTCTATGGAGCTTTAAAATCCTCAGACGTGCACTACAGTGAAGAACAGGAAGGACAAAGATGCAACCACTTCTCGACCATCCACATCTCAGGTGCCCTCGGAGCCCTAAGAAGAAGCAGTGGAAGAGGAGCCAACTGCAGCAGTAGAGATCGATAGATTCCAACAAATCCTCGACTAGATGACCTCTAATCATCAACAAATGATGCTGCAAATTAATGAACTCAGCACCAGATGAGACAAGTGCACAAGGAGCAGCAGTACATGAAGAAGAAATTCCTCGAGTTCATCCAGAGGAATAATATTAAAGTCCTTTCTCCAACGCCTTCGCCACCATAATCTCTATGAGCTTCCTTACCCTAAACTTTTTACATTGTTTTAATTACTTTATTATTTTTTTCTTTTTGTTTTGTTTGATGTCTTTTGTTTGGTTTGATGTCATTTGACCTTATTTTGTAGTTGTCTTATCACATTGAGGACAATGTGTTCTCTAAGTGTAGGGAGGTGACATTTGCTTTGTCAATTGCATTATTTTAGTTTGTTTTAGTAACTATTTGCATTTTGTTAAATAAAATGCATGTTTTAGGCATATTAGGTTATTTTATGTTGTTTTGTGTTAAGTAATGGAACCACACTTGAATCATTTTGATTTGTTTTGCCATGCCATGAGATTATGTTATGCTAGTTGGAATGAGATTGAATGCATGCTTGAACTCGAATTAGGCCACTTGAGTAGAGAGTGAACCATGTTGAGTGATGAAAGTAGTTGGTTGCATAAGCTTACTCACAATTTGACACATAAGCAAGGAGGTAGTGTAGAGATGCATAATGAATTTTCATTTGAGCCAATTTGAGGATTGAGCCTATATGACTCCATCTATAGTCATTTTATTTCTTTGTTTGTATGATGATTCCTTAGGTTATTACCTTCAGAACTTGCTTCGGTTTGAGTCTACTAGATGCATGCTTAATAGGGATGATTAAGGCCCTTTTTGTGTTAACCCTTGGCTTAAACAACCTAACTTTTATTATCACTTGCTACCCTATTGAGCCATAACCATTTTGTTTTTTAAAAACACCCTAAATTTTAAAACCCGAAATCCCATTAACCTACCCATTCAAAAGCTTAGTAGAGTAATAAGTAATGCATTAGTTGGGATTTTTTCTACAAATTTTTTGTTCGGGATGAATTGAGTGATACTCCTACTTTTGAATCACATTGTATTTAGTTGCTATTTTGTTCATTATTTCTTCCATTTGATAAAATAAAAAAAGAGAAAAGAGAAAAAGAAAAGAGAAAAAGGAAAAACATTTTAGTAGCATCAATAAGTACAGAGTAGTAGTATATTTACACTTGTGTATCTCAGAATTATGTTTTGTTATCCCTTTGTCCACTTATTACTTTACGAATGCTTGTGTTAAACCCTCTACCCTTTTTACCCACCTTAACCCTTACCACATTACAATTCGAAGGAAGTCCTTTTGATCTATTTATACATGTAATCATTGTAGAGGAGAATTGGTGTATTAGCAAGCTTATGGTAGTGTAGTTTCCTATAGGGAGCTTATGTGAAACACTAACTATCAAACACTTGAAAGAAATGACTGAAACCGAGAGGAAGATTCATTTTCCATCTACACTTATCTTTGAGTGATGGTGTCATATGTTGAGTTTGCTTATGTATACTAGTGAAAAGTAGTCATGATATATGGAATAGCTTGATATTTGAGTTTGCCAAAATTTGAGGGATTGCATGCTTTGATCTCTGTGAAAATGAAGTAGTGAAATTGATTGTTTGTGTTTGATTTTGCTTAAGGACAACTACAGATTTAAGTGTGGGGAAGTTGATAGTTGTGCATTAATTTGTGATTTTCTAAGTATTTGGTATGTGTTTCTTACATAATAGGTTATTATTGTTATGTTTTAGGATTTATTTTGTATGTTTTTATTTAGTTTGATCTTCATTGTGCTCTTTTATGTTTGATATTGATTTGGTGTAAGAATTTATTATTTTGATATAGTAATAGAGGTGGCAACCTTTGTGATTGAGCTAGAGACCAAGAGAGGAGAAGAGAAGTGGAGAAATTATAAAATAAGAACCCACGATTGTGGGTTTCTTGCCAATTCCCACGATCATGGAATACACAGTTCGAAGATACATGTGGGGTTCACTTACTTTTTAGGTTTGTTGGACTATATAAGGTTTAAAACCCCTATGGAAGAGAGAGCATCGGTAGAGACTTGCCTCCTTGAGTAAAAATGCAAGTTTAGAGTCTTAGGAGAGGTAGAGAATCAAGGTTCTTAATTCAAAATTGGGAAAAGAGCATAATAACACCAGATTTTCCAGATTCGGGTAAAGAAGAGGAGGAGTTTGATTCATTTAGTTTTCTTTCATTTTTTCTCTTCTAGCATTTGTATGAATGATTTTTTGATTGTTGGGGATGTTAATGTCATCATGAGTGGCTAATTTATTTAAGAGATTACTTTTGAACTTCTTGTTGAACTCCTATTTTGTTGATTTGAATAAATGAAGCTTTTGATGAATGGTAAAATTATACCTCGCAATATATTGAGAGATTGAGTTGGGTTATTTATGTAGGATTGTACAATGAGAATTGGCACTCTATAGGCCTACATTCATCAAGTTAATTGATTAGTTAGAGAGAGATCTTAGCTAATTTAATTGATCACCTTAGGATAACTTCATAACTAATTGAATTGGTGGATTGATTTTGTAGATTGAGTGATTACTTAATCATCGCTATTTAATTTGGCTATGGACAATTAATTACACCTTGAGAGAGGGTAGTTAATACATTAGAACATCTTAGGTAAGGCACAATTCAATTAACAAAATAGGAGGGAGATAAGATAGGAAAAAAGTGATCTCAACTTATGAAAATCTTGAATTCCAAGTTTCTGCATTTTTGCGTTATCATTTATTCTTTGTTTGTTGTTTAATTTAATTTAAATTTCTAGTTTATTTCCATAAAAAAATTTAGTTCTTAAATAGAGATTAATCTGAATTAAGTGGTGCCTAAGCATAATCCTTGTGGGATCGATATCTGCTTTTTACTACAAGTTACGACCTATATAATTGCGATTTTGAGCGTAAAAGTAGGAGTCTATTTTTCATTCAACAGTAAGCTTGGACATTTTTGGGTCAGACTCGGCCTATTCAAGTTGGACATCATTGTTTTAGTTTAACTTGTTAAAATGACATATTTTAGTTTTAAGTTTAATAAATGCAAAAACAAAACTATGTTGTTTCCAAAAGTTAAACTAAATTACAACTCGTTGTCATTCCTACTTAAAGATAAGGTTCCTAATAGACTCACAAGCCTGAGTTTTTCCTTCTTTATAAAAAAAATTCTCAAGGAACTTGAATTGCATAATTCTCTCCTTATAATGTAGTTCGCATATGATACAAAAAAATCCAACTTACTTAAATACTTATGTAATAAAAAATTTGATAATGAAGCATTTTAAAAAATTATTTGTGTCCAAACTTAAAAAATCGAGGCTTAATTTGACAAGATAATCTAAGCATGATAAGGGTAAAAGTGAAGATGACTCATATTATCCTTTAAAACACTAATCAATATTCTTTGCTCGTTTGCATATGAGGTTTCAAAGAGAAAGCCATAGTCATTAGTCAAAAATTATAGTAAAGATCTCCATATACAAAAATGGAAACAATAAACAACAAACAATTCTTAAGGTGCTAATTATTAACATTCATTTACCTTTTCTTAGTGTAAAATATTTGGCCATTTCAAATGATCAAAGATAACAATGACAAGCTTGAGTTAAAGGGTGTGACTAATATAAGACTTAAGGACACTATAGTGATCATGAATCCTACAACTCTTGAAACTTGTCTAAACATGCACTAAAATGAAATTATATTCTAAAATATGCATATAAAGAATCACTCAACAATTTTAAAAGATCATAATTGCAATAATTATCAAATAAAAAAGACAACTATAAATATATTCATATTTGAATATTCCAAACCTTTGTATAAAAACAAAGAGGTTACATATACGAAAGGATGGAAATAGACATGGCAATTCTGGCCTGGCTCGACCCGTTTTTGGCCCAGGTTTGGCAGGCCATGGACAGGCCACGGGCTGACTACCTGGCCCGGCTCGAGGCCCAACATGTTTTGTCCAAAACTACGATGTTTTCTCTAAAACGACGCCATTTTGTATTTTTTTAATTAAAAAAATATAGACGGGCCAGGTTTGGCGTGGGCCACGGGTCGGGCCCCTCGGGCTGGCCCATCCCGACCGTGATTGAGGCTGGGCTGGGTCAGGCCGCCCGGGCCCATTGACATTCTTAGATGGAAATATCACATTATAGAGCATCTAAAAGCATAAAATAAAATGATTCTTCTTAGACTCTAAAATAAAAAGGAAGAAATGCTACTAATAAGTGAGTAAGTGATAATTGGGTACGTACTTTTGTAAGCAAATAATAACATTAAAAAATAGACTGAGTATGGATTACTCTTAACAAAGGTGATATACATTCTGTTAAACCACAGGAGGTTCTAATTGATATTTTGATGATAGCAAAACAAAATTACTACAAATGAGTTTATTATTTTGATTAAATTCTTTATAAAAACAAAATGAAGATATGAACTCAAGATGATAGCTTATGAAGTTGATAAAGAGAAATTAAAGATTATAAGTGTAAGGCCCCAATATATACCCTAGATGAAATCTTACATATTTATGGCAATACACGTATGATTGGCTTATTTTTTGTAGTTGGAATTCGGAATTAAACATATGAGATAGTTTAAACTTAATAGTATATATTAATACAAGTGTTATGAGATTTGAATTGACATGAATATGTGTTAATATGATGGGAATTGAATGATGGAAAAATGGTGGTCATATGCTAATTTTGGTTTAACTACTAAACAGACTTCGGTAGTTTAGCTATATCTTGACCTGTAGACATCAAAATTGGATTCTTTTAAATTCAGATGACACTAGATACATTTATCTACAACTTTCATGAAGGAACCCAAATCTGATTCTACCTTTAGGAGTTTTGAATTCTGGTTTGAAGTGGAGTTCTAGCTGATGTCCTTGTTTCGAATAGCCTGTAGTTTTTGGGGTATAACTCCCGATATAATTAACCCAATTGCATGAAATTTATGTCATTAGAAAATTAAGACATAGGGGAATAAAAGTAATTGATAAGAGTATAGGCAAATATGGGAATTTAAGGAAGAAGAAGGACCAATATGCAAATTTTCCTAAAAGTTAGCCCATGGACCAATAAGATTAAAACATGTGTGTCCAATGAAATCGTAACACATGGTCCAATAAAATTATGAAACATGGTCCAATAGAATTGCAACACATGGTCCAGTAGCATTGCAATATATGGTCTAATAAAATTGTAACATGTGGTCTAACGGGATTGTAACACATGGTCCAATAAGATTATGACATATGGACCAATGAGATTGAAACATGTGCTTAAGACTAGAATATTCTTGAAAAGGCATATGGAGAGGGGAGATGCACGAAACTTTGAGAGTTTAACTTCATCTTTTCTCCTCTCCACTTCACCTTCTTCATCCCATCATTTTTCACTTGGTGATTCAAGCAAAACTAAAGAGAAAGGGAAGGAAAAGCATTAGAAGAACTTCTTTGTCAATTTTAAGGTTTGGGATTTTACTTAGATGGTTTCTGTTTTGTGTATGATTGAATAGATATAAAGATTCATTTGGATGTGGAATTGTTTCTAGGATGTTGCCTTCTTGTTATTTTCATGCTATCTTGGATGGAATTGGTTGAAGATGATAAGGAACAATGTGTAGTGAAATTCTGTATAGGGTTTGTTTGAGTCAGTCATATTGTTTGAGCCATAACTCAGCTTAAATACCCCTAAATTGTGTAATTTTAGTTGCATATGAAACTTGAGACATAGATCTAAATATCTCTAGAAGAGACTTTAACTTAATTTTGGCTTTATGACCATGTAAAATGGGATCGAAAAAGGTGACCTGATACTGCCCCCGTTTTAGAGTAGCTTGTGGTATTTTGTTTGTATCTCATGATTTAGATGTCCAAATGGTCTGATTGTTCATTCTATAGAAACTTAAGACATAGAGTAACAATTGTTTAGAAGAAAGTATTGCCCAGAAATCTCAGTTTCTATGTCGAAATGGTCAAACAATACTGACCCAAAAATCTGTCCTATGAAAATAGCTGTTTGAAGATTTCGGGTCCCTTATCCCATAATTGTGAGAAATGGTTAGGAAGGTGAAAAAAAATGGGATTTTGTGCAATTGATGACTATATAAGGTTAATTGAGTAATAGTTGGTTTAATTATACATGATTAATTGAGATGATAATGTAAAGAATGTATGGTGTACAATGTTGAATTGCTTGGTGTGTTCATGAATGAATG
>JAOTAY010000001.1:9517832-9546703 GCA_025629805.1 Erythroxylum baracoense
ACGCCACCCTCGCGGGGCACGGATTCGGATATCACTATCGATATCGGGTTCGGGTCCAGCGGGAGTGGGGTGTTACAGGATATGTGGGTGTTACAATAAGTGTCCAAAAGAAGATCAAATCAAGAATAAAAGAAGATTAATGCTCATTAAAGTTATTTTATATTTTGTATTATTTATTATAATCTCATTTTGTTAATTTGATTATCTAAAAGGCTCCCTATGCCCAAACATATCATCTTAATCCATTGCATGAGTCTTTTCATTCATGAAGAGGTGTTAAAACTTTCATTTTCATAATCTTTCAAACAATTTTTGGAAAACAATTTTGGAAGTGTTTAAATCATATTGCATTAAACAAATTAGGTTTGACCATTTGAAGTTGTCAAAATCATATTTTGGGATGATTAGGCAACCTATATGGGTTAGTGGTTGACAAATATAGGATAGAGTTGTTAAAATTGATGTATCAAGAGCTTTTTTGCAATATTAGCTATAGTATTGGTCAAGAAATGTGTTATCTTGGTTGATAGCATGCCTATTGGTAGACTAGTCTCTCAATGGCTAGTGAATATATGTATGCAATTGTAAAACCCCAAACATTTCCTTTCATTGAATATAAATTTTCATGTTCAGTGAATAGTGTTTTTTGATGAATAGTAAATCTACGTGAATAGTATACAATTGTAAAACCCTAAACATTTCCTTTCATTGAATATAAATTTTCATCTTCGGTGAATAGTATTTTTTGATGAATAGTAAATCTAAGTGAATAGTGATTTTGGGGGGACCCAACCCCGAAATATTGAAAATTATCTAGAATAAGTATTAGAATCCAATGATATTGCAACAGAGCAAAAATAAGTCCGATCGGATGAATTTTGGGAGTTCGAAAAATTTAGAATTAAACTTTTTTGAAAAATAATGGGTATTAATGATTTTAAACCCATTCAAATTGTTTCTAAAAGCATCCTATCAATTAATATTGATCCAAATTAAAGTCTTTCACGGTCAATTTGATGGTAAGATGGTTGCGGAATATTTTCAGAGTTTAATTCAGTTAGTTGACGAATTATATTCATTAAAGGGCATTTTGGTCTTTTTACATAATGTAAGGGCAATTTAGTCTTTTGCATGGTGAAAGTAGATTAATGACTCATTAAAGATGGCCAATGATGAGATGACATGTGTCTCATTAATGGGAAGTATAAAAAGCCAAAAATAAGACAAGCCTTATTCATTTTGAGAGATACCTATCAGTGTCCAAAATAAAAAAGAAAAGAGAGAAGCAAAGGTGGACTTACAACCAAGGAGAAAAGAAAAAGGTGGCAATTGATTTTCATGGGTTTTGAGTTGGATTTAAAGAGATCTTGATCAAGGAAAAATTGAAGTAAAAGCAGTAAGTTTTTTTAGCTTTAATTTCTAGTTTTGTGGATTTTGCATAGTTTTGGTGTAAGATCAATGATGATTTTGACATGCAATGAAGTAAATAATAAGTTTGGAAGTATTTAAGGGTTGAAATCAAGAAAGTAAACTAAAGAATCAAGCTTGAGAGAATCTACGATGGATAAGGTTTTTAGTGTGATATGATTCAAAAGTCAATTTTGGTTGAAGATGATAAGAGAGATAGCCATGTTTAGTGAAATTTTGTCTTTGGTTCAAGTTCACTTGAACCAGTCCTATTGTGTTGACCATAACTCATCCTATAGACCTCAAAATTGAGTGATTCAAATTGGAGCTACAACCTAAGAAATATTACTAAAAATATCTAGAAGAGACCTAGACCTAATTCTAGTTGGATGGTATTGAAATTTGAGATTTATTATGGTAACCTAATACTACCCTTGTGTTAAAGAATTTTGTGATATTTGGTATATGTTTCATGATTTATAAGTTGAAATGGCATGATTTTTTATGCTATAAAACCTAGATACATAGCGAAACAAATTTCTAAAAGACCTCAAAACCTAATGTGAACGTTTGCTATATGAAAACTATAGAACAAGGTACGTATGAATTATAGGAAGGGGTCATGATCGATTAAACTGAATATATAATGTTAATTCCCTGTTGTTGAATTGGAAATAAATGCCTAAGTGAAATATGCTTTGTGTAGGTAAAGGAAAGGCACAATACACTTGAGTGTTCTTGGCGATAAATTTACAAACGGTGAGTGTATTTTAATTGTTTCATTTGAATTACTTCTTTGCAAAGGAATTGATGGCATGTGATTTTAAATTATGCATTCAATTGTTAAATTATGAGATTAAAAGAAATTGAAAATTTGTAACGTACATGGGTCAAAGGCAGTGTCACAATTGTGATAGGTTCCGGACACCTCCCATTTGTTTTTTATTTCGAAATTGTATAAATTACTTTACAAAATGGTTTAAGCTTTATGCCACAAGTTAAAATAATAAGAAAAATGATTTCATTTTTAGCCTATGGTACACCGTTAGGCTCATTACATGATATTATACTGGTCAGAGTATTCCAAACGTGCATGGCAGTGTCTGGGGATGTCAGTTGCTAACAGTGGGTGGTATTGTGTCTATTAGTAGTCTAGTCCAATGAGTTGCCCTCCGCACTTACGGAGTATATAAAGTGCTAGCCAAAATTGTTGCAGTTAAGCAACGCAAAACTAGCTCCATAACTACTGGTCTATAGTGGTTAGTCTATTATGGGTAAGCAATGTAAAACCAGCTCTGTAACTACTAGTTAACTAGTCGCGAGTAAGCGATTTATAACTAGTTCCATGATCTTATACCTAAGGGTACCATAGTGTAAAGAAGTTTGAGGTGGCTATATCGTATAAGAAGTTCATGAAAATAAATAATATCGCTACTATTTTCTTTAAAAGTACAATTGAGAATTTTGGTTTCAAGAAAGTTACATGTTTTATATTGGCATTATTTGATACTAAACGAAATGAATTTCTTTTAAGGAGGTGTCAATGATTACAAATGATTTGCAAAGAATTTTATTTACACTCACTAAGCTCGTTTGGCTCATACTTTATTTTTTATTTTTAAATAAAACATCCCAGGTGCACGCTCAGGGGCTTCAACTACATGGACTCTACCTCGCAAGTATTCAACTTTGTCATGTGCTAATGTGTAGGCATTTTTTTCCTTGTACATACTTTTGAGAACTATTCCATATCTTTGAACATTTTTTGGAATGTACATTTGTGTAAATAATAGATATGTATAAGGGTTTTTTTAATGAAAT
The DNA here is from genome assembly GCA_025629805.1 of Erythroxylum baracoense. Taxonomy (NCBI): domain Eukaryota; kingdom Viridiplantae; phylum Streptophyta; class Magnoliopsida; order Malpighiales; family Erythroxylaceae; genus Erythroxylum; species Erythroxylum baracoense. Next base: position 9,521,061 of record JAOTAY010000001.1, read on the forward strand.
TCATGATTTTTGTTTTATCTTTTCAAAGTTTATTGATATAACTATTTAAGGTTATCTATGAGTGGATTTGAAGTCCACAATTTATAGTTGAGAAATTGATGAGATAATAGAAAATTTTAAAACTTTTACAAGGACTTTGAAATTTTTGGGATGTCAAAATACAGCCCTTGTGTTGGCAAAATTTTTAAGAAACTGAAAAACAAAACTCCACTGTTTACATTTCTTATTGTTGAGTTGAAGATTTTCCATAACAAGAGCAATAGACTTAACTTCATGGAAACTTTCATCCGATTTAGATATTGACTGGAGGCCATAATGGAGTGCTGGGTGGGTTGCCTAGTCATTTCAGGATAGGGACCAGTCAACAATGCACATTAGTTGATCAATATGGTATACTAGCCAACTGGGCTCTATAAATAGTCATTGTAATGACTAATTCTTGACTTGAACAACTATTAGGTCGCAAAATATTATAAATAGTTTATTATAACATCAAGAAGTACTTGGGTATCCCATACACTTATAAGTGTTTATCAAGCATTTAAGCACTATTATCTCATATTTGTTTGAGTGAACCCTTTCGAATTATCAGGGTGAAGAAGTGGGATAATTTTGAGTTGCAATCCCTTGTTGGGGTGATAGGTATTGTACTTAGGAGTACTCAAAGTGATATTGAGGTTCCTCTTTACTTTGGAAGAAGATTAGCAAAAGGGTTTCTTATTGCCAAAAAAAGTTATACAAAGGTTATTCTTTGCCTTGAAAGAAGAATTATAGTGGAATTTTAAGAAGAGACTTGGGAGTTGATGTAGGCAAGGATTATTTTCTGAACCGCTATAAATCGGTATGCATTCTCTCTTCCCTATCCTCTTTAAATTATTATTCAATTGTTTGATTTTTTTATGTTAAGCAACCATTTAGTCATATATATTGATTTTTATTAAAGTGAATATAATAGTTAAAAATTTTCATTAAATTTTATAAACAATCAATTCACCTCCCCCCTTACCCCGTTTTTAGGTGTCATTATGGACTAACACAATCTTTACCAGATATAAAAGGAAGCAATCTTATTTCACTAATTCCATATAAATTAATAAATAACTTTTAATAATTTATCAAATATATGTAAATCGTAGAAAGAGAAAAATGATCATTAAAAATATATAGTTTTTCATCCTCTTAACTTAACATACTAATTCTATCACTCTTAGAAAAGCCTTGTTTAAAACATCATAATACTTATTTGAAAATCAATGGTAAAAAGAATCATGAAATAATCATCTTTCCATCTTAACCTCACCCCACTAGAATATATGTATGCCTAGATGTATGTTTCCTCTACCCGAACCTCCCTGACCAATACTGCTCTTGGCTAACGTTATTGGTCGTCAACCCTAAGTCTTAGGTACCCAATATTCAAATCTTTATTATCATCTTTATCTCATTAAAATATTTTATAAAGAAAAATCATAATCTAAGTTACGTAGTTATATCATACAATTCATAAGGATGGAAGATAACCAATTAAAATTTTCTAAATAAGTAAATGAATATGATCAACCACCATATAATCATCGTATAAATCCAATTCACATGTATAATTCATCCCTTCCATTTCTTTTGAAAAACAACAGGTCAAAACTAGTAAAACAATTAAAAAATATGTTGCAATCATAAAAAAGAAATATGTACTAAAAAATGCTTTTGGAAAAAACCAAATCAAATAAATGATTTAATAATAAATTCATTTAAAAAAATACTTGCATCGAGAAATTGAACCAATTTCATTTATGTCACCTTTTCCTTCACTAAAACATAATCCAATAACACACACACTCACAGGCACACACACACACACACGCACGCACGCACACGCACACACGCACGCACACACACACACACACACACACACACACACACACACACACACACACACACACACACACACATATATATATAACTAAATTAATTACCAAAATATTAATTATCAAGACAAAAAATAATATTAGATAAAATCACATGGTAGTTTAAACTTTTGGCATAACCAAATGTTTATGTGACCCCTCAAGTGACTTTGAAAAATTGTAATCATAATATTTTAAAGAAACATAACTTAAAAGAAAATTGACAAAAATTGTTTATGACCTCATGTTGTGCCCAAATAAGTTCTAAAAATACCTATGCTATCCTACTTGTAAGTATACGAGGTAGTTGTAGTTGATTACCCAGGGTCGTCTCCCACAAAGGTGAAATTAGTTCACTTAAATTAACCTTGAACAAAAATAAAAATAGATGCAATCCTAAACACTCTATCCCGATTTTTTGAGTAAAGGCTTTAAAGGAAATCACAAAATTAAACTGAAAAGCAAACATAATTAACTGGGAGCAAAAACAAATAGATTAATTGAAATGGAAAACTCTTAAGAATTAATTTCACTAATTTAATCTCCTATGCATGACTAAGGGAAGAGGATAATAGTTGTCTTACTAAAATTACCAATTGGGTTCTAAAATCAATTCAAATAACAAACTAATCTAATTTTCGTATTCGACAAGTTTATCATCAAAATTAATTATGAAGACCCGAATACTAATTACCACTTAAATTAATATATTTCTAGTTCTTAAGCTAATCATCTATAGTTTCTTGTTCCATATTAAACTTCTTCTCTCGATCCTTCGTTTAATACCAAAATGATGCAAAGTTTGACCATGTTATTACATCCATTCAGTTTAGAAACTATAGCAACATATAAGATCACAACATAGTCCCTCAATCATGAATAAATGATTAAAATAGCTACATTAATCCTCAAGAAAAAGAGATCAACCCATCACAGAAATAACAAGATTCATCATATTCAAATACTTCAATCCCATCTTAATCAATATAAGAGAAGTATTAAAGCAGTAAACTAAGTCAATAACCGAAATAAACTATAAAAAGCTAACAGAGCATGAGTTTATCAACTAACTGAGTTCAGTAAAACAATAAAGAAATAATAAACAAAATAAGCAAACGAGTGTTCAGATGAGGCAGTTGCGGTGATCTCCAACCGCTCTCAAGCTTCCTGCATTGGCTTTCGACTTCTGTTTATCACCCAGATGGTTGACTGCTCACTCTACTTCCACCTCTACTTCCTTTCATTGCTCTTTCTCTCTTCTATCTTCTCAGCCGAAGCTCTTCTTTACTACTTCGCCTCCCTCTCTATTCTTTTTGTTTCCTCGAATGAGTTTGTGTATCAATGAATGTGGAATGAGAGACTGTAGAATATGTGTGTCTGCCCCCAACTTCCTCTCTAGCTTTCTATGTTTAGTCTTATTATAGGTCTAAGTTTTCGAGCTATCTATCCTGCACATGACATATAATAAGTTGTTGAATTAAAGGAAAAACATGTCACGGGGTGAGTATGGTAGTCACGGTATGACTCATTATCACCCTCATGCAGCCATGGTCACGGTGGTGACAAGTATGGTCACCACAGTGACTATCTTGTCACGGGATAAGCTTTATCATAGTGGTGACACCTTTAGTCACCACCTTTCTTTGTTTTTTTATTTTCTTTCATGCAAATTTACATCAACTTTCCTTTCAACTTTTATGCAAAATTCTCAAAATAATCCAATTAACTTTCATGCAATATTCACACCATTTCAAGGATTTGTAACCAAAATCAAGATATGAAGGCAATTAAAATTAATAGAAACTAGACACAACAATTCCCCAACAATTAAACCATGATTGTCCTCAAGCATAATAAAGAACACTAGACTATACAAGAACAAACAATGAAAACAACTGTTTTTTCAAATAATAGTCAAAGATATTAACGATCATTTCAACAAACACAACCTAAGAACTTGAAACTTATAATACTCCATGAACAAGATATTCTTCACATATTAAGCCCAAATCTACAAGTACTTCAACTCAAAAACTATCAATAAGTGTGATAGATACTGTAAGGCCCCAATATATACTCTAGAAGTATTATTTGTAATAGGTAAATGCTTCTTTTTCTCCCGAAGTTATTGGAATTATTTGCAATAAGATATTGGCTATAATTGAAAAGGTCTTATCAATAAAATTTCCAGTTATACGGGATCTAGGCATAGGTATAGGTAGCAATTCATTTTATAATTTTTTTAATTACCTCCTGTGAGAAAATGAGAAAACGATCCTATAAAAAAGTAATTCTACAATACGAAATAACATAAAAATGAACTCCACTCATTAAAAAAAATATCTTTATCCCCTAGTCCTAAAGGAAAGGTCTTTATTTGATTAAAAGTTTCCTACATTTAAAGTGTATTAAGAAGTGAACATAACAAATTAAGTGTATCTAAGTATAGTAAGAGACATAATGGTACTTATTGTAAAAGATATGGGTAAATGGGTAATTTGTTCGTTTCAGCATAGACATACATACTTAGTCGTGAAATATGGATAGGAATTTTTTATATATTTTCATAGATTATGAGTGTGATGTGAGGGGAATTGATAAAATAAGTATTCCATAAGCAAATGGGATGTTTTTGATTAAATTGGATGTATTTTTACATTGCTCTTGCATGATAAGATCGAAGTTAGTTGATTTGGGATGTGTACCTCACTGAATGGATAGGTTCCACTAAACAGAATTTTGTAATTTGGTTATATCTTGGCCTGTATATCTCCAAATTGGATAATTCAAGTTGAAGATTAAACTAGAGACATAGATATAAAACTTTTATGAAGGAATCAAAATTTGATTATGCCTCTAAGATTTTTTAATTCTAGATTGAAGTTGAGTTATGAATGTTGACCCTATTTTTGGATAGCCTATAATGTCTTGGGTATAACTCCCGAAATAATTAACCAAATTGCATAAAAATTATTTCATTAGAAAATCAAGAAATGTGGAATGAAATTAATTGATAAATTATAGGCCAATGTGGGAAGTAAAGGAAGAAGAAGGACCAATATGCACTTTTTCTATAGTTAACACAAGGACTAATTAGATTAAGACATGTGTGACCAATGATGATAAAACATATGTGTCCAATAGGAATTAAGCATATGTGTGAGTTTTGAAAGTTCTTAAATGGGCATATGGAGAGGGGAGATAGAGGAAATTTTGGGGGTTCTAAGTTCAGATTTTTCTCCTCTTCATTTCACCTTCTTCATCCCATCATTTTTCATGTAAGAAATTAAGCCAATCTTAGGTAGAAATCAAAGTAAAAGTGATATACAATCATATTTGCCAAGAATATAAAATCATAAGAAAAAGTGAATAAATTTCAAAAACCTTAGGAAAAATTCAACAATCAATGCTTATCGACATTCATCATCTTTAGAAACTGAAAAATCTAGAGGTAGAATTGGAAAGTGTGTTTAAAAAAGATATATTCATGGGTACACTTAAATACCAATCATAATCATGACATTCAATAGCTTTGCATAACATTTAATTTCTCTACCACTGGGATTCATGTGCATAAGGTTTTAGTATGGGTAAGGGTAAGGTGAGATGTATTTGGATAATGTAGTATAGAAGTCATCAAAGTTAGTGGAACAAGAAAAACACTCAATATAACATCAAGCACAAAAATCAACATTCACTCACAATTGTGTACATTAACTATAATGAATGTAAAAACTATATTTCCTAGCTCAAATTCAAACTCTCGCACCACAAATACATGAAGCATAAACAACTATAAGGAATCACTCATACAATTGATGACAATACGTTGAAACTACAAAGAGTGATCCTTCAAAACTACATCTACCTCATATGCATCATATTCAAATCACCCATTCTATACAACTTTAGGAGGAGACATTAATCATAAATAACTTTGCAAAACAATTGCCTTTCCTCCTTGATTTTTTTATTTAAACATTTTTTCCTTTTCTTTTTTCTTCTATTTTTCTTTTCTCTTTCTCTTTCTTTCTTTTTTTCTTTCTTTTTCTTTTCATTTAAAAATTGAAAGAAGTTACATCAACATGGGAATTTCATTGATAAGACATAAAATAGCATCCCAATAATTATAATCATCCCATGTATATTCACACCCCCCGCACTTATATTTTTGTTCATCCATAATCATTAACAATCAACAAATGTTCCACTAGTTTGAAGGCTTGGTCAGGACATTTGGTTTAGTTTAAAGCATGTAATGTGGTTAGCACAAAAAGATAGGCTATAAGCTCAAAGAGGCTTAATAAAGGAAAATTCACATCAATGGATAAGCTATTTAGCTAATTTATTTCATGAAATAAAGAATGCCTATATCATTTCAATGTTAATGAATATGATAAAAATGTGGTCTTGAGTAGAAAATCAAAGCAAAGTCAGAATGTACATGTCATGAAGGTCACACCTAAACAAAAGACAATGAGACTAATATGGGTGTGTCAGTCCAATAAGGCTCAAAATCTCACTGGCTTTTGTCTACCACTAGTCACTACTCTTCTAAAGATAATGCACACTGAAAAATAACAAGAGCAAAATTACATATTAAAGTTGCCATGGATTCTTCTAGTCAATTCACACTCTAATAATGACTATATAATCCTAGAAGCAGCAAAAAAAGAGAAAAGGTTTGTCTTTTTGTTTTATTCTCTCTCTCATTTTGTTGAAAACTTAAAAAGCAAGTAACAACAAACAAACTTAAACACACATGCTTATAAGAAAAAAATATGAAAATGGAAAGGAAAAGAAATTAACTTCCCTTGGGTTGCCTCCCAAGCAACACCTTTGTTTATTGTCATTAGCTCGACTCCTTGTGTTCATCATCACGTGACAAAATTGTGATCTTCAGGTGTCACGTGCACTTCCTCCACATGAGGTTGTTCCAAATAGGGTCTAGGTTGATGATCATCCACCTACAGTGTCTTCCCTATCTTCAGTGTCTTCCCCATATTCAAACTCTTGATTTCTACTCAGTCCCTCACTCTTTAAATATCTCAAATTTCTCTTCACCTTTTTCTTCTTAGTTTAATTCCTCCAGCCTGCTAGGTAAAGTTGAAGGGTTAGTCTCAACAATAATTATGGACTCAATACTTACCTGCGAGCTAAAAGATATGTCTTTTTCTAATTCGAGCTCCTCCTTCACTTCTTTGAAATAAGCAATTTCTTGAGTTGTTCTCTCAAGATTCTCAATCTCCTCTTCACCCTGTAAGGTTTCTGTACTAACGTCCCTTGGGTATACCTTGGGTTAAGATGGTTGCTTCTCTTCGCTTTATAATTCAAGGTAGCTGAAAGCTTCCACTATTTGACCCATCTAGTTTACTACATTATGGAGTCTAGACATTGTATCTTGGTGGACTTGCCTCATTTCCTGCTGGAACTGCTGTACACTCTGTTGAATACTTTGTTAAAGTTAAATATTGTTAGCAGTCATAATATTAAGCAAGTCTTCCAGATATGTACCTTCGTGATAAGAAACTTATGGTCTATACAGGAATTTCTGTGTGTCCTTCATACTATCGAGTAATTTTGTTGATTATCCCATCTATAACTAAAATTTGTATGAACACTCCAAACATGGTTATAAGATTAGGAATATGAGCTATCAAAAAATTACTTCCGTCCATAAATTTTTTTATCACAAACACTAAAGGAAAAGTGAAAAGATCAAAAAATAACTTAAAAGAAACTAATTACAGACAAGTATGTACAAAACATCAAAATAAAATCAAGAACAAAAACTAAAGCGGCACACTCCCCGACAACGACGCCAAAATTGATGTAGCTTTTTGTAACACTAATCAAAATAACTAGACCTACAATTATAGAAGTGGTGAGTATAGATTGATATCCCATAGAGAGTGTTTGGTTATCTTTTGTTATCAAAATAATTGGTGTTTAAGTTTAGGGGGTTTTTTTGTTTTCAAATAAGAAAATAAAATGTAACTATACTAATAAAAGAAAATTGAATCAAACAACCTAAAAATGGTGAAAATGATGAATTCGTTAGGGACCTAGTCATCGGCTCAATCTGTGGGTCATAACCCGTAAGCCAAGGAGAATTGACAATCAAATAAATAGGCATCGGGTCCAATGGATAGGCCAACTTTATAGAAATCAAGAATATAAAGTGGAGGTAGTTCTCCAGGTTGGGATATCCACCAGGAGAGTCAGGATATCTAGTAACTTGCCAATCGGTAGTTACAATTGGGATGGGCTTAGTTTGATACTCAGTGCCCCTTCCCTTAATTCCTCAGTCTTGATTTGTAGTTCAAGGACGTGCAGACAAAGAAGCAAAGGAAAAAAGCTCACCATTGAACCAGGAATTAAGCCAGACGAGACGACTACCTTTAATAGGAACTCACCAGCCCTTGGTGCACTTACTTCATCCTTCCATTTATTTTACTCTTGCTGAAGTTTGTTTACCACCTGCTTTTTCCTTATTCATAAGTTACCTCTCTTTTTTTCCTTTTTTTCCCCCAAGTTTTTGATTCCTACTTAAGGTATTAACTAACCGAACAACGAAATTCAAAGTGAAAATTTTGGATTTGCCTGTTCCTAGTTGTCATGAGAAAAAAAAGGAAGAAAGAAGAAAGAGATTATTCCCTAAGAGCTTGCACAGTACTACCAACCAGTACCAGCGGCCTACCCACGGTTGAACATATTTCATTGAATTATTGTTCTTATATCTCTCCTAGCAACCATTAATCATATGATAATAATAAGCTATGTTAACTCTGGTTTTTCCTTAGGTCTTATTTAATTAAGAAGAACTCGTTACTTAAACCTAGCTATCGAAGAACCTAGAATAAGCTCTCTAGATTTAATTAGATAGCCACATTACGAGTTAGGAAAACAAATTAATTGAGGTAACAAACACCAAAGCTCGGGTCATTTAACCAAGGTTATGTTATCCTTAATAATTTCAAACCATTAGTTACCACAAATGAATTTCAACATAACAATTACAGATTATATTGAAGATTCTAGCAATTGGTTCTTACATAAAAAAATCAAATAGAGCATTCAATTATTCTTACATAACACCTAAACTTTAGGCATAGGATAACAAAATCAATACCTAAGAGAAATAACAACAAACAATGAGAGAAATGTTTAACTGGGTTCTTCGGCGTCGATGTCACCTCTGAACTAGCGTTAGGAAGCTAGCCCTCCATAGGTCTCCACAGGAATGGAGCTTTTCCTCTTCTCTTCTTTAAAACTAAGAGCTCGCACCCTTAAAATGAAAACCCCAAATGAAAACATAAGGTTTCTGATCGACGGTTTATATATGATAAGTTTTAATATTTTTAACCTTGATAATACTATAATGGCATGGTCATTCACGTAGTAACTAAAGTATCGATCCCGCAAGGAGGGGTAATTTAATCCTAAAATCTAAGGCTTAACGTAAATTCGTAAATAATTGAAATAAACAACTAAGCAGAAAATTAATCAATCAGTAATCAATCTCAAGAATTAAATTCAGAAATTATAAACAAGATAATAATTTACACAACCCAATCAAGAATCAACCTTGGAACTACCAATTGAGAGAAAGAGGTTTTAATCCGACCTTAATAAAAACCTAATTGATTAGGGAATCACTAAATTATCAGACTAGATAGTCCTAGGGTGGATTACTCTCTCTCTCAAGTTATAATCTTTAACCCTAATTTAGATTATGGAATTGTAATCTCTAGATTTTCAATTAACCCAAAACTTAAATTAGTTCTGAAATTGTACAATAACCTACCGAAAACCTATGCACAATCTCTCGTTACACAATTTTACCAGTTTGATTCAATTCTTAATCTATCAAACTACCTAACTCTCGTTAACCCAATTTGATGATTTTCACTCTGTTCATCGTCACAGTTTATTACCGAATTATTTAAAATAGAATTGAATCACAATAACTCAATAAAAACACAATAAATCAAACTTCATTAATCTCAAAGATAAAAATCCTGAAAGTGAGTATAGATATAAATCAACATTTAACAAACCCTATACTCAACCACTATCCCAATTCTATACATCAATAAATTTGAAATAAAATCAAAAAATACGAGTGGAATGGATTAGTGGAGGTAGCAACAGCGAGAAACCTCCTGTTCTAGGAAGTACTTCGCGTAGGCTTCTTCTTCATGTCTCTCTTCCTTCGATTCCTTCCTCAAATATCTCGATAAGCTCTCTAGGTTGATGCAAAAAGCTCTTCGTTTCTGTTCTTTATATTCTTTAAATAACTTAGAAGTCCTAAGGTTAATTTGGGGTCAAAACAGTTCGAAACTTAACGTTTTAACCTTTTTTGTGTCTGCTCGATGCAGGCCATGATCGTAACCCTGCCTGCAATGAAGAGAGATATTTGAGGAAGGAATCGAAGGAAGTGTCACGATCGTGGCTTGGGCCATGGTGGCTCATATGTCTCTGTCACGATCATGGCCTATTGTACCACGATTGTGACCCGTGGTTTCGGCACGAAACTTCTCCTTTCTTTACCGTTGACCCTGAAACACTAACAAGCACATCAAGGTACCTTAAAAACATAACATTTAAGCTCAAAGATTTATACTAACCCAAAAAACACTTAAACATATAAACCCCAATTATAACCTAGATACATACTAAACACCCAAATTAACAGTGAATACCTAACAAATTAAATCCTAAAACATGATACAAATCACAACTTTATGAAATAATTTAACACTAAACACAATAATTCAAGTTGTTCCAAATTATTAACATGTGAAATCTGTGTCTAAGCACCTTGGACTCAATATACAAATTAATCAAAATTTTAATATTGAGTCTATTCACCCCTATCACTTGCACACACACATTGATAATTATTCAGTTAAAGAAAAGTGAAGCTATTCCTCAATAGGTTTTCATGAAAAATCAAGCTACTAAAAAGTTTGGTAGGCTTTAATTCGAAAACATTCTTTTTGTTGATTTTTCTTTAAGGACATGAACCTAGTCTTTTATGTGGAGGTAAATATTTGTGATGAATGTCAATCCGATTACTCAACTACGTCATATTGTTATAAAGCTGCTTGGTTGGAATGTCATTATAGCCTTTTTACAAGAAGGCACACATTTGTGATGTATGTCGATTCGGTTACTCAGCTACATCATATTCTGAACTGGTTACTAGCTCTGTTCATAACCCAAAGGCCAACGGAATAGTTATTTTAGTTAAAAATTACACAACTATTTTTTAAAAAATTCCTACCTTATTGCTTTAACTAATCATTCTCATAAAAATGTACTAATAATGTCACTTATTTGTTTGGCCTAAAATTATAAATGAATATGGCAAATTCCTAAGGTGATTGGACTAACATCGTATCCTAATTAACCAACATATCTAGCCCTAAGTAACTTAGGTCACTAATTTCACAAGCTAATAAATCTTCACAACCTTAAAGGCTATGTTTAAGGCTAAATCTATCCCGTTAAGCTTTAGTCATTGACGCATTCACACAATTCACATCATGCAACCTAAACAAACTATCATACAAAATGCAAAATTCATGCTCAAGGTAAAAACACATAACCCTCCCCACAATTAAACAACACATTGTCCTCAATGTGTTGTGATGGAGGCGACGATCGCTTGTGCTTGATGCCTATGATTACCACCCTATCTTATACTTGCTTCAAAAAAGAGTAAGAGTGTTAGCACTCCAAAACATTCCAAATTATTAAGAACTTATTTTGAAATTTAAAACAAATCTAACTATGTAATAATTTAAACCTAACTACTAAATGTGCTAATTTATGGTCATTAGCTTGACCTTAATCCTTTAAAACTCAGCCAGGATCAATTATGAGCAGCTTGCTTCTACCCTTCTTGTTTAACATCAATTTTGTAGCCCGTGAGTAAGCTACAAATTACAAAATGATTAGAAGGACAATATTGATAAAATTATGAAAAACATTTAATTTCATTAATCTCCTTTTCACTAGGAAACGGTCAATAAAATAGGGAATAATGAATTGTTTATTATATCTAGCAGTTTGTTTAGTAAAAGGGTGAGCTGCTCTTGTTCTTCTTTAGTCACTCCCTTTTCTTCTTCTTCTTTTGCTTCACGAGCAGAGACTTTTATAGCTTTTTCAAAATCGATGTCCGTTGTCAACTTTTCTTCATCCTCATGCTTTTTTGAAGATTTGACATCACCAACTCTTATGAATGGTATTCTCGGTGAGTAAGGCAGAGGAGGAACATAAGGAGGGTCCTCATTCTTTTCTTCATCATTTTTCTGCTTCTCTTGGTCTTCTACAAAGTGGGTTTCAGTTCGTCTATTTGTTAGTCCTCTTAACTCTTTCCCACTCCTAATTGTGATAGCCTTAACTTACTCTCTTGGATATACTTTGGTGTTGCTTGAAAAACTTCCTACACGTTTTGTAGATAACACATTGGCAAGTTGTTCCACTTGAACCTCCAGACTGAGAATAGAAGAGGCATGAGCCCTTGTTACTTGGTCAATTTGCTCATCTAACCTCTTTTAGGCCTCATCCATACTTATAAACTTGTCCATGATTTTGTCCAATTTGGAATCATAGTCATTGTATTTATCCAAGTGATATCCATATAACCCTTGATTTCTAAACTAAATCTCACTATTATTAGACGAATGAAAATTTGGGTGGTTATGCCACCCCGACTAGTATATGCTGGAATAAGGATTGCTATCTCCTTGACAAACTTGTACTCCATTAAAGTCGAATTGCTCCACATTTTTGTTTTCCCCTAAGAAACAATCAGCTACGATGTAGCTTTCTTATCCACATGACTCATATTCGTGCTGCATTGTTGTGTCCGGAGAGGAGGAGGTGGCTTCTTGGTTGTTCAATTATTTGGTTAGGTTGTCAATCTCAGTCTGCAATGTTGTCATTGAATTTGCAATAACAATCATTCCTCCTAGGTCCCAAGAGGTTGACTGATTTCTACTTCATTCTGATGTCCAAAGACAACTAGTGTATGCCATGTCTTCCAACAAATCGTGTGCTACTTCAACTATTTTCCTAAAAAATGATCCTCCAATAGCTGCATCAATAGTGCTCTTTGTGGGTGGATTAACTCCAGTGTAGAAGTTTTGCAAAAGGAATTAGTTTGGTAGGTTATGATGAGGAAAGCTCCTTTGTAACTCTTTATACCACTCCCAGGCTTCATATAAAGACTCCCCGTCATTTTGCTAGAAATTGATAATTTCCTTTATTAGTATTGTTGTTTTGTTTAGAGGGAAATACTTATCAAGAAAAACTCGCACCAACTACTCCCAAGTTGTGATGTTGGCTTGGTGGAGAGAATTCCACCAAGCCTTGGCTTGATCCTAAGTGTAAAGGGGAAAAGCCTAATTTTAACTACATCTTCTGACATCCTAATATATCAGAAGGTATCACAAATTTCTAAGAAATTAGCTAAATGAGTATTGGGATCCTCATTGGCTAATCCATAGAATTGCATGTTGGTTCGTAGAATGTTTAGCAGTGATGATTTGATCTTAAACATATTCGCTTGCACCGGTGGTCGCATAATCCCTTGATGATATGCATTGAGCTGTGGCCTCATGACATCTATAAGCGTCCATCGCTCTCCATGATCTGTTTCCTCCACCATTGTTCTTCCATCTCTTTTTAGCGTTCAACTCTTAAGGTTCCCCATTGTTGTCTGGTGATATCCAAGTTAATGTGTCGTTTACTTTATGCCCAGTTTTTTTTTAAAACACAAAAGATAGTTAAAAAGCCTAAGACTAAAGAAATAAACTAATCGCCTCCTCGATAATGGCGCCAAAAACTTGATCGCAAGGTTACGTATGCTAAGTTTTAATATTTATAACCTTGATATTTCTGCAAGCGCACGGGTTGTTTGCATAGTACCTAAGGTATCGATCCCATAAGGAAGGTTAATCTAATCCTAAAATCTAAGACTTGACTAAATTTTGCTATAAATCAAAACAACTAATGCAGAAATTAACCAATCAATATTAGAAATTGAACGCATAAAATATAAACAAAATAGCAATTTTGCACAACTCAATCCAGAATCAACCTAGAAATTTTCAATTGAGAGAAAGAGGGTTTTAATCCAAAATTAATGAAAATCTAACCAATTATGCAATTATCGAATTACTAGGTCTAAATAGTCCTATAGTGGATTACTCTCTCTCAAGTTATAATGTTTAAACCTAATTTATAATCCCTAATTTAAATTATAGAATTGTAATCTCTTAATTTTCAATTTACCTAAAACCTAAATTAGTTCTAAATTTGTCTAATAACCTACAAAAGACCTATGTTATATATCTCTTTACACGATTTTACCGGTTTGATTCAATTCTTATCTATCAAATTACTTAACTCTTGTTAGCCCAATCTGATGATATTCACTCGGTTCACCCTCTTAATTTATTACCGAATTATTAAGCATAAATATTGAATCACAAATAACTCAATGAAAACATAATAAATCAAACTTCATTAATCTTAAGAATTAAAATCCCGAAGGTGAGTTTAAACAAAATCGACATTCAATAACAACTATTCTCAACGATTATCCCAACTCTATACATCAATAAAATTAAAATAAAATAGAAAAAATTGTCAGAATGGACTCATGGAGGCAGCGACGGCAGGAAACCACCTGTTCCGAGAAGTACTTCATATCATGTTTCTTCTCCGTATCTCTCTTCCTTTGTCTCCTTCCTTAAATCTCTCGATATGCTCTCTAGGGTTTTAGAATTGACTGATACAAAAAGGCTCTTTCTTTATTCTTTAGATTCCTTAAATACCTTTGAAGCCTTAGGGTTTGTTCGGGGATGAAACGGTATGAAAAGTTCCTCAAAACTTGATGTTTTCAGCTATTTTTGTGCCTGCTAGATGTAGGCCACGATTATGGCAGGCAGCACGATCGTGACCTGGTTTTGGCCTCTCTGTCATAATCGTGGTCTAGATCATAGTGGCTCGCATCTTTCTGTCATAATCGTGGCCTATTGTGCCGCGATCGTGGGCTATGATTTTGGCCCCAAATTCTCCTAAACTTCTTTGTTCTTCGTCGTTGACCCTGAAACACTAACAAACACATCAAGGTACCTCAAGAACATAACATTTAAGCTTAAAGACCCATATTAACCTGTAAAAACACTTAAACACATAAACTAATGCAATTAAAACATAAATACGCACTCAACACTCAAATTAACACTAAATACATAACAAATTGAACCTTAAAATATAATGCAAATCATAACTATCACATGACATCCCTTAATAACAACCCTATAATTTTGGCCTCTAAGTCGACTGTTTCGATCTTTTATGTGAAATCTAACTCCATTAAAAATGCAACCTTTATATTTTTTCCGTACATATGAGCCCATATGCCAAAGAATATAATGTTGTTGTCGCCTCTTGCATGTTATAGTTATATAACCGTATCATTTATAGGAAAAAATATAATTAGAAGTTAATCTGAGATACAAATTGTCATAAGTTCATAATATTCTAACAATATATAACTTGCTGAAGTCCTAAACCATGATGGCAACTTAATCTTACGTCTTTCTTCAGCATTAACAATCCATTTGCTTCGAATGGAATATTTGTGCTCTCTATTTAAAAAAGCAATTCGAGATCGAGAAATATAGATTAAATCACAAAATTTAAATATGAAATTTTGAATGAAAAATAATATAAATACTTCATATATATATCGATTTCTTCGCAATTGTTCAAAATATACTAATAAAAAATTTCAAAATTCATCTTTAGCTAACTCCACATATTTTTTGACACCAAGTGGCCTAACTTTTTGGGAGAAAACTGACAAGCCACCATCTTGATCAAAATCAAAATTACGTTCTTATCTATTAAATCTTGTCTTAATATAATTTAAGTACATTTAACAAAATGTCAAGCATTCATTAGCTATATAAACCTCTACAATAGACCCTTTAAGTCAAGCTCTATTACGTACATAACGCTTAAAAGAGTATAAAAACCTCAAAAATATAAAACATAAACAATTATTACTAACTAGTAACTTTAAAAATGTAGATGTTAATATAAATTACCTTTCAATGGGGAACATCTATCGAAATTGAACTGCTCCACAAAGTTTTGCTTCGTATGGTAAATGAATTGCCAAATGCACTATAACATCAAAAAGCGATGGGGGAAAGCTAACTTAAGCTTACATAGAATTAAAGCTATGTTTTTTTTTCATTTTCTTAAGCTCTTCAACTTAAAGTGTCTTACAATATATTTGCTAAAAAACTCACCTAATTGAACCAAAGTTATGAACACATCCTTTGGCAAAGACCCTTATTCCAACAGGAAGTAATCATTGAAGAAATACATGACAATCATAGCTTTTAAACCCCGATACTTGTCCCTCTTTAACATTCACACAATAGGCTATGTTAGATGCATACTCATCAGGAAACTTGACTGATTTAAGAAATTAACAAAAAGCTTGCTTCTCTTTTTTTGACATGTTATAATAAGTAGGTAGAATAATGTACGACCTATCATCTCTTCTTTTCAAATGCACATCTTTTCTTATATTCATGTCTTCCAAGTCTAATCTAGCCTTAATTGTGTCTTTCAGTTTTTCATAAATTCCCATCACAATTCCTAAAATGTTCTCACAAATATTTTTTTTCAATATAAATCACATCAAGATTGTGCCTCAATAACAATTGCTTTCAATAAGACAATTTGAAATATATACTTTTTATTCCAATTGAGCTCAACAACACTTCGATTTTCTTTCTATTACATGGGTGTTTTCCAGTTGTAATATCACCTAAATGCGATGGCTAGTAAACCACATCATCACTAGACAAGTGTAAAGGAGCTTTACCCAATTCTACTTTACCCTTAAACAATTTGCTTCTTTGCCATCTATGCCCATATTCTAAGTAACGACAATGTCCCATATAACATATTTTACTTCATAGCCTAATTGAATAAGTTTGATGGTTACACGCAGGACAGGTCATATACCCTTTAGTGCTCCACCAAGACAAATTCCATAAGCTAGAAAATCATTTATAGTCTACAAAACAGCCACATACATTATAAATGTTTCACCTTTAACATCAACAAAAGTTTCTAATCCAACCTCCCTTAGATAGTTTAAGTCATCAATTAATGGTTGCATGTATACATCAATATCCTTACCAGGAGCATTAGGTCCTAGAATAATTAAAGTCAATAACATAAAAGGCTCCTTCATATACTTCTATGGAGGTAAATTGTATGACTCTAAAATTACTGGCCACATGCTATAAGAATTACTCCTATTACCAAAAGGATTAAATCCATCTGAGGCTAAAACAAGTCGAACATTACGACAATCATGTGCAAACCATGGAAACTTTCCGTTAAAGTGTTTCCATGTCATTGAGTCTTCTGGATGATGCATAATGTTGTCATCAATGCATTTCTCTTTATGCCACCTCATATCTTTGCCTTTTTTTTGACATAAAAATCCTTTGCAATCATTGTTTAGTGGGGAAGTATCTCAAGATTTTATGCATATCTTTTTCCATCTCCCATCATCCACTCACCACCTTGATGTATCACAAATGGGGTAGTCTTCAAGATCTTTACTGTTCTTCTAAAATATAGCACAATCATACTTACAAGCATGTATTGATATATATCCTAATCCAAGGCCCCTTAACAATTTCGTTACATCATATTAAGATTTGGGCAATTTGTGTCCAACAAGTAATGCATCATTGAGAAAGTCAATTAACATATCAAAAGACTTGTTAGTCCATTTATTATAGACCTTCAAATGCAACAACTTCACCATAAAAGATAGTTGTGAGAATTTTGAGCACTCTAGATATAATTCTTCTTGAGCAACTTCCAATAACATCACAAAATTATCTTCTGTAATACTACCAATTATGTTAGACAAACTAGTTTCATTTATAGCATCTATAATTCCTATAATCCTCTAACATCTCGCTAATCCTATCATCACCATCGTCATTAATATCACAATCTTCTACATCATTATTTTTACTATCATCAACACTTGTACTAACACTTCTACTACAGTTTGCTTCTAATCATTCGCTATGATAAATCATGGAGTATAAAATTTATCTATGCTTCAAATTAGCAAGTGATTATATACCACATCTTGACTTTGAATGTTCACATTTAAGCAATCTATGTATGGACAACAAATACAACATTCAACACCTATGTGATCTTTTACAAATTGCATGAAACTCTTAACTCCTTCTAAGTATTTAATGGACCATTTCCAATGAGACATCAAACTTTTGTTAACCTAATTATATAATTAAAAGTAATAACTGAATTACTAAATGCAATCCTTGTTCTATACAACATAATGGTTAATCACTAAAACAAAACTTTGAAAGTTTGAATTAAAAAAGGCACTATAGTATGTGGCATTGTTACACCATATGAATCAAGCAAGCAAGTCTCGGTATGACTCTTAGGCTCATGAAATATTTCATCGATAAGCCTTAAAGGAACTGCATTATAGGTTTCTAGCCTATATATTATCCTAGGGGTTTATTATGAAAAATTATTATCCATAACTGTAGGTGAATTTCTAATGTTAATGTTTCTCTATTAATCACTACAAGTTCATAAATTATGTTTGAATTTAAATAAGCACTATGGTACGTGGAATTGTTACACCACAGGAATTGAGAAAGTAAGTTCTCACTACTTGAGAAAGTAAGTTCTCGCTATGACTCACAGACTCGTGAAATATTTTACTGATAACCTCATAGGAGATGAATCATAGTTTTATAACCTATATACCATCCTAGGGGTTGATTATGCAATGGATTGTCCATAATTGTAAGTGAATTTCTAATGTTAATACTTCTGCATTAATTACTACAAGTTTATAAATTAAGTTTGAATTTAAACAAAAACTATGGTATGTAGCATTGTTGCACCACATAAATCTAAAAAGCAAGTTCTCGTTGTGACTTTGAGGCTCGTGAAATATTTCATCGATAAGCCTCATAGTAGCTACATCATGGATTTCCAGCCTATATACCATCCTAAGGTTTATTCCATAATTGTAGGTAGATTATGTTATTATTCCCAAATTATCAATTACAAATTCACATACTAAGTTTGATAACTTAATAAAACCTAAACACCAATAGGGGTACTATTAAAACATAACATATAATACACAATAATTGGAAGACTTACTTGGACAGAAGGATAATGTTAAATTACAAAGAAGAAGGACGAAGTTAGAAGCTTGTCGACACTCTTCAACATAAAACAGGGCCTACATAAATGACAATTTCATATTTAATATGATACAATTCATCAATAGTTTTGTATTTATATATTTTTCATGCAACGTCGTAATCCCATGCAATGCACAATTTAAAATAGCAAAACTGGAAGCACAAAACAAACGAAATATTTAACGACTTACCTTGACCAATTTCTGGCTTGTGATAAGTTTATGGGCAACTAATTTACATAATGTTGGATTCATATACTTAGAAATATTAAATTAATATTATGGAATGATAATTAATGTGCATAAAATTTAAAATAATTAGAGTCCACTAGTAAATATCTATCTTTGATATTTGTAAATTAATTATAAAAGGGAAAATATGTTTTTACCTAGAAAGCAACACTTATTATTTCTTTTTTCAGTTCAGCAATGTAAATCCTAAACAAAATCAAATTTTATTCTTACATTTGAAGTCCACATCAAAAAGGGTAAGAGGAAATTGATTGTGGACTTGAAAGCGTTTGAATAAAGCATATGAACACATGTTCCTATTGTAATCATATTTCTTATGAAATCTTTTTCCGCATAAAAACACAAGGGATGAAAGGGGATTCTAAACATGATCAGATGAAATATTTCAAAAGAACTCAAACCTCTATTCTCAACAAAAAATTAAGGAACTAAAGACATGACAAATTTTTACAAATCACATAAACAATAAATTATTACAAATTTCCAAATTTTATCAATTCTTTGGTCCTCCATCCACATGGATGAAACTAGGTAATTTGATTGATAGATAAAAAATTGGGAAATTTTATCAACTTCCTTTTAAACATTTTCGGTATAATATCATCATAAGCAGAACTTAAAATAAAATTGTAACAAATTTTTAAACATAATAACACCCTTTCACTATAAGCATTAACACTTGAAACTCTCACAATCAATTATCAATATAATGTTAACAAAACGTGATATGTATACACCAACACAAGCATGACACACCCAACACTTAACATAAATGTAATAAGCACTTCATCAAACACTTTACATACATGAGAAATTCATCCCAAAATAACTACGAAAATTACGTGTTTTCCCTTTCATCACTAACGTTAACACATTCAAACAAAATCCAATCACAAACAATCCAAACCAATGCTAACAACTCAACAAAATTGCCATTACCCTTCCAAAATCACACCTTAAAAAACCAACAATTGAAACACAAAACAAACCAAAAAAAGGATCCATAACTTACCTCGATAGAAGGATAGAAGGACGGCAGCTGAAAAGATAGAATCACGTAAATGAAGAAGATAAAAGGTCATCGATTGGGGAGAAAATAAAGAAGAAAGGAGTGGGAGAGGAAAGAGTCGAAAAAAATGGGGGGCAAGAAATTGGATGCTTCAAATAAAACAGATAGAAAATGACGTCATTTGTCGTTGAACAAACAGTGTCGTTTTCCTTTTTTTAAAGCTTTCCAACATTTGATGACATTTTTTAAAAACATCATCAAATGTATGTACACTAAAAACCATTTAAAAAAGGAAGGAAATGACATGGTTCCTTTAAAGGAAAACGACGTCGTTTTCTTTTATATTTTAAAATGTTTCAACATTTTGCGACAATTTTAAAAATTTGTCGCCCATTACAACAAAATATGAAGTTTAATGACACAAAAGGTAGAATTTTTAGACTCTTTTTTGCATCTTAAAAATAATTTTAGACGCTTTATAAAGCGTAAAAAACTGTCACAAAAATTATTTTCGACGATTTTCTTAGACAAATAGATGCGTCGAAAAAACATAAATTTTTTACGCATCTAAGTGTCGAAAAAACATAACTTTTTTACATATATAAGCGTCGAAAATCTAAGCGTCAAAGATCTATTTAAACATAAATGCGTCAAAAACATACATTTTTGATAATTTTCTTAGACACATAAATGCTATTTTAGATGCTTTGTGAAAACTTTTAGATAATTTTTTCTATCGATATTTCACTTTTAGACAACTTTTTACGTCAAAAAATTCCACCATTTTTTAATAAAAGAGTAAGTTTGCAATTTACTTTTTGCATCATTTTTAAGATCACTCACATTATTATAATAAATTTATTATTATAATAATAAATTTTAATAAATTAATCACATAAAAACTTAATTCAAATTGAAATCAGAGAAAGAGAAAGAAGATAGAAGATAGAAACAAAAGTCTGTCACTACTTGGCTGTTAGAACGACTAATATAGCAATTGGTGGTAACCAATCAATACAAGTCACGTAGATCATTGATAAAGAAAATCAATCAAACAAAAAATTGCAACGATGCCCTACTCTGTATTTTGTACACACAAGAAGTGCAACCCAGTATATATTAGACATCTTATAGTATTCACGACTAAGTCAAACAAAAAGAACATGAACTTTGTAGCTATAAATCTCAACTTCAAAAGAACATCTATAGTACATTTCCTTACAAGTAAAACTTCACATTCCATCGACCGTTCATGTCTACATTCAGAGTCCAATTGTTTTCCTTAATATTAAAATAAGGCACTTGAAATATAGAAAGAAGAAAAATAACTTATAAATTAGGTAAATTATATGATTTGATGGAACCGTACAGTAAATACATAAGCACCCAAAAACATGACTAGAAGGTATCATTGACACCTTCTGTTAACCTCACTAATATGTTTTAATTTTAATACCAATTGACCTACAGAAAATTCAACGACCAAACCATTGGGACTTATTTTAAATAAATTGGCCACATTACAAATTTTATGTTTGCAAAAAGGAACCTCATTCTAATCTTCAAAAGAACCATGAGATTAGCCGAATCACTGCATAAAAATTTGAACAAGTTTGATTGCTTATTTTTAGCAGAAAACAAGATGCAGCGATTGTGAACATTGCATATGAGTTGACCAAGAACGTGGGCAACAATCAAAGTACTAAAATGGGGACAGAAAACAAAATCAAAAGTCATACAAAACTAAATAAACTCAAGGAACTGAAAAACCACAATTGCAAAACACGTCCAATATATCAAATTATTCACCATGGTCATAATTAATGAAGAAGCACATGGTAAAAGAAAGGAAATGAAAACTTAATCAATTATTGTTCTGTAAATTTTATTTCACATCAACCAAACACCGTGCATTCTCAAGGAAATTGAATAGGAGTAACATCAACTGATGAGCGACCCTGTAGCAAACTAACAAAGGGTTATAATAGTATAATGTAAGAAATATCTCAATCGTTGAAGAACTCTCACCCATCACATTAACAGCAAAACTAACTAAATTGTCACGATTAACTTGCCTTAGCATAGTAGTCCTTAGTATAGTAGTGAAAGAAGAAATAAAAAAATACTCACTACATCTTCCATTATTAAACACCACCCTTGCATTGAGGAGATGCCTAGCGAAGTTTAGCATTTTCACCATCTTCTGATGCCTTATCTGTCTTAGGGGAGCTAAGATATACCCCTATGTTTCCTATATCAAATCACAATCTACGTCAGATACAAATAATGATTTACAGAAACAGAAAGAGGGCAGAGAGCACAAGCGATTGAGCACTCATAAGCATGAGCACTCGTAAGCTTTTCCCAAAACAAAAAAAGGTTATCTCCTTCACGAAAAAATCAATTAAAGTTGTGACGAATCAATCAAGATTTTGATAACTCTATCCATATCAGAACCATATGAATTATTAGTTATAACTTTAGATTTGCTAACATAAGGATGATATGAGATCAAACTTAATTTTGCGACACTTTAATTTCATTCCCCAGTACTCCTTGTACAACATATTTGTTGTATATATCATATATTGGGAGAAGCCTTTTAAATTATACGTATGTTTAAATAAATCCTAAAGCATATTGGCCATAGAATCTAGCAACACATAAAAATCAAGAGCCTTCAACAAGATGTTCCCTGACCCTTATCATTCCTAAAAAGATAAGAAATGAATATAAACAAATACTATAAATAAATATATTTATCTAAATGTAGGACCATTTCCTAAAGACTAAGAAGCTCTTGACAACCAAATACCACGTGCATATGGCGCTGCCTCTTGTCATGAAACCTTATTATCATCTTCTTCCCTACCAAAATCAGTAAGTGAATAGGGGCAAGCCTATAATGTTCATATATAGTTTTTGTTGGCATCCAAGCATCAAAATTCATGTGAAGCAGGCTAATTCATAAGCACACTTCAAAAAAACTCTAATACCGATATTGTACTAAATTATAGGCTGATGTTTTCGCATTCTTCCACTTGCATTCAAAATCTTAACCACATATCAAGCTTGAATATAATTCTAAAATAGCATAAACAACTCTATTTTAGTAATTGGCGACTTTTGATCAACATCATACTTAAGTAACTGCCATTTTCGTCCTATATGCTAGAAATTTCTGGCACATGATGAAAAATCAAGAAAAAGTTATTGAAGCAATTACAAACTCAAAGACAAAAGGGATGAATAGTAATATAAGCTATGCATCTAACTTAGAATCTCCAAGGAAAATGAGCAATTAGGTGTTTAATCTCTAGTTGCACATTAATAATCACAGGTCTTTTGAATTCAAGCACCTGAACTTATATGGAATCTATAATCCCATCTTGTAAAAGGTTGAACTCAAACATTGTTGTGTAACCCATTCACAGAAGCATAAGAGAGATTGGCAATTGTCATTATAGGAAGTTCAAAATTCCATCATGTAGTTATCCAGTCCCTTATACTCACAGAGTGTTTAGAGGAAAAATTAGATTTCAAGGGTTGAAGTTTAACTTTCACTATTTTTATAGATGAATTGAAGTTTAACTTTCAATGTTTTTCCTTTGGATAGAAAATATGATGTTATTTTATGATCCGGTATTGCATTATTTTCTTGTGGTACTACTAGTAAATAATAGCCGATGTTGAATCACATTTTCTAACTCTGAATTTGAATTTATCAATCATAAAATTACAATACAAAATGATGATTGTTATTACGTTTACGACATTTGTTATTTATTGATTAGTGTATTACTAAAATAAACTACAATTATATTAGTATATTTAATTACAATATCATTCTCATAAATTTACAACATAGCATAATAAAATAAAAGAATCCACTTAATCATATGTATTATTTATGTATGAGTAAAATTAAAATTAGTTATTTGTATCTGTTAGGAGTCCCATAAGTAACTAACTTGATGTTTTTGTCTCCTTTTTATCACATATATATGTATAGCTTCCCCATATCCATATTCACGCGTTTCCAGAGATTGTTTCATTTCTAGTTACCTAACAATCAGGCCCACCTAAAAATCTCATATTCTACCAAATTAACTGATCACATCTTGATGTTTGGTTCTTCTTCTTCTTACATTTTCGCATCGACTTGCATTGAAGAAAGCAAATAAAATCATTCTCGAATTAAGCAGAAAATTTAAAAACTTCATTATTTGTTTTTCAATCAAAGTTAATGTAAATTAGGTAATTCAATTAAAAAGCACAAAAAGAAGAAGATACGCAACAACGAAAAATATTGAACAAAACAAGAATTCTGAGGGTTTGAGACAGAAAAGAAACGACAAAATTGGGGAACAGAAACAAAGGAGGATCTCATCGGTGCAAAAATCCAAACAACAATTTGTAGAAAAAGCAAACATAAAATAATACAAATACGAGAGAAAGAGAGAGAGAGAGACAGAGAGAGAGAGGGATATACTTGTAGAAGATTGGTAGAGAGTTTATTGTTCGGTGTTAGCAAGAGAGCGAGAGAGAGCGAGATGGTTTGTGTCCTTCACATTTTTTGAAAGTTTGATGAGAAGAGAGTGAGACGAAGGAGGGTGATAAACTCACGTTGGCTAAATTTGTTCTGTTTAGATGCAAGCCCAGCTGAAAAGAACTTAATAAGGGTTAGATTTGGGGTTTCTTTTATTTATGCAAATAACAACTCCTTCGTCTGCAAGGAACCAAGATTTGGAGTAGGACAGTGACAATTGTGTGAATATACGATGTTTTGAGGGTAGTTTTACAAAAGGGCGTGTATACTATACAGTACTCTTCTATTGACAAATGGTCCTTGAAGTCCTCATGTGCTTACAGGCACGTACTCTGGACTCTTTTTGTCTTTTTACCAAAAGAAGGGCTATGATTGTATGCATAGGATATCCATGGTATCACATCGTTTAATATTTCATCAAAGAGTTAAAAGATGAAAATAATGATGAATCTTATAAGAAGATTCTCAACATGCCCATAAACCAATCAGAGTCTTAGAGTGTGTTTGGTTCAGCTTTTGGCTGGTAGAAAAGTACTTTTTTCTACCGCAAAAGCTATTTTAAGGAAAAAATGAGTGTTTGGCTGTAAACTTCAAAAGCACTTT
>JAOTAY010000001.1:9555540-9566734 GCA_025629805.1 Erythroxylum baracoense
TATATATATTTAATCAATTAATTTAAAAAATAAATATTATAAAATTTAAAATTTAAAATGATTTTTATTTAATACTCAACATTAAATATATATATATATATATATATATATATTATAAGAAGAAGTGCCACGCGTCAAAACTGTGAAGACAATGCCCACCAACCTAAGCAATCGTGACATCTAACGCATAATTTCTCTCGCCCCCTCATATTTGTCAATACGTCATCTGCATCGTAGAGTTAGACCCTTTATTGTTTGCCAACTTTTACAGCTATATGCGCCTGATTCTTTATGTATATAAGCAGCTTCTCGGACGCCCATTTCCTTCAAACCGCCAGCTTCCCCATGATCCTCCCATTACAAGCTTTGAAACATTGTTGAAGTCTTCAAGTAAACCATAACTTTAGTTCTCTCTGTATCCGTTTAATAATAGAGACAGAGATTGGTTCATGCTATCCAATGAGCTACTTCAGCTTAAAAACCCATTAACTGAACTTTCCTCGCATGGAATATTTGGGGGCGGGCTTGTTATCGTTGTTCATATTTTCTGTTCTTTTCACATAACTTCCATTTCCTGAATGTTGTGTGTGTGTATATATATATATATTACATAGCATTGGCTTGGTGAAGGATGGAGGGTGGTGGTGATTTGATTGGAGTAGTCAGTGCACGTAAAAGCAGCTCTAACTTATGGAGGAATAGTACCATGGATGTTTTTCCAAGTTCTTCTCGTAATAAAGATGATGAAGAAGCTCTTAGATGGGCAGCTTTGGAGAAACTGCCAACGTATTTACGCATAAGGAGAGGCATACTCACTGAACAAGAGGGACAATCCAGGGAGGTTGACATACAGAGATTTGGATTGATAGAAAGAAGAAATTTGCTTGAAAGGCTTGTCAAAATTGCAGAGGAAGATAATGAAAAGTTCCTGCTAAAAATCAGGCAACGCATTGAAAGGTACGTCTACATGCAACTTAAAAAGTAAATATTAGGTGCTGTTCCATTTAGCTATTTGTGCGTCTGAGATTGTATGGTTTGCGTGTATTTTTCCTTTCAAACTCGCTACACAGAGTTGGACTTGAAATGCCCTCAATTGAAGTTCGTTTCGAGCATCTAAATGTCGAAGCTGAAGCCCATGTTGGAAGCAGAGCTTTACCCACAATTTTCAACTTCTCGGTTAACATGTTCGAGGTACAACTTGCAGGATCGAATCTCTGTTACAGAGGCAAAACACAGTGCTCAGTTCAGTGTTTTCTGTCTGATTTCGTAGGGGTTCTTAAATAATCTTCACATAATTCCAAGTAGAAAGCAGCCATTTCCAGTTCTCCATGATGTCAGTGGAATCATCAAGCCAAAAAGGTAAGTAGTATCATTGTGTACAATGGATTTTACCAAGGATTCATTCCTCATTGAATAGTATCATTGTGCACATTGGATTTTACCAAGGATTCATTCCTCATTGAATTAAGCCATATATCGCAGAATGACTCTACTTCTAGGTCCTCCAAGCTCAGGGAAGACAACATTGCTGTTGGCTCTTTCTGGAAAATTGAGCAAAGATCTGAAAGTAAGGATATAGATTCAATGATAAACATGGTAATCGTTTTGTCAATTCCCTTGCCTTATGGTCTTCTAATTGCAATTACGAAATTCAGTTTTCAGGAAGTGTTACGTATAACGGCCATTCAATGGAAGAGTTTGTGCCACAAAGGTCCTCAGCTTATATTAGTCAATATGATCTCCACATAGGAGAAATGACTGTAAGAGAAACCCTGGCTTTTTCTGCAAGATGTCAAGGGGTTGGAAGCCGTTATGGTTAGTAAGATATCAACGGTTTGATGTCTTTTGTCATTAGCATATGGTAATGAAATCTACGAATTGCTGTTGGAATTCCAAACCCTGCAGATATGTTGAAAGAGCTAGCAAGAAGGGAGAAGGCCGCAAATATCAAACCAGATCCTGATATTGATATCTATATGAAGGTGAGAAAAGCTTGAGAAAATGGAAAGACAAATCTATTAAAAATTTGAAAATTTTAAAAACTTGTATGAATTAGAATTGAATTCAAATACTTGCATTGTACAGTCTGCGGCATTAGAAGGGCAGGAAACCAGCGTAGACACGGATTATATTCTCAAGGTAACAATTCAAAGTCCAATTAGTTTGGAGGTGAAATTATATGCAGATCAAATTAGAAAATTTGGTCAATGTACTATCCACAGATTTTAGGACTTGAACTATGTGCTGATACATTAGTGGGAGATGAGTTGATCCGTGGTGTCTCTGGCGGACAAAAGAAGCGTGTTACAACAGGTAAAACACATGAAAATGTTTGCCAGTTATATGCTATTCAGTGGACTGTCTTTTACTCTTGTCCTAGTTTCATAAATGATGAATTGATGTCTTACAACCTGAATATCTTCTGGCTTATTACCACATATAGGGGAAATGCTGGTTGGACCGACGCGGGTACTTTTCATGGATGAGATATCAACTGGATTGGACACTTCAACAACATTCCAAATAGTTAACTCACTAAGGCAAACGATCCATCTTCTCAATGGAACTGCCCTAATCTCTTTACTGCAGCCTCCACCTGAAACTTTTCAACTGTTTGATGATTTAATCTTGCTGTCGGATGGACGCATTGTCTATCAAGGTCCACGCGAAAATGTGCTCGAGTTCTTTGAGTTCATGGGTTTCAAATGCCCTGAGAGAAAAGGAGTTGCTGACTTCTTACAAGAGGCAAGTCCAACCTATACTACAGTACATGTCTTACATACACTCGGAGATAAAAACTTTATATTGCTGGGATGCAACAGGTGACATCAATAAAAGATCAAGAACAATATTGGGCTCGTAACAACCAACCTTATAGCTTTGTTTCAGTGAAGGAATTCGCTGAATCATTTCAGTCATTTGACACTGGTCGAAGACTAGGAGATGAACTTGCCACACCATTTGACAAATCCAAAGGGCACCCTGCTGCTCTAACAACCAAAAAGTACGGAGTCAGCCAAAGGGAACTCCTCAAAGCTTGCATGGCAAGAGAATTTTTACTCATGAAGAGGAACTCATTTGTCTACATATTCAAACTAATCCAGGTCAGTTCTGCTCTCTTTATACAGTTTATGTTGTAGAAAAGTGATGCTAGAATGAACTGTCAGGAAATGACATTAACATCCTATATATTTTCTCTCTCCAAAACTAATTGAAAACTACGAGTTCATCCATAATTGCCAAAGAGCTTTGAATTAATGATTTGAAGCAAGAATAGCATGATCCTCATTCTCAAAGGTTAACTGATGATTTATTTGTGTCCATTTTCAGCTTATTACTCTCGCTTTCATAACAGCAACTCTATTTCTGAGAACGAATATGCATCATGACACAATAACAGATGGTAGCGTGTACCTGGGTGCTCTTTTCTATGGAGTTATCGTCAGTACGTTCAATGGTTACTCAGAGCTTGCGATGTCTGTCATGAAACTTCCTGTGTTCTACAAGCAGAGGGACTTTCTCTTCTATCCTTCATGGGCATATGCTCTGCCTACATGGGTTCTCAAGATTCCAATCACTTTTTTTGAAATTGCTGTATGGGTGATTATGACTTACTATGTTATAGGCTTTGAATCAAATGCTGGAAGGTGGGGAAGCAGAACCTGTTAGTAACTTTCTGCAAATGGATGGATTGCAGGCTCCAAAATTTGATCAAATTCTTGTTGGCAGGTTTTTCAAGCACTATTTGATACTTGTGTGCAATAGCCAGATGGCATCGGGAGTATTCCGAATGATGGCTGCATTAGGGAGGAATATGATTGTCGCGAACACTCTTGGATCGTTCTCATTACTTTTAGTACTAATTCTTGGAGGATTCATCATATCAAGAGGTCAATTATTCAGTTGCCTGCATTTTCCCAACTTCAGCATCAACATAAACGTTATATATCTCAACTATCAAATCTTTATTTGTTCCCGCTTAGTGAAATTAAATGTACACTTTATTGCATCAGAGAATCTGAAGAAATGGTGGATATGGGGTTACTGGATCTCCCCATTGATGTATGTGCAAAATGGTGTATCAGTAAATGAATTTCTTGGATGGAGCTGGAGACATGTAAGATTATATCATCTTAAATATTAGTAAGAAAAGAAAAGTTTATATTGAGAGTTAATAGAGGAAGATTAGACCATGAAACAAATTGGTGCAGGTCCCTCCTAATTCTACGGAGTCATTGGGAGTTACGGTTTTGAAATCTAGAGGATTATTTCCTGAAGCTTATTGGTATTGGCTTGCAGTAGCAGTTTTGATTGGATATATGTTTATATCCAATTTCCTGTACATTTTGGCTCTAAAATACCTCGACGGTAAGTATCCTTATAGAGATTATGGGTTCTGTCGTTATTACCAACTTACAGGCAATTGATTGACTGCAGCATTTGGAAAGCCTCAAGCAATGTTGTCTAAAGAGGCCATGGCTGAGAAAAATGCTGACAGAAATGGGGAGGCCACCGAATTACGGACAAGCGGAAACAAAAATTCAGGTGGGTTAAACTAATAGGATTCTAACATCTATGCCTCCTTCCTGTCTTGACCAATATTTATACAACTAATGCAGGAAGAGCAAGGGAAAGCAAAAGAAATGTCACACCCAAAAATCCACCTGCAAGGGCGAGTAAGAACAATCAGAACACGAAATGGGGGACGGTCCTTCCATTTCAGCCACACTCCATCGTCTTCAATGATATAAAATATGCTGTAGACATGCCACAGGTACTCTGAACTGATTGCTGTGCCAAACCCGACGCGTTCTCTTTTACGCCTAACGAAATATATGGATCGCAGGAAATGAAAGTTGAAGGTGTTCATGAGGATCGTCTACAACTTCTGAAGGGTGTAAGTGGTGCTTTTAGGCCAGGAGTTCTGACAGCTCTCATGGGTGTAAGTGGTGCTGGGAAAACAACGATAATGGATGTTTTGGCTGGAAGAAAACAAGGTGGTTATATTGATGGAAATATTTCCATATCTGGGTACCCAAAAAATCAAGGAACTTTTGCTCGCATCTCTGGATACTGTGAACAAACCGATATCCACTCCCCTCATGTTACAGTCTATGAGTCATTGCTCTTTTCTGCGTGGCTAAGACTACCCCCGGAGGTTAGATCCGATACAAGAAAGGTACATTTCATTCTCTTGTTTTGCTTTGTTTTGGGGATACAAATCAATTTACACAAATAACTTTGTCTAATGCATCAAAATCAAGTAATTAAGAGTAAATTAAAATTGATGCACGCAGATGTTTATTGAAGAAGTGATGGAGCTTGTTGAGCTGATCACCTTAAGACACGCACTGGTTGGATTGCCTGGTGTCAATGGCCTCTCAATTGAGCAGCGTAAGAGGCTGACAATTGCAGTTGAGCTTGTGGCTAACCCATCTATAATTTTCATGGATGAGCCAACCTCTGGCCTTGATGCTAGGGCAGCAGCCATTGTCATGAGAACAGTTCGCAACACGGTAGACACTGGACGAACTGTGGTGTGCACGATACACCAGCCAAGCATTGACATATTTGATGCATTTGATGAGGTGATAGTACTTTTTTATTGAAATTCTTTTTGACACTCCTGATCATTTCTCAGGCTTAATATACCATCTAGGTCTAATCATTCTATTTCAGTTACTTCTGATGAAAAGGGGAGGCGAAGAAATTTATTTTGGTCAAATAGGTCGCTATGGTTGTCATCTGATCAATTACTTTGAGGTGATGCAAGAGTACGCAATGCTATTTAAGGCTCTTCTGTCGTTTACTTTTTGGCTAACTCTGGGCCGTTCTAAACTATCAAGGGAATCGAGGGAGTCCCGAAAATTAAAAAAGGTTGCAACCCTGCAACGTGGATGTTGGAGATTACTTCGCCAGCTCAAGAAGAAGCTCTTGGGGTTGACTTCTCCAATATATTCAAGACCTCCGAGTTACACAGGTGACAACTTTAATATTAGATGACAAAAGCAAAAGCTTTCCTGGACAGATATAAAAAATGAGACATGTTAAAAGAGTTCAATTTCATGGCAGTCTTTATGGACTTTAGCGTTATAACTGATCACAGAAAGCTTTATCACTATATGGTAAACAAATGCAGGAATAATATGGCGTTGATCAAGGAACTAAGCGTACCCCCACCAGGTTCAAAAGATCTATACTTCCCAACTCAATATTCTCAGTCCTTCTTAGCCCAATGTGTGGCATGCCTATGGAAGCAGCACTGGTCCTATTGGCGAAACACATCATACACTGCAGTGAGACTATTATTCACAACATTCCTAGGATTGATGTTTGGAACAATATTCTGGAGTCTAGGCAATGAAAGGTAATGATAAATGAAGCATTTAGTTAACAGGATTGATATTTGACATATGACGTAAAATTTCAGGAGCAACTCTCAAGACATCTTCAATGCAATGGGTTCTATGTATGCTGCTGTTCTTTTCCTAGGATTTCAAAACTGTACAGCAGTGCAGCCTGTTGTAGCCATTGAGAGGATTGTCTTTTACAGAGAAAGAGCAGCGGGAATGTATTCTGCACTTCCCTATGCCTTTGGACAAGTATGTTTATTGCTTAAGTGTAAAGAACCCTATTTCTCGTAACATGTACTACGCGAATAAAACATTAAAAAAATGGAACGTTGAATACTTCTTCATCATCATCATCACCACCACCCAGTTAATCCCGCACAAACGTTTGAATCTGGGAATAGAAAATGGAAAGATTCCTTGGGAACGTAATCACCTTACTCGTGCCTTGCAGCTGATGATTGAACTGCCATACATACTAGTGCAGACTCTTATATATGGGATTATAGTTTATGCCATGATCGAGTTCGAATGGACAGCTGCCAAGTTTCTTTGGTACATTTTCTTCACTTTCTTCAGCCTTTCATTCTTCATAATGTTTGGGATGATGTCCGTAGCTGTGACACCCAACCACAGCGTTGCTTCTATAGTTGCAACTGCGTTTGTCAACATTTGGAACCTTTTCTCAGGATTCGTCGTTCCTTATCCGGTAAACTCTCTCTAATCTTTAACTTGTTTTTTCAAATTATGAAGTTGAAGATGCATCGTCGTAAAAGGAAAAGGAACCCTTTTGTTTGTTGTGACAGAGAATTCCTGTGTGGTGGAAATGGTACTACTGGGCTGATCCTATGGCTTGGACACTGTATGGATTAGCTACTTCACAGTTTGGAGACGTGCACAAAACACTTGAAACTGGTGAAACAGTTGAAGTATTCTTAAGGAACTATTTCGGGTTTCGACATGATTTTCTTGGAGTTGTTGCAGCAGTACATGTCGGTATATGTTTGCTCTGTGCATTCGTCTTCGCCTTCTCAATCAAGGCTTTCAACTTTCAGAAGAGATGAAAACCTTATCTCCATGCAGTTCCTACAAATTATTAATAACTACTTTGGAAGTTCAAATAAAGTATCTAATTGACGCATGAAAATCGTGCCGTCAGAATTAGTATCAACTCATATTCTTTTCAATACAAATTGTGAAATGTCATATTGCTGCCAATCTTTTGCTTGTATCACTAAGTTCATCCTCAATTACCGATTGCTTCTTTCATATATAATTTAACTTTTTATTATTTTTAATAAATTAAAAATATTAGTAAAATACTTTTAAGGAGGAATTGCAACAAATTCAACTTCTCCTAAACCCCAAATTCAAAGCCGGAAATCTGCAATCAATCTTAAAGTTTAATTTTTTCCTTCTAACTTAGCTCTGGCTTTACCAATCTAGCTTTACCATGAGTTATGACATTACCATCCGCTTGCTATGTTCCTCCGTGGCCGGTGACAACTTAACCACCCTTAATGCAACATCTGTTAGCCCTATTTTTTTATGCAATGTAAATGTATTGAATCAAAAAGTATGTACAAGGTCTTTAGGGCATACTCCGACCAATAATCTGTAACCCAATCAATAGTATCAACTACACAGTTCAAAAATCAAAATGTAATCAGCTCATTGGGATACATTCTATACAAAATCTTATACATGACAAGTTTTATCTTATAAATTACATCAAAGACCGAACAAGAAGTAGAATCTAACATGGCCGCATTTCTTATCTTCCAGACCATATATATGGTGTAGAGAAGTGCCAGTCTTGTTGCTTTGCTTCTTAACCGAGCTCCAGTGTAGTCTTTTCGAATCCACTTGATGGCACTAGATAATGAGGACATGGTCCAGGTCAATCCTAGCCAATTCTAAATGCCTCTCCAAATTTCACTTGTAAAAGAATATGTAAAGAAAAGATGGTCAACAGTTTCAGCTTCAGCATTGTAGAAGTTCCAGCTCCAAAAACATCAAGTTGTCTTTGGTGGGTAGTCTATTGCGGAAGCTTAACTATGTGATGAATGAGAAATTTGGAGGAATGTATTGCTTCCATATAAAGGACATCCATGATCTACTGCTGTGTTTGGTTCGAATCAACTCATACACTTTCGACGAGGAAAGTGTACCATTAGTACACAAAAGCTACAACCCCCCTTCCACTCCCTTTCGGCCACCCAAATTCTCTACCAACAAATTTCAAATGTGTGCAAGTTTCTTCATAAGTGGAGAGTCCTGATTATGTAGCTCCCAATCCCAAATTGTAGAACCCTTCAAGTAAATTTCATGAATCCATCTTACCCAAAGCGAGTTAGCTTTAGCATGAATGTTCCGTAGTGCCTTAGATAAGAAAGCCAAATTCCACATTTTGCAATTTTTCAAACCTAATCCCCCCTCCTTCTTGGGAATATAGATGTTATCCCATGCCACCCTAAAGTGCTTCCCCCCCCACCCCCCACTCAAGAATGGTGGCAGGTATGAAAAATGCTTATAGCCAAAAGGAAAGTAATCCTTGAATAACAGAATTCACCAACTTAATCTGACCTGCATAAGAAAGAGATTTTCCATTCCAAGCATTAATGTAGGCTTCCACAGATTCTATCAGAACTGAGAATTGGGCCAATGAAACTTTTAGAGGTGCCAAAGGTACCCCTAGGTATCTTACTGGAAATGAACCTATTGGAAACTCAACCATTTGCATAATAGCTTCTTTATCCCTTCCAAATACTCCTGCTAGGTTCACATTGGATTTGGAAGGATTGACCCTTAACCCTGCTACTTCATTCAATTCCCTTAAAGCCTCCATTAATATATGAATAGAGTCCTAATCCCCTCTTGACAAAAGCATAAGGTCATCCGCAAATGCAAAGTGAGTAATACCAAGCTGCTTTTGACATTTCAGATGGAAATGGAAATAAGAATGTTCGGTTTTTACCTTGAGCAATCGGGAGAGATACTCAAGGCAAAGGAGGAATAGGGTAGGTGACATGGGATCTCCTTGCTCAATCCTCTCCTTCCTTTAAACATTCCATGTAAAGTACCATTGATAGCCATGGAGAAAGAAGACGTTGTTACACACTCCAAGAAATTCCTATGATACCGTATCATATGCTATTGTTATATCGACTTTAATCATGCACCGAAGGGAGATCCGCTTCCTAGTATAGCCTCTAACTAGTTCTTGTGCTAGGAAAACATTATCAAGCATACTTCTCCCTGGTATAAAAGCAGCTTGTGCTGGATCAACCAATTTTCCTATTACTAATGCCATATGTTCAGACAAGATTTTTGTGATCACTTTATACACCACATTTAAGCAGGCAATCAGTCTAAAATCTGTAACTTTCGGTGTTGTCTTTGTCTTAAGGATGAGGGTGATGATGGTATGGTTAATTTGTCTAAGTAGCATCCCCGAATTGAAAAACTTCTTTATTGCTAAGATGATATCCGAACCAACAATGTGCTAGTGTTTTTTAAAGAAAGTTGAAGTATATCCATCCGACCCCAGTGCTTTGTCATTTCCAATATCATACATGGCCCTTTTAATCTCATCATCTATAACTGGTGCAAGCAAAATCTCTTGTGACTCCATCTCCAACATCAACCTATTGTGAATAACCATGCAATCTGGTCGGTGCACTACAGCTGAAGTACCTAGCAATCCCTGATAGTAGCTTACTACATGGTCTACCACTTCCCCCTTTGAGTTCGTCATCGATCCATCCTCCTTTAACAAGTGGAAAATATGATTCTGTAGGCATCTCTTTCTAGCAATAGCATGGAAGTATTTAGTGCTCTTGTCAGCTTTAACAAGATGTGTGCATTTGTCCTTTTATTGAAAGAGTTTTCTCTCGACCTCCAGCAAAACCCAGCCAACTTTCTCTTTGTATTCACCTCCTATTTCAAGTCAGTGTCATCTGGACTCTGCCATGAGGCTTTATAAGTAGTCTGAAAATTTTTTGTAGCTTGTTGTACCCTATCAGATATGTGACCAAATGCTTGAGCATTGAGGGCTTTCAATGGATGCTTAAGGTTCTTCAATTTTGTGCATAACACATATTGCGCTGAACCAACCACTACGTACTCCTAGTTGTTAGCTAAAATGTTTTGGAATCCAGGGTGGTCAAGTCACATGTTAAAAAACTTGAAAGGTTTCTGCCCTTTTGAATTCAAGTTGCTGACATTTACCATAATTAGGCAATGATCTGAATTTTAAAGCATATCCAGGAAATTTGCTGAATAATCATACTCCACCAATCCCTATGCTTGGTTAAGCAAAACCCTATCCAATTTTGCCCAAAGAAGATTTTTCTACTATGTGAAGAACTCCCCTTTAAAAGATGCATCTTCCATCCCAAGTGACATCCAAAAATCTACCAAGTCTTTTAAAAGATAAGTCAAAGGAGGTTGGCATCCCATTCTCTCCCTAGCAGTACACACATAATTGAAGTCTCCCATGATAAGCCAAGGTAATAAAATATCCGACCCTAACTTCAACAAGTGTTGCCACAATTCCCTTCTTTTAGTAACACTATATAGACTATACACAAAAGAAATAATGAAAGTAATCAGTCAAGTATATACATGTTATGAAATCTTCATTGATGGTGCTAGACTAGTAGTGGACCTTCTACCTCAAGACCTAAAGGGCTTAGATGTTATATTTGGAAAGGAAGCCATAGAGAAGTATCAGGCAAAGTTGGATTGTGGCCTTAAGGAAGTGGATGATGTGGTTCCGCAAGTTCACGGGTCTCAAGTAGTATAGTATAATATCGTCCCACAGGGAGTAATTGTGTAAGTAC
>JAOTAY010000001.1:9571166-9587137 GCA_025629805.1 Erythroxylum baracoense
AACTGATGTATTATGGCTTGAAATGCCATTAAAGCTTTGTAAAACTTATGTCTTTTGTTATAAATGAAATATGTGTTCGGATTTGTCTATGATTTTTCTTTTTTTCGCAAAGTATCCATTTATGGAAATGAGATTAAGTTTTTAAGAACTTGTTTGAAGGTTTTTAAGTTAACATGTAGTAAGATATGACGTTTTGAGTTGTGGGTTCTGCCATAGGAGTTTTTGCTATGGCGAAATCAAGAGTTTGTCGCGACTTAATTAACCCGAATTTCTTTATTTTTATTGGCGTGGTGAGTTCGCCGTGACGAAGATAAAAATTTTTGGCTTGCCGCGATAAAGTTCAATCACTCGTCGTGGCATAAAACTCTCGAAGGTCCCAGGGGATTTTCCAATATGTTCACCGCGGCGAAGCCCACTTTGGCTTCTGAAGGATTTTTCTTTCAAATTTCCAAATTCTAAGCCTTCCTCTACGCTCAAGCTTCATGATCTCATGTCTAATGTTGGGCTCCGAAAACGGGGTTCAATAGTTCTATTATCTTCTCCTCCAATATAGCACCCTCCCGGATTGATGTTGTCTGCTCCTTCTGTGCCTGATCTCTATCCACTCTCTCCCCTGCAGGTTCTATGCTAGGCTCCTCTTGTACTGGTTTCTTTTTGCTCTTAGATTTACATTCAAACGAGTGCCCAAATTTTTTACAAGCATAACAATAACTAGGGAAAGTCTCATACAAAACCTGTTGAGCATACTTACTATCTCCTGGCATTTGGACATCAAAGCTGAGGGTTGGTTCTTTGCCACATTTACCTCCACCAACAGTCTAGCAAACCCTACCCGAGCCTTAGTGCTAGTTATGCAATCTGTACATATAGGTTTACCTATACGAGATCTGAGCTTAGATAATCCCCTCTCATTCCAAAGCTCCAATGGCATATTAGGTAGCTGAACCTATATTGGGACTTCCATAAATTTTTTATAGTCAAAACAGAAACCTTGTGATAGCTTCTTCAACATCAGAGTTTTCCCAAAAAGAATATAAGGTCCCCCTGCAAGCACAGTAGTTCTGTCTTCTTCAGATTCGAATTGAAAGATAATCCACCCCCGATCATAGGGTATCACTTTACATCTCACATTCCATTTATCCATCAACCCTTCAATAGCCTTTATACCTGGAAATTTTCCTATAAAACAACCAACAAGACAATATCCCCATTCTGTTTCAATTGATAAAATATCTGTATCCTTCATAACTACCTCATCTTCCACTGCTACAAATTCCAAATGCAGCCCTTGATTGAGTTCTCTATTATTGCTAAACAAACTAGCAAAGGAAGGTTTGGCATGTGTGTCTAACCTGGGAGGCCAAATTGGTTATGACATTTTGTCAAACAACTGTCAAGTTCTGTTCTGCCCTCCTGCACTCGCTGAAGATCACGTGGTTAGCTCCTTGTGCTTGTTCAGAAGTGTTGATTTTGGCATTTCATTAGGCACCTACTGATCACTCCCTTCCTCCTCAGAGCTAGCATCAGGTTCACTAGATTCACTACCCTTCTCATCTAAAGCACCTTGTTCATCATCCGAGGATGATGTATCTGTTTCACCTCCTCCTTAACCTACTCCACCCGACTTCAAACTCACCTTTGCATTAGCCACATTTCCTCCCTTCTTGCTTTGTGCTAACACTCGACTAGCACCCACTCGGTTAACCCCATCACCAGATTGCATTTCTGATACCCCCTTTAACATTTGAACGTATGCCCGACCTTCCTAACAGTTATCTTCCCAATAGCCTCAGTCGATGGAGATTGCAACCCTAATACACATATATCCCTTCCCTTTCTCAACGTCTTACGCCTCTTCCCTATATCACAAAAGCCCTATTTTAATTCTAGTGACTGTTGTCTAGGCCAATGTGTTTTGAAATATCTTAACCATTATTTTTGAAGATTCTTTCTTTCTTTTCTTTGTTTTTAAATTTCCCAATTGCATAAACTCCATAGCTCAAAATCACATTAAAAAGGATATAGTCTACTTTTGGCAAACGATGTCTGTTTGAAGCCTAATTAAGCTTCTATTCCTTTCCAGTCTTCCTTAGTGCAATAATTGTTACAGAGTTCTCAAATTCTCCTCCAAAGCTCTTTAGGGTATTTGCATTGGAAAAATAGATAATTTCTTGTCTCATTCTCATAGCTGTAGAGTTAGTAAATAGGATTTGTGATGAGGAGACTTTTGAGCCTATCCAAAAATACTAAACATTCATATATGTTTTAATATACATTCATAATGATATTGTAGACTTTGAAACACAATCATAATGTTTCGTTGGGATATGTCATTTGGTGTTAGAATGGGATAAGCACTATTTTGTTCATATCATCTTATATAATAATTCAACATATATTAACCTGTTAGGCTGAATGTATCATCTGATGTTTACGTTGAACAAAAATAGGTAATTATGTATGACGGTCATTAACTTTTCTTTTAAAAAAGTTAAATCAAGGGATTCATTGAAAAGCTCAAAGTAGAAAGACAAATAGAAGAGTGATACTCATCATCTTTGTTTGTTAAACTTAATTGTAATAAATTATAGATATTTTTATAGTATGCTATTCTATTGAAAATTGTTATAGAGATGAGTGTAATATCGAATAACTACGAGTAATAAATATTTTTGTATGCAGAGATACTGAGATAATACTTTACTTTTATTTATTTATTTATTGGTATATACTACCTTATTACATATTATTTCAAGTAAAGTATACAAGAAGATGTGAGGGAATTTAAGCAAGATACGCACACAAAATACATAAAGTTAGATCCAAAGAGGCTTATAATAAGAGACTAGTTTAAACATAAACTGAATTTTATTTTATCTATTTTATAAAGATTAAATTTATTTGTAAAAACTCATTTGCCTAATTCATTAGAAGTAAAAAATATTTTATAAAAATTTGTACCCTAAAAAGAGATATTTTAAAATATTCTCCAATTAGGTCATTAGATCCAATGGTTGAATATTTTTATATTATATAAAATTTATTATTAACTTATTATTTCAATTTGCATTATAGTGAAATTCATATATATTTTTATGGGAAATTTCATATTTTGTTATGCTTAATCTTTTGTGAATTAATTTTAATCTTAAAAGTGGTTTATTAATTCATAAAAATATTTTATTAGTAATAATAATTTTTTTTACTTTTGCTTTGACAAAACACAACTAACTCGTGATATTAGAAAAGTTGAAGTATGATATCAAAGTATTGATGTTATATAAAATTATTTGACAAATAATAATATGTTTTAAATAATTTTTTAAAATATGTAAGTAATATGTACATATGTTAAAGAAAAGCATATACAAGACTTTATTATAAACTATAGAATGTATGATAATCTGTTTAGATCATGAGTGGGTAACAAGAAAAGAGAATATGTAATTAACATCTTATGGTAATTACTTTTCCTAAGTTGACCCTATTGTAGATTTTTTCTTTTTAAGACTGCCTTTTTGTGTAGGATCTTTTTCCGCCTCTCTTTTATATAATTTTCGTTCCTTTTTAGCATATTAATGATTTCCTCGTAACCATCTCATGCCTCTTTCTAAATAGTATTTGGCTCTCTTTGCACTTCTCTTTTTGGTATTGGTGTACTTCTATCATTAGCTTATCCTTTAGACTCAATTTCTTTTTAATGTCTTTTATAGCCCATTTCTTCCTCATCTAAGGTTTCAACCATAAGTTGGCTAGTCCACTTCAACCTCTTTTTTAGTCTTAATCCCTCTTCCTTATTTCCCTAACCCTTCCTCCCTCCCAGTCCTTCTCATGGTTGATTATGTTCTATGGTTGTAAAGGACCATGCTTCATTTACTTTCCTCTATGTTATGCCTTCCTCACTTTCATCTTATGGTATTTTAGTTGTCTCCCCTCCTCTAGCTGCTCTAAAATCCAGAGTAGCCAAGTAGTCTAACACTCTTTATGGAATTTTTAAAAAGGACTTCCCTTTCCCCTATTCCAAAAGTAGGCAGATTCTACAAGCTCATATTTAATCTAAACAAGGTCCTTATAAATGAATCATACTTATTTATATGGTTATTTATAAGGACTTGTTTAGATTAAATTTGCACTAGTTGATTTTATCTTTTATTATCATGTTTACCATCTAATCTAATTTATCCAAGGTATTAGAGAATGGTGCTTGGCATATTGATTGACAACCTTTGTTCTCGAGGAAATGAAAAGTAGACAATGAGCTGGATAATGGTAATCTAAAAGAGGCCCTATTTGGATCAACTTCCACAGTATACTGTGTGAATATTATAATATAAAATAGTTAATTCACCTAGTTAGTGCCAAAGACAAACTGATTTTTTGGATAAAAACACTAAATCCATGAAAAGAATAGATTTGCAAGGATATGTAAAGAGGTTAATCTAATAAAAGAATTACCT
Organism: Erythroxylum baracoense; assembly: GCA_025629805.1. NCBI lineage: Eukaryota > Viridiplantae > Streptophyta > Magnoliopsida > Malpighiales > Erythroxylaceae > Erythroxylum > Erythroxylum baracoense. The sequence continues at coordinate 9,575,624 of JAOTAY010000001.1, forward strand.
TCAAAAATTGAAGTTCTAACGTTGAATAAGTTTGATGCTCTTGTTCCTTATTATGTCCTTTTAAGCGACCAATCAAGGAATAATTTTAAATGAGAATCAAAAGCTTGGGTACCTACTGGGAAGAAATTCTTAATAGGGTCTTTTAAAGAACTTTTGACAACTTCAAAGCCTTTAGTTACTCCTTCTGGTAATCAAGAGATCTCTAGTATAAATAAGTAGTCCTATGATCTGGGTTAAATTAGCTGCCTCTCATAAGCCAATAGGTAATAAAGATTTTATTGTTTGAATTTTAGAGTCTTTTGTTCCTACCTCTTATTATTGTATTAATAATATTCAGATTTTAACTAGTTTATTGATGCCTGACTCTCCCTTAGCTGCTTATCTTCTAGTACTACAAGGAAAAAAGTAGTTAGGATGCCTAAGAAAAACTTTCTCTTGAATGGACTTCTCAATCTTACTAATGATTTTTATATAAAATATTAAGGGGTTAAGCAACCCCTTGTAGTTAGCAATTAGAGATATACTACCTTTTCTTTTTCAAAATGTGTGATTGTTGGTTTACTTAAAACAAGAATAAGATCCCATAACATATATTCTTGTACCTCCCTTATCTATAGTTAGTCATTCATAAACAATCTTAATAATCAATATAATGGTCACATTCTGATCCTCTATGACCTTGATAATTTCTCTACTTCAGTTATCTCGATGTCAAAATAGTATAATTATCTTTAATTTTTGTACCTTGACTTTGATAGTTCTTTTTGTATCACCTACATTTATTCCTCTAATAACTCTTTTACTTAGAAATAACTTTAGATTGACCTAGTCCACTTATGTAGAGGCATTAGTCTTCCTTGTATTTTTTTTGAAAAATTAAAGAAATAATATTATAGAACAATAAAAAGGATTACAAACAGTCCAAAGGGAAAATTCTAAACCTTAAAAATAAGATTTGATATCTTTCTACTAGAATTACAAAAAATACAGATGACAAGAAGCCAACAACTAAACTACCTCAGAATTGATTAACTATATCTCATATAGAGGGTATCCCTGATACTTAGTAGGATCAAAGTTCTAATCTCCTTCTCTATTGCAAACTTGTTTTTAAATCTCCTATTGTTCCTTTCCTTCCACATCCCTTGTATAAAGGACCCCAAATCATTGAAAAAGATATTCAAGGAATCATAATTATTTTTCAGCTTATCCATTAAGCATTAAATGGCATCAGATAAAGAATTACCTATAAGGTCCCATTGGTAGCATCTTTTGACCTCTTTCTAAACATAAGAAACATAGGAACGTTTAAAAAAACAAGTGGTGACTAGATTCAACACCATCCCTGAATAATATATAAGTCTTATCCATATCCAATAAATGCAAACTATCCATTGTACAAAGTCTGTTTATTCATAATTAAAATGAACTTCTAGGGATAAGATAATTATTCCAAACAATTTTGTTCCAATAAACCTTAATACCTAGATGTTGTATAAGGTTACTGATTTGTGTGTTGGAATTGTTGGCAATAGATTTCCCTTTCTAAATGAAGCAATTAGAGTTGTGTGTATCTAGTAGATAATTAGGTCTATACCTTAGTAAAATTTGAGGAAGATTCTAATTATTGTTCTGAATCAGTTTGGAGACTTTCTCATCCAAGGAACTAAGAGAACTGACTATTGAGGGAACAATTATATTGATTAACTAACCAAAACTAGTCCAACTATCATACCAAATTACATATTTCTCACCATTTCCTACTTTGCAAAAGATATTAGCTTTAATATGATCTCTGAGTTGCATTAGTTGTGCCAAAAACCATTAGTGTGAGTGGCTATTTTACACTTCCTGTATGCTCCTACCTTTCGAGAAGTAACTAAGCAACCATCTCATCCAAAGTGAGGATTTATCCTTAATGATTTGCCATAGCCTTTTTAAAATCAATGTTGTATTGGTAGCCTTAATGTCATTGATTCCTACCGTACCTTATTCTTTAGGAGAATAAATGTCTGACTGCTTAACCTTAGTATGCCCCATCACTCCATTTGGGTGATTCTAAAGAAAGTTTTTAAACATTCTTTCTGGCAATTTAATAAGCCTTTTAAAAGAAACACATAAAAACTCTAATAAATATGTAAGGAAAAGAGAATTGACTTGATTAATTACAACTTTCTAGAATACGAAAGAGATTTGTTAACCATGATGAAACTCTTTTCTAAACCTTATCAAGAAAAGGAATACATTTAGAAAATCTCAATCTTTTGGTGGAGATAAGTAGACCAAGATTCATCAAAGGTGGAAATTTCTTACTCATACCTATAATTTTAAAAATATATGATTCCATACCTGAGGCAGCTATGGAAATCAAGAAATGACTCTTATTAAGATTCATTTCTAACCTTGAGAGAGTTTTGAAAAGCTGAAGAGAATCCATTAGAATCTAGATAGAGGCTAGATGAGCTTTACAAAACAAAAGTAGATCATCAGCAAAACATAAATTTAGCCAAGGAGACTTTTTTCACGTTTGGAATGGAATCTAAAATTAGGATTTATACTGGTATTATGCTTGATCATTAGTGATAATGCTTCCGTGCATAATATGAAAAGATATGGAGACAAGGGATCTCCTTGTCTTATCCCTCTAGCTCCTTTAAAAAGATTAGAGGGACTGCCATTCACCAAAACACCACAAGAAGCAGTATTTACACGTTCCTTTATCCAACAAAACTGATCAGGGAATCCAAATACTTTCAACAAGTGAAATAATATATCTCAATTGATACTATTAAAGGCTTTATTAAAATCCATTTCTTTAGTAAGTGTAAAACTTCTTGAATATCCTTTAGGGAGATCTTGTACAAGAAAAATATTGTCACCAATTTGTCTATCTTCGTTGAAAGCTCTTTGGTTATTGCTTATGAGAGTGTTAAATGCCTTCTTCAATCTTACAACAATAACTTTTTAGATGATCTTATAAAGAAAATTAGTACAAGATATTGGTATATAGTCACTGAATGAAACAGGATTAGACAACTTAAGAATCAAGGATATGAATGTTTTGTTGATCTCCTTTAAGAGCCTATTAGTTTTAAAGAATTCTTAAGTTGCTTAGCAAAACATTTCAGCTACTACATCCCATGATTTTTGAAAGAAGAAAAAATTTAATCCATTAAGCCCAGGGGTTTTTAACCCATCTAACAAAAAGATATCATCAATAATTTCCCTATCTTCAATAGGAGAGATTAAATAATATGCAATTTGATTAGTTATTTTCTTGGTGATGAATCCATTTAGTAGATAAATAGATGAGATTAAAAGGTATAATAGCTCCCAATAGCTTGAGAAAAAGTTAGAGGCTTTAATCAATATAGAATTATGATCTTTTAAGATAATATTATCATCTGAGATAATAAAGCATATTTTATTTCTGTTTTTCCTTCCTAACACTACATTGAAGAAGAATTTTTTGCTTTGTTCACCACCTTTAAGCCACACTATCCTTGATCTCTATTTTAGGAGAGAATAATCGTTGTTAATAGCTTGCAAGTAATTCTCTAAAAACCTCTTGGATGAGATTGAAGGTATAATAGCTCCCAATAGCTTGGAGAAAAAGTTAGAAGCTTTAATCAATATAGAATTATGATCTTTTAAGATAACATTATCATCCGAGATAATATAGCATATTTTATTTCTATTATTCGTTCCTAACACTACATTGAAGAAGAATTTTATGCTTTGTTCACCACCTTTAAGCCACACTATCCTTGATCTCTGTTTTAGGAGAGAATAATCGTTGATAACAGCTTGCAAGTAATTCTCTAAAAAACTCTTTTCTTTTCTTAAAATATCTGCATCATTTAGATTATCAACCTACAATTTTTAAACTTCTGTCAATTTAGATCTAGCAACATCCACTAGATATTGTGTATTAGACCTCATAGATTTACTAAATAGCTTGAGATTCCTCTTTAATAGCTTTAATTTTCTACACAAAACAAAATTATTTAGAGCTATAAATTGGGATTAGAACTCCTTTACCACAAGCCATCAAGAAACCATTTTATTGAGCCAAGAAATTGTTGAATTGAAAGAAAAATGCCTCACAATACATAAGAGGAAACTTGACAATCTTAGGGGAGTATGGTCAGTAAGGGATCCAATAATTCAACTGAACTGTCTAGAAATCGAGATAACCAATAGGGATTTACAAAGGCCCTATTAAGCTTTTTCTCAATAAACCAGTCAACACTTTGTTTGTTGTTCCATGTAAAGAAATTCCCCTTTGATTTAAGATCTGTAACTCTTAAATACTTAACATAATTACATAAATCTTCTATACTTAATACATTATTTACCTTGTGCTTCACTTCTGTACAATGTAGGATTGAAATCACCACAAATACCTAAGGTTGATTAATTTTGGATCCCAAACACCTAAGATTGTTCCATAAATCACTCCTCTAGAATGCAAAGTTGCTAGTATAGACTATAGTGAGCAAGATGATCATATTCTCCATTCTAAAGGAGATCTTTAGGAGCATCATTTAGTTTAGCATGCTTAACACCTCCACTTCCATTCTACCAGAAGTAAAGCAGACAATAATTCTGCGTAAAATGTGTTAGGAGTAACTAGAGAAAAAACTCAAATCCTTCCTCAAAATTTGAGCTTAATGAAAATTTCGAGCTTTATATTAGTTTCTAAAAAACCAAGCAATAAGGTCTTTATTTAAAGATAAAGTCTTTTAAAGCTTGCTGTTTAAAAGGCTTGTTAATGTCTTTAACATTCCAAACTATGAAAGACAATCCTTACTCCTTTTGGATTTTCTTCTACTGGAAACAACCTAGAAAGGCTCCTTGTCAATTTGTACAACTTGATCTATTATACCAATTATAATCTTTGAAGGCTCTAATATGTCATTTAGACATGTCTTATCTGCTACAAAAGTATCAAACTTGATAGGGGCAACTGTTGTTTCATCAAACTTTAAATTATTCTCTCCATTACCAAGGTTCAGAGAAATATCATCTGCTTCAATATCTCTTCCCATATTGGTATTTTGTTGATTAAAATCTAATGTCTTCTCAAAATTCCCAACTCTTAAAATACTTCCATCAATGTTTGAATAATTTTCTCTATTAATGGTGTTTAAAGAGTTATCCTTAGCTTCAATAACAATACAAGGTTGGTCATCTATTGAATTAAATAAGAATCATCCTTAGAAATCTTGGTTTTTGTAAAATTCCCAACATAAATTGATTACATCTTTTTCATTTAATGATTTAGGTTATTGAAAAGAATGTTGGTCATCTTGAGTTAATTCTTTATAGCTTCCACATAAGAAAGTTTTCCCAATTGGCTTCCAAACCTATCTAGATTTTAGATTTGGAGGTTTCCAAATGTATGTCCTTCACAAGTTCCAAACAATCATAAAATCTTAATATAAAAATCTCTTTAGGAAATTCTCCACTGTCCAATTCTGCAATGCAAATTCTGGCAAAGTTGAGTCTTTTGGTTTCAACCATAGCTTAGTCTACCCACAAAGGTCTTCCAATAGAGCTAGTTAAGTCGTTGAGACCCTCCATAGTCTAGTATTCCAATGGTATGTTGTGTATACATATCTATAGTGGAATGATTATATGCTTAAGTTCTTCGAAATTGATCCTTGGCCTCCAAGGAATAACAAGAAATAGTTTGTGATTTACATGCCATGGTCCTGCCTTTATAGCCTCATTAACAGAATCATTAAAATTGAATCTGAAAAGGAAAATATCCTCGTTGTTCAGTATGGTATCTTGAAGTCCAAACTTCTTCTAGTTGGCAACAACCCAACTTTTCATAATGGAAAATAGGATTCTTCTATCTAAGAAAAATTCAAAAGGTGTGGCTTTCCATTAGTCAACTCCTGCTTGAAGAATGGAAAGTGGTGGGGATACCACCTAATGTTCTAAGGTCAGATTAGGAGGATAATAATGTAGTTTTGCATCCTGGTTATGGTCACTAGTAACTTGTATCCAAGTGCGAGTTATTATAGGAGGTGGAAGGTGATTAGGAGCTTTTTGGGAAGCTACAAAAGGGTAAGAGGTTGTTAAAGCATCTTTGGGGCTAGAGGATGAAGCGTGTAGCTTTAAAGAAAAAGGGGATGGGGGAATCAAAGGCAGAAATGATTCAGAATTAGAAAGCAATATAGGGGAATGATACTTAAAAAGAAAATATAAAGGATAAAACCAGGTCAAATATGGAGGTCTAAGGAGGGATAAGAAAATAAAAATAAGTGGAGAAGATAAGATACAGATATAGACAAGACGCAAAAAAAGCTACTATCGATCAGTTTTGAAGAGAGGATTAGGATATTACTAGAAGAAGGGTTCATAGAGAAGTAAGGTAGAGGGGATAAGGAATACCCCAAAAATCTTAAATAAAATGCAAGAAAGGCAGTAGTTTCATGGTAGGAGTAGGAGTTTTAAACAGCTGTTTTGTAACAACCTACCACCTGCCTATAGATATTGTCCACTTTGGGTCTTGGCTCAGCTAAGCCCTCACGGTTTTATTCTTCCCACCCTCAGAAAAACGCGTCCATAGGGGAGAGATATCCATACCCCTATAAGGTGTACTTCGTTTCCCTCTCCAACCAGTATGGGATCTCTCATTTCACCGCCTTTAGGGCTCAACCTTGTTGACATATCGGTTTAGGTACTGGCTCTGATACCATTTATAACAACCTAGACCACTCTGCCCATAGATATTGTCCACTTTGAGCTTTGACCCAACCAAGCCCTTACGGTTTTACTCTTCCCACCTCTGAGAAAATGCATATATAGGAGAGAGGTATCCATACCCTTATAAGACATACTTCGTTCTCCTCTCTAACTAATATGGGAATCCCACAATCCACCCCCTTTAGGGCTCAGCATCCTCGTTTACACACCGGTCTGAGTACTGGCTCTGATACTATTAGTAACAGCCCAGACTACCTGCCTGTAGATATTGTCCACTTTTAGGTCTTGGCCCAGCCAAGCTCTCACAGTTTTGCATTTCCCACCCCTGGAAAAATGCGTCTATGAGGGAGAGGTATCCATATAAGGCGTACTTTCTTCCCCTTTCTAATTGATATGGGATCTCACATTCCATCCCCTTTAGGGCTCAGCGTCCTCACTGACACACTGATTCGAGTACTAGCTCTAATACCATTTGTAACATCCTAGACCACCCGCCCACAGATATTGTCTGCTTTAGGCCTTGGCCCAGCCAAGCCCTCACAGTTTTGCTCTTCCCATCCCTGAGAAAACACGTCTATAGGGGAGAGGTATCTATACCCTTATAAGGCATACTTCATTTCCCTCTCCAACTGATATAGGAATCTTACAATCCACCCCTTCTTAGGGCTCAGAGTCTTTGCTAACATACCGATCCAGGTACTAGCTCTGATACCATTTGTAATAGCCCTAGACCACCTACCCATAAATATTGTCTGCATTGGACTTTGGCCCAGTCAAGCCCTCATAGTTTTGCTCTTCTCACCCCCAGGAAAATATGTCTTTGAGGGAGAGGTATTCATACCCTTATAAGGCATACTTTGTTCCCCTCTTCAACTAATATGGGAATCTCACAATCCACCCCCTTTAAGGCTCAGTATCCACGCTGACATACCGATTCGGGTACTAGCTCTGATACCATTTATAGCAGCCTAGACCACCCTGCCCACATATATTGTCCACTTTGGGCCTTGGCCCAGCCAAGCCCTCGTAGTTTTGCTCTTCTCACCTCTAAAAAAACGTGTCTATGGGGGAGAGGTATCCATACCTTTATAAGGCGTACTTCGTTCCCCTTTCTAATCAATAGGGGAATCTCACAAGGTTTGGAGAATTACTATTCATGTCATTGTAGATTAATCGTAAAACATGAAGGTCTCTCAACGCAGGTTGCTCTTGCATCTCTCTTTTGCATAGAGTGTTTCACTCATAGTGTCTCTCACTTGCGCATGGTGTTGTTTAGTGGTATCTCTTGCTCACGGTGTTTGGTGGTGTCTCTAGCTCACGGTGTTTGGTGGTGCCTTCCTTATATGTTATTAGAAGATTTTAGACTACATTACTCCTTAATGAATCATAAAGTATCCTACCTAGATTCAACAATAATTTTGATGATTTTAAAATATGCATAAGCTTTAGTATATCAAATATGAGATCTTAGAACAAACGTGGAAGATGGAAAAGGATACCAACATGTCATTCACATACTTAATAGACCTTTTAAAAACCAAATGGGTCGTTAATGTCTCGAACAATGCACTTTGATTGTCTTTTACTAATTTTCTACACAGATTGGAGTTTCTAAGCTAAACTTATTTAAATTTCTAGAGTTATTTGAGTTTTTAGATATTATTTAAGTTTCTTTGCAATATTTGATTTTTTGGATATTCTTGGGCTTGTTAAAAATTAATTGTTCCCTTTTTCCTATAAATTACAGGGAAGCTATAAATAGGCATGTTATTGTACTAAAAAATCAAACTTGACATTTATGAAAATCGAGAGAAATCTTTTGTGTTCTTTATTGAACTTCGAAACTTATCTTGATCAATTTAATCTTATGAAATTCAAAACTCAACTTATCATTCCCCTTCCCATGTATTTTTAGAGTGTGGCATCTATGCTTCCTTTAACTTTTGTTTGTGCTTCTTTATAAGCTTGAGTTTGAGTTTTCATAGTATGCAGCTTGGTTTGGTTTTCTTAGGGTAAAAGATGTTCGTACTTATTGTAGATTTCAAGGCTTCATCCTTTTAAGGTACACATTAGTTGGTATTAGTGCCTTGACTCTAAATTAGGTTGGATTTATCCTTTCTGAGTTATCTATAAAAAATTGTTCATTTTTGTTCCTTATTCATTTGTGACTTTGCATTTTCTTTAAGTATCTTTTCTTAATTTTTGTTGGTCATATTCATCCTTTATGTTCTTTGTTTGTTCAAAATTCTTTGTTCCCTTAAGTTCCAAGTCTCTTTGCTTTCTATACACCCAAAACTTATTCTAAGTGTCTATTTATGCTCTTTGCTCTTTTTATTGCTGAAAAGGTTCATTTGAATTTCTGAGGCTATTCTAGTAGTGTTTATTTGTTTTCTACTTGAAGTTTTAATTTATAATTAAAAAAAGAAGAAAATAAAATAAAGAAAAAGAAATAAAGAAGGTGTAAACTGGAATTTGTTTGATTTCAATAATAATATGACACTTGAAGGTGGTCAGATTTTTGTGTAATCCAAAATGTATATTTTATTGCTTGAGCATAATTAGTCACTATCTTACCAACTTTAAACATTTGATTTGTTCTTTTCTTTGTTTAGTGTTCTTTCTTTTTGATCCTTGAGCCACATTCATCCTAAAATATGCTCATTTGCTTCCTAATTATGAGTTGGTTACTTGAGATTGAATTGTCTTGGTTTTTTTAGTTAGTTACTTAAAAAAATAAAAATTTAATTTTGAGTGGTAAAAAGTAAGAGGGGAGCTCCTTATAATAAAAGCCATTCAATAGTGCAAACATAGTGCGCACTAAACACATCAGAATATAAAACCTAACTCTGTACAAATAAATTTATAGTAGTGGTGAAAAAGGATCATGTCTATAGAGAGTGTGTGTTTAGCTTTTGTAAAGAATCAATCAATGTAAGAAATGGGAGGGAGGGTTTGGTTGAATTCAATTAAGAAAATAAAGTAGAATTGAACTATTGGAGACAAATTAAATCAAATAGTACAAAATTACTAGGATTAATCAATATGTTTTGAATCAAGTTTGTAGATCAATTTCGACCTTCACACGAACATGAATAAACAACCATCATTTTGTTCTTGTGTCTCTCTTTAGAACTATTAACTATAGATTAACAACAAGCTCTATTAATCCCAATTTTCCCTTAGGTTGTATCTAATTAAAACAAGATCTTTAATTAGGTTTAGCTCAGATAACCTATAATAAGCCCTTTAGATATAGTGTGACAATCACATTACATAATATGGAAATAAGTTCATCTAAGTAACAATGATATAAGATCAGGTCATTTAACCCATGTTATGTTATCCCGATGCTCGACCATTAGTTTACCATAATGTACAACAATTACATATTACAATATAGATTCTGGCAATGAATCCATACATGAATAGTTTAGTAGGCTTATCTTAATTATTTATACATGAATCCAATATATTATACATAAAATATCATAGTCAATCCTAAAAAAGAGTTAAGGACTATATCACTAGATTAATCAACGTCCAAACATGCTTGTTAACCTCAGTATCCCCTTTGAATTGGAAAGATGAAGTTTAGCTCCTCTTAACTCTTAAAAGGGAAGGGAATCTACCTTCTTTTTCGTCCCTAATATCTTCATACCCTTTTTAGCCTTTTAAATGCCCTTTAATAGTGCAAAATCATGATTGCGTGGTTATACATCGTCAGGTACATAGGAGTTTAAGTAACTGTGTATGTTAATTATGGAAAAAATCATAGAGTTACATGGTCATAGGGTGATACAATGACAACATACATGGTCGGTAAGTCACCTATATGATTTTGTAGGTCTCCATAAGGACGTGTACTTCTTAGGTTGCTTAAAACAACATCTTTAAGCTTATACACGTTCTAGTGAGTTACACATTCCTATACATGACTGTGTAAGTCACAGTAACTCCAATTCTTCCATTCTTTGTCCTATCTTCACCCTAATTCATCTCCTTCTTAATCTTTGAAGGTAAACAAGAACAAACATCGATAAAATGACTTTAAGGATATAAATTTAGCTCATTTTGGTTATTATTCCTCTAACTTGTACCTAAAATAAAATATAAACTGGATTAAGTATCTTAAATGCAATATAACTTTAATAACTAAGCATTAGGGAATAAATATATCAACAATCAAGTTCTTATCAAGTTCCCTCATAATTAGCTTTTGACTGTCCTCATCTAAAACTAAATATCAAAATTAAAAGCAAAACATTTCCTCCTTTTTCATATTTCCTAAAATAAATAGTCATAAGAAACATCAAAAACTTTTAAAATAATGGAAATAATTAAACATTCAATGCTTTTATTCATGATCAACAAACAATCATTCCCTTTAGAAACTGAGGAATCTAGGGGTAAACTTTGATAAGTTGTGTTTAAAAAAAAGATAAATTTGTAGGTACACTTAAACACCTTTCACAATCAAGACCTTACGCAACTTTGCATATCATTTAACTTTTTAACCACTAAAGATTCACATGCATAATCATGAATCAAAAGAGCTTTCAAGGTTGTAATAGGGATAAAGGTTAAGGTGAGAAATATTTGGGTTCATGTAGTTCAAAAGTCACAAAAACTAGTGATGCAGGAAAAACAATCTGACACGACCCGCCTTCTGGACCGTGTTGGCACTAGGGAATGGGTAGGTTTAATGCCACCAAAACCTGTAGTAAGCCTACCTTTTCTATGTTCTAATGAAATATCGGCATGACCCATTCGTTAACATCATTCTCAATAACATAG
>JAOTAY010000001.1:9607891-9625988 GCA_025629805.1 Erythroxylum baracoense
AAAATTATAATTCACTGTCCTGATTTTAATGACATTAGTCTGTGCTGTACCAGGTAAATCAGATACCGGGTGTTACAGTTCCTAGTTTCAGTTACATAAAGGCATGTTATTTATGAAACGACAAAACTAGCACATAGTATGTTTCTTTCTTATGAATAAAGTAATTAATCTCATAAATTTAAAGTATAGGGATACTTAAACAAATGTACGAGTGTTTATTAGAGAATAAGTTCACTAAAGTGACTTGATTATGAGGATCTCAAATAGAATATTATTTATATGTCCATGTGTTTCCTCATCTTGATGGTTGTATAATTGATCCTTAAACTTAAGATTACAAAGGCATCTTATATGAGAATTATTGTGTTTTAATGCTACTTATAACCTATTCTATTTAAGGCAGTTCAGTCAATAATACTTGAATATAGTATTAACTATATAGAGATAACTGAGTAAGTCAATAAAGGATTCTTCACTCTAATGTAATTAGAGAGAATTTTATACTATTCTTAATTAGTAGTGAGTTAAGGAATTCTCTAGCTAGAGTGAATTGATATTTGAAAATGTATTTTCAAATACTAATTATAAATCAATTACCAATTAACAAAAACAAACGTGATTAGATTTAATAAGAGTAAACACTCTATCCATACTCTATATCAAATTGGAACATTGAATTATGAAATGATAAAATTATATGTCATAATTATGCATAGACAAGATGAGTCAAACCACTTTAACATTCTTGATATTTGAGCAGTCATAACATGTTGTTAGATGTCAATACTGATCTATGATTATAAATTGTTTAATTAGAGAATTAAAGATAAATTAAGTGGAGTTTTAATTTATCTAATTCTAATTATAAATTATATTTATAATTTATAATCATTGCCAATATATTATAAACCTAATGGGTCAGAGTCTAGTCTGGTAAGAAGTCCATGATGTTGCTCTGCCTTCTCTCTAAACAATTATTTCTTCTCTCTAGCTCTGTTCTACCTATATATTAGCTCTTTTCCCATCTATTTTTGTCCCATACACTAGCTCTTATCACCTTCTGCTGTACATCTTCGTCTTCTCACATTTCATTTTTTCTTTTACTTCTTCTCATTTCCAGCTTCGCACCGTCTCCTAATCTTTACCACAAGGTTACTTCTGACTTTTTTTCTCTTTCTAGTTAACCATTGTTCCCTTTTTAGCAATTGCCTCTGTTACTTTTTATCTGAAAACTATAATATAGTTAGTTTTCTTTTACACTTGACATTATACAGTTTGTCTCTTCTGATGCTTTGCACCATTACCCCTCAAAAACCTTCAACCAAATGCCCCCCCCCCCCCCTCTCTCCACATTCTGACTAGCTTCCTCTATAACCAAAAAATCATTCACCAAACCAACTTCCCACTTAAACAGATCAGCATCCTTCCCTCCCCTAACATATAAATTCTTACCACACATCTTTTTCAAACAGAAAATCCACTTTAGCAACTCACTCAAATAAACCAGTAACCATCTTCCACCAACCCACAATCTTCTGCAACAAACCATCCATGGAATAAGAACTGGAAGCAAGTAATAAGGGAGCCCTTAGGTATCACATTGCAATACAATCCACCTAAAGAAATAGAAGGTAGAGCAGTGGTTGCTCCTAATATTGAGACTTTGAGGGTGAGTGCCAAAATCCTTTTTAGTAGGTTTCTTTATGGAGCATAAACCTCCTTTCCCTGTCATACAAAAATGGGCAATTAATCAATGGAAGAGTAAAGGGCTTACAAATGTGCTATTTACAAAGGATAACCTAATTTTGTTCTCTTTTTCCACCCAAGATGAAGCAAACAAAATTATGGAAGAGGGTCCTTAGTATATTGCTCAACTTTCATTATTCTTGCAAGCATAGAAACCTAGCATTAAGTTGGAAAATGTCAAGATACATAATTTTCTGTTTGGATCACTTTACATAGCATACCATTGGAGTATCGAACTACACAAGGTCTTAGCTCACTGGTTAGCTATATGGGCAAACCTTTTTGTATTGATGAACATACTGCAAGAAGAAATAGGATTGGTTATTCTTAGATATGTGTCAGTGTGGACATATCTAAATAACTCCCTGACTCTATTCTAGTTTTGAGACTTGGCATTGATAATACTTTACAAGAAGATATTGTTCATGTTTCTTATATTTGGAAACCTACTACCATCTCACTAGGGAAGGTCTGGAAATCGACAGGGAAGGTTTTTTATCAAAGGTGATTTTGTTAAACTAATAGGCTTAGAGCTTGACACAACTATTCCTAAAGATCCCCGGCCAAGTCATGAGGATGTTGATGTAGCAAATCCTGAAAAACTCATTTCTTCATGCAAATCAATTGCAAGAGAGAAGGAAATCCTAGAACTAGCTAAAACTTTAGCTCCTATTCAGCCTCCAAACCTAGAAACAGTTGAAACTACAAATCTTATACAGCCCCTTGTATGTATATTAGAATCTTTTGATAAAGAGGAAGTGAATTGCTCATCTACTAATTTCCCAATCCATCTTAAAGACCTGGAAATAGAGAAATGGAGTTGGATGATTTTCAAAATGTGACTAGCAAGAGGACTCAAAGAAGTGGAAGAAGAAAAGGTGCTAAAGGTAAAAATATATTAATATGATAGTGTTAGTATGGAATGTTCGTGATATTAACAGCCCAAAAAAGTTGAATGCTTTAAGGGATTTTATAATGAAGATTAAGCCTCATATCATAGTCTTGCTTGAAACAAAAATAAGATCCGAGAGTACGAATAAAGTGAACTTTTTTTCCTTGTTGGACTTTTTATAACATCCCAGATTTCTGTAAGTGAGAAATAGTAATGAGAGAGTAGAAAAATGCATTTCATATTCATGCATAATATTAGCATGCACACATGTGATTGTTGAAAATTACACATGTTACAATGATTGTTCGTACACTCAATTGACATTTACTAGGTATAATTGATTCATAAAGGTGATTATATGGTGAATTGTGGATAATATATATCTTGAAATTTTATTTGGTGTACATAAATATTGATTTAGAATTTTTGGTGAAATTTGAGTAAATGCCTGAAATTTATGAGTATTTTAGGACTAGGAAAAATGTCAAGTGACAGGACAATTGATGAATGATAGTAGAAATAAATATCAAATGGCAGTAGAAATTTTTAATAAGTGACATTAAGATTTAATGACAAGTGTCATTGAAAATTGAGAGATAATTGGATTAGAAATTATAGACAAATAAACTGGATAATAAAGAGGACCCATTAGAAACTATAAGGTGGTGACATGTGGCAAGTGACAAGTGTCACTTGCCTTGCCACACACCCATCTACGATATTTTCATTTGCAAGACATCTTTAGTTGTCTTTCATTTGGCCAAATGCTTTTTTCTTCTTCTTTGCTCACTTCTCCTTCTTCATTCACAATGTTTTTCACCAACCCTACTCTCCAAGTTGAGTTGCTATCATCCTCCCCTTTAGCTCTTTCAAAATCTTTGTTTCTACAAGATCATATTGTCTTCTCCTTGAAGAAGAACCTAACCTACTCCACCTTCTATGATGATGATCGTATGATGATGGAAAGTTAGCGTTAAGTGTGTTTCGAAGATCTTGAAGTAAATAAGTAAGTATACATCATTACTCTTCATGATTTGTTGAATGAAACATGTTTTGATAATAGTTAAGAGTTAAATGATCATAAAATGAGGATGTGTACATGCTTAAATGTGAATGAGAAACATGGGTACGTTCATGTCTTGCTTTTGTATATTCGATGATCAATATTTCATAAGTTGTTGCTGAGATGATTTTAGAGATAGAAAGATCATCAAAATGATGTAGAAATTGTGCAGAAAATATGATGAATGTGTGTATATGATATGTTCTATTTTTGGTGTTAATGATCAATCATAGAATATGATTTGTTTTTGATTGATATTGAGCTAAAATGGAAGTAGGAATGAAGAGGAAATAACGAGGACATAAGCTAGAAATGGTAGACTAAGGAAAAGAGATAAACTAGGATGAAAATGTTGGTGAACTGTACTGGAATATGTTAGATGGAGTGTTTTCACTGAATAGGTATCTGCATTTTGGCCATATCTTGATCTGTAGATATCCAAAAGGGATGATTTTTAATTTAGATTAAAATAGAGACATATGGATACAATTTTCTTGAAGGAATTGAATTTGAATTCTGTCCCTAAGGGTTTTAAATATTGGCTTGAAGTTGAGTATTGGGTGCTGTGCAGTTTGAGAATAGTCCTTAATATTTTGGGTATAACTTGCAAAATACTGAACCAAATTGCATTAAATATATGTCGTTAGAAACTTAAGACACATAGGAACATTTGTTTAGAAGAAGGTGTTGCCTAAATACCTCATTTTTTAAGTTATAATGGTCATACAAAACTGACCTGAAAATAGAGTTGGAAAAGCTAGAAAATGGGAATGCCTAATGAAGGCAAAAACTTTCTGCTAACAAATCCCACAATTGTAGGAAGTTGTCCATGATCATGGGAATTGGTTAAACATCAAATGTGCTTCGTTTATGTATGGTTTGGAACAACAAATGATTGGGTTCTTTCCTATGATGCTTTTAGGCTTGAATGAAGCTTGAAATGAGCTAAGCTTGATGATGAAACAAGTGATTAAATGAGTGATATGATTAGGATGATAAATGATGATATAAATTAAGAATGGATTGTTGAATATTAGGTGTTAAAACCTAGAAAATTGGAGATGTTATGAGAATGAAAGTAAACCTATGATAGCTAAAGTGATTCAATTAAGATAAAGTCTGAGTATTAAGTAAAGATGAATAATAAAATTGATATTATGTGATCTTATTATGCTAGAATGACCTTCGTAAATAATTGAATTATGATATTAGGATGGCCAAGTTCTTTGAGGTATGAACCTAAAAGTAAGCTTGACATACATAAATGATGTTGTTAATAATCAAATGATGTGATTAAGGATAAATACCCAGAATAGTCAAATTGAGCATGCATTATACATTACACATATACATATGTGTATAATTGAATGAGTATATGATTGTGCAATTAATAATGTGTGTGCAATATGTGTATAACATAATGTTGATATACAGGATAGAATGTCAGCATCCAGACATTTCCAAATCATGGAAGCTAATGCTCATCTGGAGCGTATTGTAAGTCGACCTAGATTGTCTCCTCTTAATTAATTATTTTGTTTAAGCATCTGTATTGAATTATTATGTGATGTGATTGTATTGATTCTGGACTTTAAATGTCTGAGGCGTTTAATGCATGAAAATCATTGGAAGTGCTCATTATATGCGAATTTGACTAAATAAGTGATATTCAACTTAATTGTTGAATGCAGACTAAGGTCCGATAATAAATGTCAATGTGAATGTGGAAAATTGAGCATAAGTAATTGATTGAATATATATAAATGTGATGTATTTCATTACATGAATCTATGAACAGATAATGGCTGTTGTGACCGAAGTAACCACCGAAAAAGAGCTTAAAGCTCAGAATATGGTAAAAGCCTCTGGCTAACTATAGATAATGAGCCATGTATCCCTAACAGATAAGGGACAGTTATTAATGAGCTAAGTATTCACAATGGATACGGGATAGTTACAGGTACTCAGTCACAATAATAACAGTGGGAAGTGAGTCTCATAAGCATTGCATATATAATTGATATTTACGTTTTAAATGATCGAAATGAACTGTTTGACTACTCTGAATATGAAATGTGAAATAAGTGATCAAAGTGTTATGTGATGCCATATGATTATTGATGAAATGATGTGCATTATATGATGACATGAAGTGTATATAAAATTGAAGTATGAATTGTTATGTTATGTGATATAAGTGAGCCATCGAGAATGGTCCGCTCACTAAGTTCGCAAAACTCACCAAAATTGCAACGTTATTTTTCAGGCTCAGAAAAGATAACCAATTAGACAAACTAAAATATAACTGTCGAAATCGAATAAGAGATAAAGGTCAGGATCAGTTCACATCTGCATTTGTCTTCCATTCTTTTGTTTCAAGATTTGGTTTCCACAACTGTTGAAATTGTATATATATATGAATTATGTACAATATATATTAGAATTCAGTTTGTAATAACAGTTGTGACTAAAATGTTTTGTATCTGTAATGGGCCCAAGTGACTACTGAAATTATGATGATATGTATATTGTTTGTAACACTTATGATTCAATATGTTTATGAATAAAATGCGCCGAAATTGATAATTGGTTTTCTGTAATTTGCGTGTGATGTTTGGAAAATTTGTATTGAGTCTGACTGACCATCCTAGCACATCACCCTTGTAGAGTGTATTCTCGAATACCGTCAGTATGTTCAAGGATATGTACTATAAGAGTGGGGTGTTACACTTTTATCTCAAACCATCAGCACTATTATTATGGCAGAATTATTATTGGTTACAATGAGAATTTTATCAAAGTGGAAGAGAAGTTTTCAAATGAATAGATGATGCATCTAAAAGTTCATTTCCTTTTGGAAGGAATCACATTCCATTCCTCTTTTATTTATGGTTTTAATACAATTTTCCAAATGAGTAGTCTATGGTCCTTTTTAAGAAACATCCAAAATCGTTTACTTACAAGTCCTCCGATTATCTCTAGTGATTTTAGTTCTACCATCTATAGATCTGAAGCCGAGGGAAAACAACAACTTGAGGAATTACAATGAAGATCTTATGATCTATGTGGATCATTTGGGTGTAACAGATCTTAAACAAGAGGGCTACTCTTTCATTTGGAGTAGCAAACAAATGAATGCATAAGCTATTCGGAAAAAATTGGACAGAGCTCTAGTAAATGGGGAATGACTTTTCCAATTTGCCAAAAGTAAGGCCTCCTTTTTGGATCCTCTATTTTCAGGTCATCCTTCGATTCTGATTGATGGGCTTTTCCAGAGAACCTCTACTCATTATCATTTTATATTTAATAACTTTCTTGTCAAAGTATATGGTTTTAATGATGCAATTTTGAGGGGTTTATCAACTCAAGTATTTAGATCTCGTCAATTCATTTGCTACCAAAAACTTAAAGCTATTAAAACATAATTGAAGAAGCTAAAAGCATCTCACTCCCTTAGCATTTTAGCAACTATTAGTGATGCTAATGGTAGATTAAATACAACTCAATTTTTACTTTCTCTCAATCTTAGGGATACTATTCTTATTCAAAAGGAGAAGTTAGAGCTCAAAACTTATCTAAAAGCCACTTAGATCATTCTTCACTCATTCAACAGAGGGCTCGTATCAATTGGCTTAAGGAGGGGGATAGAGCTTCCAAGTTCCTTTTCAATTCCTTATCAGACAGGAGTAGTGTCAACAAAATTTTCTCTATTATTAGTTTGGATGGGAGAATTCTTTCTGATTAGCAGAGTATTCTGGAGGAGGTAGTCATATTCTATAAAGAGCTTTTAGATTCAAACATTGAGTCTTCTACATCTATGGAATCTCTCCAATCATTTATTTCCAACTGAATTTCTCCTAAAGCCTCTTAGAAGCTGGTGAAACCTATCTCTAATGATGATATCAATGCTACTACTTTTGCTATGAATGAGATGAAGGCCCCCTGGTCCTAATGGGCTAAATGATTCTTTCTTTCAAAAGACCTGGTCTTTTGTTGGGCCTATGGTTAGAGAGACAATTCACGAGTTTTAAAAAAAGGGGGTCATCCTAAAGGAGTTTAATAAAACCTTTCTTTGTTTAATTACTAAGATCTCTAACCCCTCTACCTTTGGTGATTACAGGACAATGGTTGCACAAACTTCATTTACAAAATTATTGCTCAGTCCCATCATCTGTGAGAATCAAAATGCCTTTATGAACGATAGAAGCATCGGTGACAATATTCTTATTGCTCAGGGACTTTTTAAGGGATATACAAGAAGGAACTCTCCCCCAAAGTTTGCAAGTAAGAATGATTTCAATAAAGCTTTTGATTCCATCAGCTGATATTTTTTATTCCAGGTTCTAAAGGCTTTTAGCTTCCTTGATATCTTTATCAACTAGATTAAGGCTTGTGTCTCTACTCCTGCTTATTGTGTTATGATTAATGGGACCCCTTCAGGTATTATTAAGGGTAAGAAAGGAATTAGATAGGGTGATCCTTTGTCCCCTATCTCTTTATTCTATGTATGGAAGTGGTCTCTCAAATGTTGAAGTTTAATGTCTCTCATAATCCTAAGTTCAAGTTTTATTGTAAATGTAGAAGAATTTCTCTTACTCATCTTAGCTTTGCAAATGACCTAATTCTCTTATCAAAAACTCATCGTGAATCTATTAAGCTATTGATTGATACTCTAATGGGTTTCCTGAGACGTTGGGTCGTAAGGTGAATCTTAACAAAAGCCATTTTGTTCTTTCAACTATTGCGGATTCTATGTAGGACTCTATCTCCTCCATTACAAGCATGAAAAGGATAGTCCCTCCTCTGAAATATCTTGGTCTTCCTATAACTACTAGAAGATCATCCTTTAGTAAATGTTTACCACTTATTGAAAGAATTCAAAAGAGAATCAACAAATTGACATTTCCCACAAGCAATTTAGCAATCGAAACCTTCTTACTCCCTAGGTTTTAATTCTCAGAAAAATTATCTTTGGCTTAGAGTACTTATTGAGAATTTTTCTAGTAAAGCTTATAGGAAATGTATATATAGTTCAGATCAAGATGTGCCTTGAGTTAGAGTGATCTGGAATAATTTTCTAAGACTTAACACAAATTTTTTCCTATGGTTAGTGGTTAAGAACATAATTGCTACAATGGAAAGACTTCACTACATTATATATCTGGATAGGATTTGTTGTCTATGCAAAGAAGATTTGGAGACTAGGATCATCTTTTCTTTCTTTGCCCTTTTTCTAATTCAATTTGGAACTTGGCTGTAGAATTTTTTTGTTGGACTGAACTGTCAAATTCTCTAATGGAGATAGTTGCTATCCTTACTCAAGCACAATCTACCACTTCTCTTTTGAAGCAGAAGGTGCTAATTCTTACTATAATCTCTCATGAATTATGGAAAGAAAGAAACCGAAGGAAATTCCAGTACTCTAAAGAAGTTATGGTGTATACGATTATAATGAGTGTAAGAGAACAGCTAATAAGTTGGGAAATAGAAGGTGATTAAATGACAAAAGGATATGTTTTCAACTCATACCTGGATTGAGCTTGACCCTTGTCCCTAGATCCTCGCGACTTCCCCTCGTTGAATTCCAGGGCTAGCAAGGTTGGAAATCGATTAAAGAAAGTATGAGAAAGAGGACGCAAGCTATCACAACACAGATCCTTACCTTTAGTTGTTGTAAACATGTAGAGACTGATCGTCCTTTAGGTCAATAAAAGCGGTTATTGGTCATAAGGGCTTTCTTGGATGTTGGATCTCCAACTAAATAGCTTTTCTTCCCTTTAATACTAAGGTTGTGTTTGGATCTGCGGTGCGGTAGGGATAAGTATTTATTCACTGCAGTTTTTAAATACAGTCACATGTTTGAATCTGCGGTAAACAACCGAAAGTTGGAGAAAAGTGCAGTGCCACCGTAGAAATCAATAAGCAGAAAGAGGGTTGCATCTACTTCTGCGGTAGAAATTTTACTTTCTATTAATAACCTTCACTATAAGTATTATTTTCCATTATACTCTTAATTTATATGACTAATAATATATTTTTATGAAATATTTTATTTACTAAAATTATTTTATTTATATTTTCTTATTTTAATTTAATATTTTATTATTTACAATTTTAAATTTATATGACTAATAGTATATTTTTTTAATTATTTATACAATAATTAATAGTTTATTAAATCAATGAGCTTTTTATTCATTTTATTTCTTTTAGCAACTGCAACCGCAACCGCACTTGCCAAACACTTATTTTTACGTTTCAGCAGTTACTAAAACAACAATCCTAAACACATAAGTATTTATTGAGAATAAGTATTTATCATTTCAATAGATTAATTTCGGCAAATTGTCAACTGTCACCGCCTTCAAACTAAGCCTAAATAACAGTAACTGAAAGGAGATTCGAAGTCATTTGAATTAAAGTTAAATTTAATAACAGCATCAAGACAAGTGGACGGCTAGAAGAAGAAGTAAGTTCAGAACAGAGACCATTTTTCTAGTAAATATTTTGGCGTTGTGAGGACATTGAACTGTGGATGAACAACTTTCTCAAAGTACACTGGACAGACCATTTTCGGGCCCTCAGATCTCCTGACCCTAACCTGTGCCAGTGTATCTCAGCCATTTATTTAGGTGGGAGAGATACACTGGCACAGGTTAGGGCCAGAGGATCATGTCCCCATTTTCGGATTTGCACTTGCAGTGACAAGTTTTATCAATTGAATTGAATAATTTAAAAAGTAAAAGACATTGAATTGAATACTAATTGAATTTATTAGGTATATTTATTTTAATTAAATATAATAGGGAGGGAGGAAGGAAGGAAGCCTTGTTAATAAAATTAAAAGAAAAAAGTGACCGTTATTTGACAAGGACATCTCGTAGTCCAAAGCCAGCGAGTAGCGTGGAATCTAACAGTCGCAGCGAGTAAGCACAACAAGCTCTGCTCTCTCTGCGCTCACACACTCACCTCTGTAGTCTGTACCAGCTCTTGTCTTGGCACTAGTGCCACCCTTGCCTTCTCTGCACTCGCTCTTTTCATCTTCTAGTCTCACTTCCCCTCTCTCTCTAAAACTAAAACCCCAGGTCCCCAGTTTTTTCTTGTTTCTTTTTTTAATCATTTCTTGTTCTTCTTCGAAGAAGCCTAAGCGAAAATGGGGTGTGCGCAGTCCAAAGTGGACAATGAGGAATCTGTGTCTCGTTGCAAGGAGCGGAAAATCCTTATGAAGGACGCCGTCGCCACCAGGAACGCCTTTGCCTCCGGCTACTCAGGTTACGCCATTTCTCTCAAGAACACCGGAGCGGCTCTCAGTGACTACGCCCACGGTGAAGCCGAGCATTCCCAGCTCCCTCATCCTCCTCTCGACTCCGCCACCCAACCTCCTCCGCCACCTCCTCCACCGCCGCCGTCGTCCATTGACAGCCTTCCTCCGCCGCCTCCGCCGCTGCCAAAATTTTCTCCTAGTCCCATCAAGCGTGCCGTCAGCATGCCCGAGATGCCCATGAATCAGATTCGGGACATCGATCCAATTGCCATTGTCGAGGAAGATGGGGAGGAAGAGGAGGAAGAGGAACGTGAGTTGGATCGAAATGCAAAGAGTAGAGGGAATAAGAGTAAAGATTCAAGTGGGTCGAAGGGCCCACATTATATGAATGTGGGCGTAACTCGTTTGCCGGAGAACCAACAAATCGTGCCACCCATGCCGGAAGCGAAGGGTATGGCTTGGGATTACTTCTTTATGGTGGACAATTTGCCCGGTCCTTCTTTGGAGCCAGATGAAGATACCACCAGAAATGACAATGCTTTTAGAAACGTTGAGAGCGTCCGGTTTGATGGTGTCGAGACCGGAGGTGGTGTTGATGGGGTTGAGCCCAAGACGCCGGAGAAACCAGAGGCAAAGCTGATGGTGTCCGCGGAGGAAGAGGAGCGGGAGGAGGAGAAGGACGGTAGGAAGGGGAAGCAGATTGAGCATTCGAAAACGGCCCCGGCTGAGTTTAGAATGGTGGGGAACGAGAGTTCTGTTCCTAGTGTGAATTTGATGCACGTGTTGAAGGTGATTGATGATCATTTTTTAAAGGCGTCTGAGACTGCACAGGATGTTTGCAAGATGCTTGAGGCTACTCGCTTGCATTATCATTCCAATTTCGCTGACAACCGAGGTATTAATTGTGATTGATGATAATTTCCTGGCAATTTATCTTTCAAGCTCCGGAATTTTTTACATACGTCGTTTTTTATGTTCAATGCTTGTCTTCTCTTCATTTATTTTAAAGTAAGTTCTGAATAAAAACCATGGATGGCTCCGAGTGCATTGACAATCCTTTATTAGTCACTGACGTAGTTGCTTCCTAATGGTCTAACTGCGTACTAGAAGTTTAGCATGCCTTTCTGTTTCTAGAAACTTTCCAAGTTTTTGAGATGTGTTTTTATGTGGAAAGTTGAAGCTCAAAGCTTAGGCTTTTTATCTTTTGCTTGTATAGTTGGAAATTGATATTACGAATCCAGTCGTTGGACCTTTTTCTATGGGTTTTTGTGCGAGCATTTGTAATAGCAACCTTGGATATTCTTTGCTCTTTTTCACTTTCGGCTTTTTTAAGTTTGATAACGCTTATTCTTTCTTTCTTTTTTTTTGAGATTTCAGGCAACACATATCTTTATGGTGTGTGCAGCTTGAACAGTTGTTATTTAGCCCTGAAAGACAGGCTGTGTTAGCCAATCATTATGCTAGCATTTTTTCTTTCAATCTTAGTTTCACGACAAAGAAATCTTGTGACTAGTATCATCTTATGTTATTAAAATTGTGTCAATCATTGCAGGACATATTGATCATTCTGCAAGGGTTATGCGTGTTATCACATGGAATAGATCATTTAAAGGTGTTTCTGGGGGTGAGGGTGGGAAAGATGAACTTGATTCTGATGACTATGAAACTCATGCCACTGTCTTGGACAAGTTGTTAGCTTGGGAAAAGAAGCTCTATGATGAAGTAAAGGTACTTTTCTATCTTTGGTTATTCTGATTCCATCTGCTTCTGTACTACACTTTTCTCAAGGCGTGTCTTAGCAGATATAGATAATTAACTATAGAAATTTTTAATTTTAATTCTCCTATCATCTTGGGAATTGCTTTACACCTTGTTCATACAGTCAGATTGTAACTGTTAGGACTTTTTAGTGCCTAATGCAAGCATAATTGGGGACCTAAATAGGCCAAACTGGTCCAATTGTTTTGTTGGTAATGCTGCTGACTAGAATTTTACTTCACACTTATTAGCAAGGCGAGCTTATGAAGCTTGAGTACAAGAAGAAAGTTTCTCTGCTGAATAAACAGAAGAAGCGTGGTGCTAGTGTTGAATCCTTGGAAAAGACTAAAGCAGCCGTGAGCCATTTGCACACAAGATATATTGTGGATATGCAATCCATGGACTCAACTGTTTCAGAAGTCAATCACATACGTGACAACCAGTTGTATCCAAAGCTTGTTGCCCTTGTTGATGGGTAAGTTACCTGGAAAAACAACTTATAAACTAAAAGGCTGTTTTTCACCTTAGTGTCCCAACAATTTCCCCCTTGCTAGACAGATCTTGGATTGTCCACATTGGATTCTAATTGCTGTTGGTTTGTTTTTCAAATAGCTGAAAACTTTTAGATATATTACTTCCAACTTATGATTGTACTTTATTCTTCTTGTGCACCACCAGCATATCTCCGTAAACTGAGTTGGAATTATGTTGAAAGTTTTGCATTGGTGCACATTTGTAAATTAGCGTAACCCCTAGGCACTTTTTTGTCATTTATGGTCTCTTTATAGACAACTTTGACCTGTGTAGCCTAAAGAAAAAGTGGTAGGCCTCCACTTCTGAACGCTTCTCCACCCTCCCAAAGTTGGGGTTAGTAGAAGGGCTTGGAAAGGGGAATTTGGCCTTTTGACTAGTAGGCCAGGCTTGCAAACTTGGATTAGATTCAGCAGTGACCAACTCATGTTAAATAGCAATATTACCAAGTAAGTTATTTACCTAACGTCATCAAATATTTAAACAGTGCTTACAGGTGATGCATTCATTTGATTGAAGAGACCACGTTACTTTCATGTTATTTATGATGATGACATTTTGGTCAACTGTCATAGCAGCCACATTTTTTGCAAACTCTTTTATATACTGTTTTAGTATGTTTGTTTCATGTTAGTATTATTGCAATGACTTTATGTGATCATTCTGACTTTTCCTTTATTGTTAATAAATGATCTCCTCACCTTTAGTTTAGCGAAGTGAATGTTTCTTCATCATGATGCAGGATGGCTAAAATGTGGGCAAGTATGTGTATACATCATGAGAGCCAGTTGAAAATTGTTACAGATCTTAAATCACTTGATGTTGTACATGCTGTCAAGGAAACAACGAAACAGCACCATGAACGTACCATCCAACTTTTGAAGGTTATTGAAGAATGGAATGGACAATATGAGAAGCTTGTGAATCATCAGAAACAGTACATACAAATTCTTCATAGCTGGCTAAAGCTAAACCTGGTTCCCATTGAAAGCAGCTTGAAAGAGAAAATAGCATCTCCACCTAGAGTCCAGAATCCCCCTATCCAAGCCCTTCTCAAGTCATGGCATGACCATCTTGAAAAGTTGCCAGATGAACTAGCCAAATCTGCCATCTCATCCTTTGCAGCTGTAATTAAGACCATAATAATCCATCAGGAAGAAGAAATGAAACTGAAGGAGAAGTGTGAAGAAACTAGGAAGGAATATTTGCGCAAGAAGCAGGCATTTGAAGAATGGTACCAAAAGTATCTGCAGCGAAGAACTCCAACTGATGAAACAGATGGTGAGAGATGTGAAGGTGCAAATACCAATGATCCTATCTCAGAGAGGCGGTTTGCCATAGAGAGCTTAAACAAGAGGTTGGAAGAGGAAGTTGAAGCCCACCAAAGACATTGCCTTCAGGTGAGAGAGAAGTCACTGGGGACTCTAAAGATGCGGTTGCCTGAAATCTTTCGTGCAATGACAGACTATTCTCATGCTTGTTCTGATGCTTATGAGAGGTTGAGATCTATCGCACAGTCACAGAATGCACGTCATGACCCTCCACAATGATGTAAGCTATGTTTTGTTATGAGGCAACTCTTTACTTTAAGCAAGCTTATGTCAACCTTATCTGCATAGGGGCTGGCGTGTTCTACTAGCAACTTTGGACTGTTTCGGTGTGGAAAAGTGTTGGCTTTACATAGGAGCATGGCCTTGGAAACTTGATCTAGAATTGGTTATCCACCATAAAGCTAAAACTGGTAGTTTTGTTCCTCAATGATGCTAATTATTTATTCATTAGAAGGCTGTGTGCTGCTTTTAGGGGAGTTATAGTATCAAAATTTCAGCATAAAATCCGTTGAAGTTGTCAATTGTTCATTCATTTCTAAAGTGGTAAAGGAGTCAATGTTCTAGATGTTGCATCTAGAGTGGGTAGTGCATGTTTCATTTGTTGCATGTTGAGTGTTAATTTCATTTCTCTCTGGCCGCGCAACATGAAAAGATTTAACAGGAAAAAGTAGCTGAAATCAAAGTGGGATTTTTGTGCTTAGATCAGTTGCATTTCTTTATCAACCATTGACAAACTCTTATGGCAGGCGGTTGCGGGTGGATTGTGATGCAAATTTTACCATGAAGTTTTCAAGAAGATGGGGGGCCTCCTAGTTAAGCAAAGACGAGATATTTGATGATGAACCCTTGCATCGCATGGAGGCCTAGAATTGAGACTGTCAAACATTTCGGGTGTGTATTGTTGTAAGCTTTCAGGTTGACCCTAGCGTATGTAAGTATTCTTGCGTATGGGCTGAGATATCAATGTTTAAAGTTAATTGAATTAATGTTTACTTTGGTTATAATTTTTTGTGATTCTATTTCCCGTCAATATCAACGAATGAGTTTCGTGGAACGTGGTTCGAAAAAGCTAGGTTTTTAGGCGTTAATTTCTGTTCATTTACAAGTTGGATTTTAACATGAATAGGACCATTAAAGTTCTACTCAGGGAGATTTTAATTGGGTGTTGATGATGAAAACCTTAGCGGTTCTGTCAAGAAGTTTTTGTGACTCAAGGATGTAGATTTCAAAACATTGAACTCTAGTTAATTTAGAGATTTTAGGGTTTCTAAAATTTTAAATCCCTATGAAATCCCGAATTCCCCAATTATTTAAGATATATGCCAATCTGTTTTATGATCAAGAACACTCCTGTCATCTTGAAATCTCACGGCTTCAGCGATACAAATTGTTGGAAAAACCCTGTTTCTTTGTTGCGAGGTTGAAAGCAATATCAAGCCTAAAGATAAGCTCTTGATTCAATCTGAAGTTGCGATTAGACATTTGCACGAGCTTGTATATAAAATAAAAAGCTACGAAAACACAGTAACCTTCTCTGTCTAAGTTGGAGCCGAGCCATTATTAACGTCTAGTCTAGAAATAGGATTCCGGAATCTTTGGTATGGCAACAGAAACAAAATATTTACGAGAACCTTGTTTTAATTTAGCGATTGCCATCTGTACTCGGGAGAAGGGACATAAAACGATGGCCTGTAAAATGTCTCTAGCCTAACATCTTTTGCATCTGTATCATGTTGATGAAACTGCGGTTTTTGTTCACTTCAGTAAGGCTGAGTTCGTTACGAAAACTAGACAGAGCAAGGAGTGGTGAGGAAGAGAGACAGGGAGAGAGAGAAAGGGAGAGGAAGGAATCACCACAGAATTTTCATTGATTAATTTGCTACGATTCGTTCCATTGATAACGATCCCCGACCGGATCCCCGGAGGACGCATATCAGCCTCTCTTAGGATTACATTCCCTACATCGCTGGCTTTCATTCTACGCTACTCGCTACCCTTCACTCCAACGATTCCATTTCATTGAACTCATAATTGGGATGCTTCACTACTCGGGCGACTTAAAATGGCTTCCGAATGTTTATCAGTGCGGGGTAAAGTAACAAGTAACTTGTGAGATACAGCCACTCCGCCGGTAATACAGCTTTTCATTTGAGATACATGAAATGTAGGATGGACAGTTGTCCCCTCTGGTAATCAAAGTTTGGATGCCACCTGTCTAACCCTTTCAACAATTTCATACGACCCATAATACAGAGGAGATAAACTTTTGATGAGATCTTCGCTGAAGAGAACTTTGTCGATAAGGTTGGAGTTTTACAAACACCGAATCCCTGACATCAAAAGTTGTCTAGCCCTTTTCAAGATCCTAGAGGACTTCCGTTCACCAAAATACAACAATAAGAAGCATTATAGACACATTCCCCAAATCCAAAGAATGAATTGTTTAGGGAAATCAAAAACTTCCAACAAGTGTAACAAGAAATCCTAACTGATACTATCAAAAGCCTTATAAAAATCATCTTTAATAGAGCAATTAGCAGGTGCAACTTCGGAATATCCCTTGAGGAGCTCCTGAACTAACAAAACATTATCTCCAATCTATCTATTTTCAATGAAAGCACCTTGATTGTCACATATAAGAGAATTAACATCTTTCTTCAATCTTAGAGCAAGTAATTTTGAGATGACCTTATAAAGGAAATTAGTGCAAGAGATACGTCCATAATCAATAAAGGAAGCTGGATTAGATAGCTTAGGAATCAAGCAGATAATTGTTTTATTAATCTCCTTCAAAAGCTTACCACTTCTAAAAAACTTGTGAATAGCTTTTAAAGTCGCCTTGCCAACCACCTCCCACGACTTTGGAAAGAAAAATCCATGCAAACCATTAGGCCCTACGGATTTCATCCCATCTAACATAAAAATAGTATTAACTATTTCCTTGTCTTTGACTGGTTTAATTAGCAAAGTAGTTGTCTCTTCAAAAAATTTTTTAAAGCTGTAGCTGCTTAATGAAAAACTAGATGAATCAGAAGCCTTGACAATTCCTAACAGATTGGAAAATAAATTAGATGCTTCAAGAAGGATTAAATTCTGATCTTGTAAAACAAAACCATCATTTGAAGCAGTAGAGCATATTTTATTCCTATTTTTTCTTGCAGCACAGATTTAAAAAAGAACTTGGTACATTTATCAAAATAAGCTAGCGATTCTAGATCTCTGTTAGGGATGGCAACGGGGCGGGACGGGGGCGGGGAGCACCTTCCCCGTCCCGTCCCCGCCTGGCACTCCCGCTCCCTGTCCCCGACCCTCCATCCCCGAAGTGGGGATATTTTTTCTCATTCTCCATCCCCAAAATCCTCGCGGGGTCCCCGCGGGGACCCAAATCCCCTCACCCTCACCCTCACCCTTTATGGCTGCACCCATACAAAGTTGGTTCATATGATTATATCACACTTCCATAAAATATATTATAGTGCAATAAAAAAAGTTGTTATGTTGAAAAATTCAAC
>JAOTAY010000001.1:9635066-9653588 GCA_025629805.1 Erythroxylum baracoense
AATTCATAAATAATTTGAAATTACATTAAAAATATAAAAACAAACAAATTAATTGTTTACCGCACAAGTCGATGTTGTAATGTCCAATTATCATCAATATAATGTGCCGTAATAGCCATAAATCCTTCATTTTGATTGCTTGATTTCCACATATTCGTAGTTACGGCAACACGACTTGAGTTCTTCTCCAGAAGTTTCATTGTGTTATACTTCTCTAGCTCATAATGTTTCATAATATCACTTTTATGGTATTTTGTGAAAGAACCTGTAAAATTTTAAAAGAATAAGCAATATAAGTTCAGTCACTTGAAAATGAACAACTAAAACAAATAACAAAATAACAATTACTTAATAAGGATTTTGAAACATCTTCTTTTTTTACCTTGAATAACGGCTGCATAGCACCGCAAAACCTTCTAAATCCAATATGATCAACAATGGAAAGAGGATACTCATAAAGTACAATCATTTTTGCAAGCTCTGTTCTTGCAACATCTTGACAAAAAGAATAGTTCCCGATAACAAATGTCTCAACTTTATCTCCCATAGTGCTTGATGATTGTGACAAAGTTTTCAGTATGCTTTGCTTTGTACCACTTTTGTTATGAAGAAAACAACTACTTATGTTGTCATGCAAGTGCTTAGTACCCTGTTTAGTTTCACCGACAAGATTTTTCCCACATATTTGCATATTCCCTTCCACTTGCCATCTATTTTTCTTCTATGAAAATTCTCTCATGCTTTTGAAGTCAGTCCTTTTTTATTTGGGCTTCCTTGTTCATTGATATTTTGTGTCTCCAAAATTTCTTTACGTATTTTAATATGTGGAGGTTGAGTTTCTTGCGTCTCCTCTACCATATTTGAAGACGACGTAAGTGGAACTCGATTGCTTCCCATGGGAGTATGCACTGATTTGTTGTCACTTTCCATTTTTACATAATAGCAGGATATAAATCAGTAAAAAGAAATCAGCATAGTAATAAAGAGAAACAAAAAGTTCACAAAAATTTCTACAAACTTGTTTTTTTCGTTGAAAAGAAAAGTGTTAAGAGTTATTTAATATAGTTAGTCACACTGATAAAAGTAGTACTACTTCTACTCTAAGCTGCTTGCTTATACGTTGCTAGCTGCACTTTCCTACTTGACATTTTTACATTTCCATAATTTTACTTTCTGGCAATTTTGTTACCTGAAACCTCGTTCACATCCTAGCCTCTTCCAAGCATTTCGGTTCTTGAAAAGGGCATGTCCCTTTTTCAAGGAATAAATCCGAAACAAGGTTAGTAGTATATTATACTTCTTAACATTTGTTGATAGCCGAATATGATTAAAAGAAAAATAATCTATAATTTTATCTTAAATAATTATTATAGATATAGTTAGCAACGTATAGGTAGTCACACATCTTCCATACAAATGAACATTGAATATATATCATACTTTTTCAAATGTCACTCATCAACACCACAGACTGCACGGCAGATTACTTCAGACTATTTTGGTGAATACATGATACTCATCTCAGGGCACACTACATAAGAGTTTACATCTACTGCCTCATTAAACCAAAGGAAGAGACAGCGTAGCCTACCACAAGGCCATGTGCCCTCAATTAACAATAGAAAGATTTACATGGTCTGTAGTGCACAGTGAAGGACGCATCTTGATGTGCTGCATAGGTCACAAAGATTTACTAAAGTATATAGTGAAGGACGCTCCACCCAATGAACTTTAAAAGCTAACAGTGACTCAATGAATGGAATAAACTTGAAATTGAACTTTAAAAGCTCACAAGTGACTCAGTGATTGGAATAAACTTGGAATAACGTGAGGTAGGACTATCAAAAGCTATCCACGCATATGACTTTAAAAAAAGTCATAAACTCACGTTACCCACCATAACAAATGCAAACATGATTTTTTTATCAGAAAACACTATAAAAAGAACTAACCTGAATCAAAACCATGCAGGCAGCAGCGTGAGTACGTGAGCGTGACTGCGTGAGGACTGTGAATGGTTCGAAAGTTTCAGGGAATAAGAGAGACGATTGCTTTGATGAGAGAATTTTTTGATAAATGGAAACCTAAAGAGTAAATAGTAAATAATAAAGAGTATAAAATTAAAAATATATAATATATTTTTAAAATTATTGGGGATGGGGATCCCCACGGGTGGGGATTATTCAACCCGTCCCCGACCCCGATTCTGTTTCGGGGATTATATTTATCCCATCCCCGATTTTACGGGATAATTTTTTTCCCAATCCCCGCCCCAAATGGGGAATCCCCGCGGGGATCCTCGAGCCCCGAATTCAAATTGCCATCCCTAATCTCTGTTTGGTAAGGGACAAATGATTATGCACAGCCTAAAAATAAGTTATCCTACAAAAGCTTTTCCTTACCTAAGAGGCTTGCATTATCAGGATTAGAAGCTATAAGTTTCTGATTATCATAAAACTTTATTTTAGCAACTTCCACTATAGTTTTCGTATTGGATCCCATTGATTTATTTAGCTGTTTAAGCTCATCCTTAACAAACTTAAGATTTTGAACACAACAAAATTGTTTGGATCTAAGGATAAACTTCTCAACAGTTTTTCTATATGCTTCTAAGAAACCATTTTGATGAGCCAAGAAGTTGTTGAATCTGAATGGAAACTGCCTATCAAAATAGGAGAGAAAACCAAATAGCTTTATTGGTTTATGCTCTGAGAACAATGGATCCATAAAGTTAGCTATGCTATAAGGGAGTTTAGTTAGCGACCTAGAGTCAACACGTGCCTTGTCAAGTTTTTTTTTTCTTATAAACCATTATGAAACCTGCTTATTACTCTAAGTATAAAAATGTCCTTCTATCTTTAGATCAGTACCCTCAGATGTTCAACACACTTCACGAGGTCATCTGTAAAGTTTCTAAGACAACATTTAACTTGAGCTTCACCCCTATTTAAAGTGGAGTTAAAATCTCCACAAATTAACCAAGGAAACATATAATTTATTACTATAAGATTGAAGAAGGTTGTTAATAATCTCATTAGTGACATTCAAGGTGCTTTCATCGAAAATAGACAAATTAGTCAATATTTTGCTTGTTCAGGAGCTCCTTAAAGGAGACTTAAGAAGCCACACTCCTGCTAATTGCTCTATCAAAGTTGATTTTAATAAAGCCTTTGATAATATCAATTGGGATTTTTTGTTTCACTTACTAGAAGTGTTTGGATTCCCTAGATAGTTTATACCTTGGATTAAGGAATGTGTCTCTACTACTTCTTATTGTGAATTGGTGAATGGACCCTTCTAAATTATTCAAACGAGCTAGAGGAATCAGATAAAGGGACCTTATGTCTTCATACCTCTTCATACTACGTATGGAAGCCTTATCTCTTCTTATCAAGCATAATATCAACTTATATCCTAACTTCAAATTACCTTTCAAATCTAGAAAAATATCCTTGACAAATATATGTTTAGTTGATGATTTACCTTTGTTTTGCAAAGCTCATTTAGCTTCAATCCAAATTCTAATGGACTCTCTTCAGCTCTTTAGAAGAGTTTCTGGTTTGGAATTAAATCTCAAAAAGAGCCACCTCTTTATCTCTAAAGCATCCTCAGGTGTGGCATCTTACCTATAATTATTGAAATGAGTAGAAAGTTTCCTCCTTTGTTGTATCTAAGGCTGGCTATTTCCACTAGAAGGTTGAGATTCTCATAATTTTCCACTGATTGAAAGGGTTCAGAAAAGACTCTTATCCTGGGTTAATAAATCCCTATCATGTGTGGGAAAACTTTAATTGATTAAATCAATTTTTTCTTCATTACACATCTATTGAATTTTCGATACATTTCTTTCTAAAAAGCTTATCAAAAGGTTGTAAAGATTGTTCAGGAACTTTTTATGGAATCACCATGATGGATTAGAGGGGTTTGTTAAAGTTAAGTGGTCAGATATATGTTCTCTTAAGGAACATGGTGGAGTAGGAATCAGTGATATGAAGGCAACTAATTCAACCTTGATTTTGAAAAGAATATGGCAAATTATAGAAGATAAAACATCAATTTGGATGAAATGATTACATTGTTACTTCTTAAAAGGTAGAAGCATTTGGAAGGTGGAAAAGAGTCCCTCACACTATTGGTTTCTTTTATAGCTCCTACAGCTCAGAGACCAAGTTAAAGTTGATGTCCTCTGTAAAGTGGGGAATGGTGAGAAATCCTATGTTTGATATGATAATTGGATAGGTTATAGTCAGTTGATCCAATATATTGGAGTCTTAATAGCCACAACTCTTGGTTCTTTGTGTCATAAGGTCTCTAAGTTGATAAAGAATAACAATTGGGCTTTACCTCGAAGTTTGTTGAGATAGTGATAATGGTAGATTGCATACTGTTTTAGGGGGTAGTTTAGTATGTGTTTAGTTGTTAACTTGAATAATTAGTGCATGTTTAGGTTATGATTGTGTTGTTTAGTTAGACATTTGTGTTTTTAATGTTTTATGGTATGCCATTGAGCTTAAATTTTGTTTAGTTGAGGTACCTTGATGTGTTTGTTAGTGTTTCAAATCAATTATGGAAGAGCATAGGAGAATCGAAGGAAACCCGAAGCAAAATCCAAGGCTATGATCGTCAAAGAAGCAAGATGAAAGAGCCACAATCGTGACAGAAGGTAAATGTCAGGGCCACGATCGTGGCCTGTGTGATAGACAGTGCACATTAACTTACCAAACTTCATTTTTCGGGGATATTTTAGTATTTTAGATCTCAGGAAAACCCCAAAGTTTGCCCTAATTAGAAAATACTATAAAAGGAAAAGAATAGAACCCTAAAAGGGAGCTCCAACCTCTTCCACTTTGAGAAAGATCTAAGGAGAGAGGAAGAAGAAGAGAGCAGGAGGAGAAAGGGAGAGGAGAAGAAGGAGTGTAACATCCCATTCCCATACTAAGGGTTAAGAGATAGGATCCTAAACCAAGATAAATGAGAAATAGCAATAAGAGACTAGAAAATTGCATTTCATACTCATGCATAATATTAGCATACACACATGTGAATTTTATTATTTTATATATATTACAATGACTGTTTATGCGCTCATTTGACATTTTTCGAGTATAAATTATTTTAATTTGATTATGATGTGAATAGTGAATGAAATGTCTTGAAAATTAATTTAGTGAGTATAAATATTGACTTAGAATTTTTTGTGAAAATTTGAGAAATTTATGATATTTATGAGTAATTTTGAGCTGGAAAAAATGTCAAGTGGCAAGACAATTGATAAATGGTAATGGAAATAGTTAATTTATGGTGATAGAAATAATTGATGTGTGGCATTAGGATTTAATGACAAGTTTCATTGAAAATTGGGAGACAATTAGATTAGAAATTGGAGACAAATAAAATAGTTATTTAAAAGACCAAGTGGAGATTACAAGGTAGTGACATGTGGCAAGTGACAAGTGTCACTTGTCACATGTCACTACCTTGTAGCCTTGCCACACACTTCACTCCCGATATTGCCTCATTTGATAGACCATCGTTTGTCTTTCATTTGTTAATACATGCTTTCTTCTTCTCTTTTCATTTCGTTCTTCATCTTTTTCACTTTCATCTCCATCTTACGGTTCTCTCTTCTCACACACTCCACGTCAATCTTGCCTAACTCATTCACTTGTTTCTCCAAGACCCTTGTTGTTTTCATCATTTGTTACAAAGAAAACCTAACCTTTTCTCCTTAAATGATGATGATCGTATATGCATGGAGGAGCTAAGGTTTCATGGTGATTGAAGAAGTTTTGGAGCTAATCAAGTAAGTAGTATATTGTTCTCCATGGCTTGCTTCATAGACATATTTTTTATGATGGTTTAAGAGGAGGAATGATCATGAAAAAGATGTTGAAATATATGTGTAACATGGATGAATAAATGGACATATTCATGTCTTTTTTTGTTTATACGATGAGAAATGATTTATGATAGTTTAAGGAACGATTAATAGTTAAATTGGTGTTAGAATGAGAGTTGATAATTGATGAATAAAGAGATATGTCTATGACCTATTTTGTGTTAATAGATGAGTGTAGAAATGAGAATGACTGAATAATTTAAATATGTTATGTTTTGAGTATATGAGTAATGTGAGTTATAAGTTTTCATGTGAGAAAATAGATTAAGCTTTGAAGTTAAAGAAAAGGCAAGAGTAGTGTCTTAAAAAAAGAAGAAATAAGATAATAGTTTAGAGATAAAGTGAGTTAATAATGGAATTGAATGTGAACTGAAACATTGATGAATGTATGGACACTTGGATGTCTTGTTTTTGGATATAATATGAACAATGAATTATGATGTGTTTTAAGAATGTTTTTGAGTTAGAAATGAGGCGAGAATGAAAGGGAAATAAAGTAGAAATGATTAATTGAGTATAAGATGGTTTGGTTGTAACATATGAGAGTTAAAAATCTGGAAAAACTAGAAGGAAGATTCAGGAATTTTCATATTTGCATATCCCTCGATTGTGGGAATGCATCCATGATCGTGGGAATGCAAGAAAGGGGCTGAAACTTTTTGTTAATGAAACCCACGATCGTGGGAAGTCATCCACGATCGTGGAAATGGTTGTTACATTAATTATGCTTCTTTTATGTGAGGTTTGATACAACAAATGGTTAAGTACTTTCCTATGATGCATTTAGGCTTGAATAAAGTTTGAAATGAATTTAGTTTAAAGATGGATTGAGTGATTAAATGAGTGATATCTTTAGGGTGATAATTGAAGTTATAACTTAAGAATTGATTGTTATACATTAAGTATTCAAATCTGAAAAATTAGAGATGTTATAAGAATGAAAGTGACCCAATAAATGCTAATGTAATCCAAAAGAGATGAGAAATGTGTATTTAGTAAGAATGAATGAGAAATCGAGTATTATGAGATCTTATAATGCTAGAAAAAGGATTATGTATGTAATAGATATATGATTGATGATATTAGAATAACCAAGTTCTTTGAGCTATGAACCTAAGTGCAATCTTGATATACACTAATGGTGATGCTTAAATGATCAAGAGATGTAAATAAAGGAAACATACCTGAAATAGTCAATTTGAGCATGCATTATACATTACACATATACATATGTGTATGATTGAATGTTTATGTGATTGTGTAAATTAGTAATTTGGGTACAATGTGTGTATTACATGAAATTGATACACAGGATTGAACGTCAGCGTACAGATGTTTCCAGATCATATAAGCAAATGCTAATCTAGAGTGTAATGTGAGTCGACCTAGATGGTCTTACATTAATTGATTGTTCTATTTTAAATTTTTGTATTGAATTATTACTGATGTGAATGCGATTGAGACAATGCCAGACATTAATAATCTAAGGAGTTTGATAAATGTGATTATATTAGAAGTGCTTCATTGAATGTAAATGAGCAAGAAATAAGTGATACTCAACATATTTGTTGAATGTCGAACTTAGGTCCGATGATATGTGAAATTAAATGTGTAAAGTGAATATAAGTGACTGATTGATGTATGAGATTTGATGCATTCCACTACATGAATGCATGATTAGTTAAAAGTTGTTGTGACCAGAGTAGCCACTGAAAAAAAGCTTAAAGCTCATAATCTGATTAAGAACCAAAGGCTCACTATGTATAATGAGCCCAGTATCCTCAACGAATACAGAACAGTTATCAATGAGCTCGGTATTTACAATGGATACGAGATATTTAAAGGCACTCTATCACAATAACGTAACAATTGAAAGTAAGTCTTATGAGCATTGCATATATATTTGATATTTATGTTTTAAATGATCGCAATGAATTATTTGAATTAATCTAAATGAGAAATATGAATTAAGTGAATATAAAGTGTATGTGATTCAACATGATGATTAGTGAAGTGATGTGTATTATGTGATATATGAATTGTTTATGAACTGTTGTGTTATGTGATATGAGTTAGCCATCGAGGATATGAGTTAGCCATCGAGGATGGTCTGCTCATTGAGTTTGCAAAACTCACCAAAATAATAACGTTATCTTTCAAGTTCAGGGGATACCTAGTTAGACCAATTGGAATATAACCATTGCATTCAAATAAGAGATGGAGGTTAGGATCAGTTCACATCTGCATATGTTTTCCATCATTTTTGTATTAAAGAATGTATTCTACAAATATTGTACTATGTGTATGTGAATAATTCTGTTATGTAATGACTTTATAACTGTCAGTGTTTTGTAATTGTAATGGGCCCAAATGATTACTGAAACTTTGATGATATGTTTATTGTTTGTAACACTTATGACTGAAAAATGTTTATGAGAAAAATGGGCTAAAAATGATTATTAGTTTTCTGAAATATGCATGATGTGCGTGAAAATTTTG
Organism: Erythroxylum baracoense; assembly: GCA_025629805.1. Classification (NCBI taxonomy): domain Eukaryota; kingdom Viridiplantae; phylum Streptophyta; class Magnoliopsida; order Malpighiales; family Erythroxylaceae; genus Erythroxylum; species Erythroxylum baracoense. The sequence continues at coordinate 9,643,465 of JAOTAY010000001.1, forward strand.
CAATGAGTTTGACTGACTGTCCTAATACACCACCCTCATATAGTATGTTCTCAAATACCGTCAGTATGTTCGAGAATATGCCCTATGAGAGTAGGGTGCTATAAGGAGGCTACTGTGCTACCATCTTCCCAATTGATTCCGACCTTCCAAGTGACTTCATTTCATTTTTATTTTCTTTCTTTTGAATGTATAAGATGGATTTGTTGGCAATGGATTTGGGTTTGATAATGATATTCTAAACTTCTCTAGGGATTTGTTCTTAAATTAATTTCAATGTGATTTCTTTTTATGTTAATATATTTGGTGTTGTGATTATTTGTTATATTTGCATGCTTCAGTAATAAATTGAGAGAGTCAACTGATAGTAAAATGATTAAATTGGGTAATGAGAGTTAAACAATCTAATAGATCACGCAAATAATCAAATCGGGAATTTAGACGAAGAGAGATTTTATGTGAGGACCTGGTTGTGTATTAGAGGGCTTAAGGCCTGATTGTAATTATGGTTTTTTGTTAATTGAGAGATTGCAAATTCTATAATTCAATTAGGTGGGATGTCATTAACCTGTATGGGCCTAGATTGTGGTGTATGAAATTGGGCCTGGACCTAGTAAATGGGCCACTAAATAAGGCAACCTATGAATAGGAGGTCCAACATAAGTCGGGTTGAAATTAAATCCTCAAAATGAATTCAGGGAAGACACTATGTATAGGTGTCTCATGAATTGTCTTTCGCCGTCGCTATCACCTCTACCATAAATGGAGCGGTTGGTGCCAGAGAAGGTACAAAGGTGGAATTTGACGATGGTGGTGCATGAAATGAGGGCAACCTTTATTCATAAAGTAAAAGCTTTACTTTAAGGTCAACAAATGTGGTACTGTTGTTACAATTTTCGATTGTTGTGATGAAGGATTTATAGTCTACAAGTATGGCATTCAAGGTGAAGAGGACAAGGTTATCATCGGAGATGGAGTCTCCAAAGTCAGCAAATTCTTTAAAAGTGGTGGACACTGTATTGAGGTAGTCGATGATGGTGTTCATGCCCTTTTTGAGGTTATGGAGCTTTTGACAGAGGAGAGAACATTATTACGCAAATTGGAGCATGAAGTGTTCTTCAAGGCTAACCCAGAGGTCACATACCGTGTGGTAGCTGAGGGTAAGTCTAGTGTTGGAATTAGAGAGGGAGCCAATGAGAAAACAATAAACCAGCTGATCATGTTTCTTCCATTTGATGTTAGAAGTGAAATGGTGTTGTCAACGTATCCAATAAGGCCAGAGGTAATAAGGATAGCTTTAATTTGATTTCTCCATACCAAATAGTTTGTAGAATCTAGTGGTGTAGTAAGGGAGTTTGTGACTTGGTTGAATGATAGTATAGCTAGATTGATTTCTAGCATGGGTGTAATTCTTCACGCTTTGAGTTATTTCTAGTAATGTTCTGATTTTTTTATGAAAGTTGTTAGTATGTTCTGAATACTCGATTCTGTGATTGTGTGTAGTTGAATCTAAATTGATGTATAAGTGGAAAAGGCTAGGTTTGGTTGTATTCTGGATGTAGTTATGTGTTGGTTCTATTGAGATGTGGTTATGGGTATGCTTACTGATATACATTGTGTGTTATGGTTTTAAAGTAGTGTGGTTGGATTGAAAAAAAACATAGGTGTTAAGAGTATTTAGGCATTGGCTTTGATACCATAAAAGAGTAAATGATGTGAATAATTTGTATTGTATTTCTGTGTAAATTATTGTACAATATATGTTATATTTATAATACTAAGTGAGATAAGATGAATAAAATTTTTATTCAATATAAACTAAGTGATAAGCTTAAGTAAAGATTACAAAAGAATGGATATGTAGATGTGAATAATGTGAAATGATGCAAGATATGATAGTGAAAATATTAAGATGCTATAAAAATGCTCTGAACTTGAATGCAGTCTTTCACTTCCATGGATTCTTAAAGACTCTAAGAACCCTTCTTTTAACTCTTATACAAGATATGATAGTGAAGTTGTTGAGATGTAGCCAAAATGCTCTAAACTTGAACGTAGTCTTTCACTTCCATGGATTCTTAAGCACTAAAGAACTCTTCTTTTAACTCTTTCTCCTTTAACTCTCTACTTCGTACTCCCAAAACTAAGCTTATGTGTAATGCATAAATTTCATTCATTTTTTTTTGTCACATAAATCTCGAAACTTAAAACCCAACAAATAGTGTTTGCGAACTTTTAATAAAATTGTTATACGGTTTAACGTCATTTTGTAGTGATATTGGTTATAAAACCAATAATGATACTGGTTGTTATCAACTTTAGTGGTTATTTTTTTAATTAAATGTTTATACTTAACGGGTAGTTGATGCCCAAATTTTGTATAAAATGTTTAACAAATCCATCAAAATAATATTAGGGTATATCACTTTACTTATTATTATTAAAATTAAAGTTATTCTTATTATTATTTTCCTACTTATTGTTATTATGATTATTATTATTTTCCTACTTATTATTATCATAGTATTATTATTTTATTTCTCTACTTTTCTTGTGGGTCTTTCGAAAATAATTTTTTAACTAGTTGAAAATAAGCTTGTATACTATTTAATTTATGCAAAGTTCGCATATTAATGAGATTTTTATTAAAAAGTTGGCGTATTACTGAAATTTTTATTGAGATTTTATTGATGTTGATGTTGTATTACTTTACCCAACAAATGCCACGTTTCATAACCCATGCCTTTACTTCTTTAACCATCTGCCTTTGTTTTCCCAACATTGGTTAGGGATTTTGGGTAAGAGTCAGGTTTCATAATAATTTGGGAATTAATTTCTTGGATTGAAATAAATTAGATTTGGGATTCTGGTTAAAATTTTAATTAAGATATAAACTGGTTAAATAATTTTAAAAATATTGCTAATGATAGTACTTAATTTTTAAGTGATTTTTTGTAAGGAATAATAATTGACGGATCTAATAATATTTTACTATCTCCTTCTTGAATTCTCTCAAAAGGACATTAATTAACATGATTGCGTGGGCACACAGATATTTTATAGTTTAGTGTTTTCTCTAATCATGACCACCATTAAACTAATACATAAAACATCTTAGAAAGAAACATATGCAAGTAAAGAGTTAAGGGGCAGGGCACGCCGCTCGCAAAATTAGACCCTTTCGGCGGTCTACTTTTGACTTTCGGTATGCGCGGAAAAAGAAGGTGTTGTATTTATGGATACGATGTATTTTCTTTTTTTTTTTCATTACAACGCAATTGTGAAAGAGGTGGAGAATTTATATTTTGATTTACTGCTTTTATCCCAAGTTGTGAAAGCAAACATAATTTGACATCACTAAATTAAAAAAAAAAAACATTGCATTGTAGTTAAATTAAAGGGATGTCATGTTGTTATTAATATAATTGAGGTAACGTAACTGGTCATTTTCTTCAAATAAATATTATATTATGAGGACTTGGTACAATTCAAATTTTAATTAATTAATTAATACTTAAAAAATTACTAGTGACCGTATTAAATATGAAGTTAATATTCTATCATCCATTAGATCGATAGAATATCGTATCTGGCTGCTCAATATTGTTCTCCAGGAGTTTCATGTGTAGGAGATAACAAAATTTCTGTTTTTTTTTTGTTTTCCTTAAAAAATGAAAATCTCGGACTCTGTTGTCCGAACGTAACCTTACAGGGTTAATTTTTACAGGCTTTGCAATTGTCATTTTCTACATCATTTATCTTATCCTGATGGCTTGGACTCCTGCTTTGTAAAATTACAGTTGCTGAGGAGTTGGTGCAATGTAATAGGTCAGACAAATTCCATTATTTGTCTTTTGAATGTCCTTAATTTGTTACGTAAGAATAAGATATTTAAGAAAAAAATCACTTTCACCATCTCCATTTTCTCGATGAGGAAACCAAACTCATTGAGACTTTTATGTCCCAACAGTGGCTGCACCTAATCAAAATTTACTATACTACTCCAAGATATGATACCTAGTACTCAAGTTTTGAAACTTGTATCAAATTTTTACTGATATATATAGTATAGTTGCAGTTTCATAAATTGGAGTACCAAATAAAAACTATTTTACCACAATTATATATGTTGCATGTTAGTAAAATTGACAATACCAACGTACCATCCATTACCAAATAAACAGCCGTTTGCCAGTAGATCATTCTGACTCCATTTATGGAGTCATTATTTGTTACGGAGAATCTCAACTGAGACGTGTTTTCCTAGTATACGGATTCTTAACCTACTTAAGTACAAAATACAGTGAATATGAGATGGGCTTAAGGACCACTCTTCTAACGAACAACCATTGAATTGCATGCATCATTATCTCGAAAAGTTTAAATTATAAAGCCTCTCTTAATCTCCACGACCATTCTAGTCAACATCTTCTTGTGAATTCTAACATGGGCATAGCAGACCTCACAGTGAGCGTGTTCAAGAAAAAATGGAGATCCTCAGGCACTGCTACCTCCGAAACTATTCGTCTGGGCAGGAGCAATTCCCAGGGTCCCAAAATGATTGAAAGAAAAGCTGTGAAACCAAGGTGGCAAGTGTTTTGGAGAAAGATTAACAGAGAGAAGAAGAAGATTTTCAGTGCTCCTACGACGACTACGACTTATCATGCGTCTTATGAACCTGACGATTACTTTCAGAACTTTGATCCAGGCACTGGCTGGACAGAGCCTGATAATCTTCCTCGCTCTTTCTCAGCAAGGTTCGCTGACCCTTCAAGAATAATCTTGCAGAAGTCTGCCACTGTTAGACATGGTAAAGGAAATTTCCAGTAAAATTTTCTATTTTCCTGTACCTGTTTATCTCTTAATTATTTCCCTATTTTGTTTTAGCTTTTGGCATAATGTTTCATTTTGCTTAAGGTTTAGATATTGTTTGAAACAAGAAAGAGAGAAGAAAGTACATGAAAGAAACAAAAACCAAAAGATATTGTTAGTGTGGATGGGGATGATGTACAGGCGACTAGTTATTTTAAATTTGAACTACTATGACTAATGGGATTAAATTATGGAGCCGCCGCGGAATCTAGAAACGAGTTATTGAGTTAAGAAATTATTATATATTGACAAGAACAAACTAAAATCCCTCCCCTATATGCTTACAGAAAACGCTTTCTTCTGTTACCGACTTATTGCTGGAGTTTCATGTACTGTAACGTCTCTCTACTTTCAAGATTCTTGGTAGCGTTTTCTACTGTCACTTGAGTTCTGTTTTGTCTGTCATCTCTTGAGACAACAAAAAGCTCCGATGCCTTTCCAACTTTTCCATCTTCAGTTACTTTAGTCGCAAGTAATTCCAAGTTCTCCTCATAGAAATTATGTTTTCTGTGGAAGAAAAAACTGGAAAAGAGAAAAAAAATCTCTGCATATCGCCACTACCTTTGGTTCTATCTTCTAGGATAGTAGATTCAATGTATGCTAACCAACAGTTGATTTAAAATTGTTTAATTACCAAAGTTATTTAAATACTGCCATTTCAGTTTACTGTTTTTTAAAGCTTGTGGATTTTCCAAGCACAGAAGATGTCCTGAAATTCTAATAGGGTGATGTATTATTGATAAAACAACATAAAACAAGATAGCTACAGATAACTAAGATTTTAAGTTATGCATGTAATTAAAGTAACAGAGTAAGAGATTGCGTATGCTGCACAAAGAAGTTAACTCCCAAAGATAAGGTGGTCACATTTGCAGTCCTCTTTGTAATTATTAAATGTAAGAAATGTGAAAGTAAGGATTGTAATAATTATGAAAATTGTCCACACACTACAATAGAAATGACATTTAGCTATCAATAAAACAAGTCCTAAAATTGCCGCCAATAGTAATTAGTGACGATTTATATTTATCGTCAAAATCGTCGCTAAATCCTCATAGGTAAAAATTATGGGTGACGTTTTTGGCTGATCATCGTTAATAGTTTTTGCCTACGTTTTATTTTCGTAGCTAAAGAGTATTAGTGACGTTTTGTGACGATTTTTCAAAAATCGTAACTAAAGGTTGATATTTAGCTACGATTTCAAAAATCGTAACAAAAACTCAACCTTTTGGAGACGATTTTACAAATCGTCACAAAATATTAACTTCTGGCTACGATTTTAAAAATGTAGCAAAAAATAAAGTAGCCTTTTCCCTTCTTCTTTTTAATGAGACAATGTCATTCTTAGCAGACATATAATCTGAGCATGTTCGACCAGTCTTGCTAGTAATTAAGAAACGATTGCTTCTCATGTATAAAAAGTTCTATTGTGACCCACAATGGAATGAGCTTTTGTTCTCATACTCCTACACTAAGTGAATCCTTCAGTTGTTCATGTGATCAAGCATTTATCACTGGACAAACCCAAATATGAGACAATGCAGGGAATATAAACAAAGAACAATAATTGATGATGATGTTTATAATAGCAGTTAATGTTGGGTAAAATTTCAACGAATAATGGGAATAACAAGAAGTAAAACATAAAAGGAAAATAGTAAAAAATAGATGGTGTATTCATCAACAATAAGTGGAGACAGACCAAACAACATACAATATTAAAACAGCAAAAAAACCACAATGAGGTAGACAACAATGGACACACACACACAAATTTATGGGACCACAGAAAATATAAAAGACAGACAACAATGACCTATCACGATGAAATATCATCTGAGGAAAAACGCATAGTGAAGAAGACGGAAGACGTGTGAGATGAAGGATTGTGTTAGAAGAAAATGGGAGATTAGGGAGGAGGAAAATAGGATTGTGTCTAAAAAAGATGGGAGAAGATCGTGAAGATTAAAGCGTGGTGATGTCTGTGAGTAAGAGAGATTAGGGACTTGGGAAAAGGAAGAGGACAAACATTGCGTTTGGGAAGAGAAAGGAGACATAGCGTTTCTGTCCAAAAATGCCGCATCTGAGGGAGGACAAGATGCAACATTTTTGGATCTTATGTGGGACCCATCACCATGCCCATTTTAGTAACAGTGGGTCCCACATTCAGTGAAAATAAAAAAAAATTATGTCAGCATTTAACGGGCCACGTAAGCAGATGATTGACGGTGCCCTTACAGTGTCAATGCTCGGGGCCCAATATAAATGGTTTCCAAAACTTAGGTCCTTATTTGAACGTATGATAAACTTTAAGATTAAGTTTGAACATTCTAAAATATTAAGGTCTATTTTGTACATTCGTGAAATCGTAGTAAAACATATAATATATTCATAGATGAAGGCTTCAAGCCATCACACAAAGAAGAATTCAATAAAAGCATAGTCAGTAGCTTAATAACTTATTAGAGTAAAATAAAACAAAATTTTAATGATGCGAACAACATTTAAAAGTAGAAAAACAAAGATCCAAAGAAAAGGCAAATCACAATTTTCCTTTCAAGTTCTATAGTTAATAAAAATAAGACTACTAATTTATAATCAAACAACAATAAAAAAATAATGAAAGCATCTCTATTACTCACAAAAAGTTATTGTGCATACTAGAACATTATGGAACTGCTTGTTATTGCTTGTTGTTTTAGTATGTACAAAAACTACTCAACTTAATGGCAACTAACAAGCTTTATCTAAACTAAAACATTCATGATGACAAACATCAAAACAAAACAACAAAGAAGCAGTAAAGACAAAAGGCAATAGATGAAAAGGAAAAGAGATTATTTATTTTGAAAAAGAAACAATATTGGACAGGGGTCCTAAAATGAGCAAGCAATAAATGACGATAGGAACAACCAGAAAGTTAGAAGATAAAAGTTTATTGGAGTTTAAAGAATAATTCAAAAGAAGATTTCAAATGAGTGAATTTAGAAAGAAAAGAAAGGAAAGATTCAGAAAAACTTACGGTGAAGGTGATTAGAAAGTTCACTGTGAGAGAGAGTGAGTTGGCTATAATGATTCCTTGAAGATAGTAATGAGATCGTTTCGATTTTTTCTTTAACCTAAGATCAGTATAGGTTAATACGAATATAATCTTATTTAAAATAATATTGATCTAACTAGTTTAACATGTCTGAGTCAGATCGAGTCAACTTTCTCAAACTAATTGAGCTAAATTTGTACTTTTATACCATCCCTAATTCCCCTGTCTTAACATGTAATCTAAACATTTCCTAAATATTTTGTAGTAGCCAGGATGCCTTAGAAACAAGATTCCAAGATCTTATTGCAGTCGAGCACTTTGAAGAGCTTGAAACAAGTAATCTGAGGAAGGCAGGGTCACCGTTGGGAGCACGAAGGGAACTCCAAAATGCTGTTTTAACTTGGAAGATTCCAAACTACTGTTTAACTTGGAAGACAATAATGTAGTTTCCAAATTCCGTGACAATGCTAGGCCAGTCTACAAAGATAATCTGGTTGCTCGTTTTGCAAGCTCCCCTCAAAGACCCAATCAGTCACACAATTGAGAGATAATGCCAGTCGATGGACAATAATCAAGTATTCCTTAATCTCATACAAATCGCGATTTCAAGTGCTATAAGGTGAATCGATACTGCCTGAGCATCCTAACAGAAGTCCCATTTTTTAATGGGCTAAAAGCTTACGATCAAAAGCTACTCTAATTAACTCATACAGAATTCAATTCCGGGAAGTTTTGGCTCCATCAAAAAATGCGGAAAAACTTGTTTAGATTGCCCAAATAGAACTTTGAAAAGAAATTCGTGCTGGGACAGTGGCTAATACTGTCAAATCTGCTCGTGCTCCACAACTTCTTTTTGCTACGATCAATTTGTCAATGCCAAAAGTGCATACAAGCTAATCTTTAAGGTCTAGACATTTTTTATTTAAAAAAAGCATTTTGCGTTCCAACCTGACAAGAAAATAAAGAACAGGTATATAGACGCTTATCGAAAATTCTGCAATCTTAAATAACAGCTATGTTGCTTGCCTTCCCACTTGAGAATTTACAGACATATGTAAATAGTCTGCAAGGCAATTCACCAATCAATACGGAGGTTGAATTCACATGTTAAAAATTCATTCAACATAAAAGAATTGCTTAAGGCACGGTTTGAAACAGAGACATAGTATGTCTAACTGAACAGTTTGTGACAACACATCAAACTAAGTTACAAATATGAATTGATAGAAAAACAAAGAAAGACTCAAGATAAAGTGGACAGAACTGATAAGCCACAAATGGTGATTATTCCATATACACTGCAATCAACGAATATCCCATCCATTGCCTTTCGTATCACCAAAACTACTTCCAAAGCCTTACCAGCTTGATCAGTCCACTCATATTTCTCAGTTGAAGGTGTCCTATCCTCACCCCTTACAATACTTCTGTGATGATCAGAAAGAAGATGAGCTAGCACAAGCGTTAAATTGGTAAGAAGAACCAAGTAAAGAGGCCTAAAACTTATGATGCTCTTGATTAGGTTACTTCCCAGTAAAGGAAATCTTGCGTGTGAGAAAATAACTAAAAGGGCAATAGCTACAGTGGAAATAAGACGTGATCTCCATGTCGCTGTAATTGCAGAGCTCACTTGGCTTGGTGAGACAAATATGTCTTTATGAGTCATAGGTTGCACATGCTGCTCACCGGAAGATGCAGATGTTACCAATTTCTGGTGTATCATTGAGGTCAAAGATGAGTGTTCATTATCTGCTGCATCTGGAGTAGGACTGCTTGATGTTAAGATCCTCGTAGCAAGCTCACTGAGTTCAGGTTCCACAATGCTTCCAGCATTGTCAGGATAGATAGTGGGACCATGATCAGGCAAGACTGAAGCCTTATCCTCGACTGAAAAAAACTGAATCATAATGACAAACTAGGGTTTTCAAATAAGCTATGTTTAGTTGAGGGTTTATTAATGAAATAGAATGTTATTCTATTGTTTGAGAGAAAGGTCTATAATAAAATGGGATGAAAGAGGAAGGTTTCATATCATATCTCATTCTATCCTAAACAGAGAAGTTTAGGATGGAATGTAAAATGATAAACAACTTTACACTATATTACACTATAAATCCTTCATCCAAACAACATTTCATTATATTACATTATGAACCCTTCTATCCCTCTCAAATAACAATTTTCTAATATTACATCCATTTACATTCCATTCCAT
>JAOTAY010000001.1:9657059-9689549 GCA_025629805.1 Erythroxylum baracoense
AGTGTTGGAAGAATATTTTCAGTTTTATTACTTTATTTGTTTCCTTATTTACTCAATAGTTTATTCCCTAAAATATCGTTTCCTTTTCTAGTCCCTATTTTCATGGGATCTTATTTACTTCTTTCTTGGCAATAATCAAGGGATTGAATAGCGGAACAATTGCTTATCTTCCCTATAAGTATATATGTCATTTATGAGAAATAATATACAGAAATTATCCTGAAATTTGTTCAATTCACAAGGGTTTTGTTTTTTCAGTTACCAATTCTTTTGAGAATGGAATCAAAAAGAGGCAAATAATCCCTATAAATGAGTCTATAAGTGGTTTAAGGAATCTCCAAGTATTTAAAAGGTAGAAATTAAAGATTTAAGCTTGATAAGTTGGCCAATTCTTGAGCTAAATTCTCATAATTTGCAAACACAAAAAGTTGGCTTCTAGAGCTATTAACTTTGAGTCCTAAAAGAGCTAAGAAATAGTTGAGTGATTCCAAAGGACCTATAATATAGGGTTTGTTAGCTCCACAAAGCAAATGGGGTCATCAGCAAAAGGAAAATTGAAAAGCTTCAAGGACTTGCATTTGAATGGAATTTGGAAGCTATACCTTGAATAATATTATGGGAGATAAGTTGACTTAAAACCTCAATGCAAATGTTAAAGATGAAAGATGATATATGACCTTGTTCAATTACTCTTGCTTTCTTGAACACACATGACCTAATTACTGAGTATCCCTAGGATTTTTGGAAGGAGGCATCAGAGCCATCTGGTCTTAGTGCCTTGTTAGAGTGCATCCTGAAGAGAGTTTTTTCAATCTCCAAGATAGTAATAGATGAGTTGAGCAAATCTATTTGATTTTAAGAAAACCTTTGAGTAATGGAAACACTTAAGCTTGCAAAGAGGAAGTGTAAATAACTTCAGTCTTTATGAAGTCTTTGAAATGGTTAAATGTTATATCTTTTAACTTCTCTTATCCACAACAAGTCACCATTAGAATTAGCTAGACAAAGTTATCTTCTTTTGGTTTCTTCTTACCTATATTGCATTGAAGAAATAAGAATAATTACTATCCCCCTCTCGAATCCATTAAACTATATACTTTTGTTTAAGAAAAGAGTTGTGTGCTTCCAGTTTAAGAAGATAATTATTGAAAGCAATATGCTTCTGCAATCTGGTTGAAGAGTTGTAAGGATTATCATAAAGTTTCTCCTATGTAAAGAGAAATTATCCTCTAGCTTTAGAAATATTGAATGCAAATCCTTGTTGAAATGCCTTTTGAGAAGTAGCTTAACCTCTTCCCAAATTAGTTGTAGTTTTCTCACTAGTTTATAAGCTTCAACGCCCTAAATTTGATGTGATAACCCCTTTGTCACTACATCCTCATAACCTTCAAGTTTAGGAAGTTCAAAAAATTGAAACGAGCTTTCACTTTTTTACTAGGATAAAGCATTTAAATCTCAATAAGACTATGATCAAATATAAAAGGAGAATTTAAGTATCCAAAGTTGATAAGGAAAAGAGACATCCAATAAGAATTAATTATACCTTTGTTAAGCTTCTTACTAATAAGTCATTGACCCTTTTGCTTATTACCCCATGTATAGAAGTTTTCTTAGTAATTTAAACGTGAATTGTCAATCAATTTTTGAATTCCTCATCTCCATATTTGATAAAATGAGATTAATCTTCACCCTCTTGAGCATATAGGATACAATTGCAATCACCAAGCATAAGCTAAGGGGTTAAGAAATTGGAGTATAAAGATTTTAAGTCTTGCTATAGTTTTGGAAAGCAATATTAGCAGTATAAAAAAAGAGATTCTAATATCATACAACATCGAGTCATATTTATTCTTTAGATTTATAAATTGATTAAAAGTTAAAAGTTGAAATACCTTAATTTCTTTAGGATCATAGGTCACTAGGATTCTCCCACTGTAATGGTATGAATGATTAGATAAAGTGAACCAATTTTTTTCAAAGAACCAAAGTCCCTTGTTCATTCTATCCTCCTTGAGCTTATTTTCTAGCATGCCAACCAAAGATGGTGTTTTTTATAAATAAGATAACCATGAAGAACTTGTTGCTTTTTAGGCCAATTTAAGCCCCTAATATTCTATGAGATAATCATTAAGGGATAAGGGGATAAGGGGTTGAGAGCCTTTCCCTTTGGGTGTTTGACCATATTATCTCCTAATGACTGATTTGAATTCTCCTTCTTATTTTGCTAATGGTGGCCCTTGAGTATTTAAGATTCTTTAGAAGGCTCAAAATGATGAGTTACATAATCCTCCATAGTAGAATCCTTTGTTTGATTGTTAAAGTTCTCAAAGGTTATGGAAATCCCTACAATAACTATATTAGTGTCCAAACTAATGGTAATCTTCTAGCTCCCTTCATTATTACCCAGTAGAAGAGGGATTGGTTTGCTTATGGAGGTTATTGCTTATGGAGGTTATAGCAAAAATGGAGTTACTTTCTTGGAGTTAGTAAAATTCCCTATAAAGACTTCATAAGTGTCCAAGCTAGCAATATTCTTCTTTTTGTTCCCTTCATTATTTCTCAGGTTAGGAGATCCTAGACTACATGCGAGAGCTTCAACAGTTATAAGATTATCCTCTCCCTGAGTCTGTCTTTCCAGAGAGAATTTTTGCCCAATAGGTCTCCAAACTTTAACTAGATTGATTTGACTTGGTTTTTAGGGGTAAGAAAGAGTTATTTTTTAGGTCATTAAGCCACTTTTCTCATTCAGACATAAATTCTTAGAGTTTTAAGGAGATCCTTATCCTTCTTTACTTCCTCACACACCTTAGCATACCTATTCTCCTTAAACTACCAATATATTCATTTAGACACACAGATTTGCCTATAAAACTAGCTAAATCTCATTGTAGATCAATACCCAAGTGAAATATATGGAAATAGACTCATATAGTAATAAGCTTTTTTGTCTAATGTTATACTAGGTTTTAATTTAAAGAGAAATAATGACATTTCATTTCAATGCCAGAGACACTATTGTAATGTACATAACATTCCAGGACATCGTTAAACTTGAAAAGGAAATGGTCTTCGACTCTAATCAAAGGTTAAGCCCTACTTGTCTTATCTAGTCTCAACCTAAAATTTGATTTGTGGGAAGTTCTCTTATTCAAGAAGTATCCCACTAGTGTTGTTTTTCATTTATCATCTCCAACTTTAAGGATTTTCGAAGGTGAAGAGATAATAAAAGGTTGTAGTATCCCTACCTTCAAAAATGAACTTGAATTTGAGTTCTTATTCCCCTACCACTTGATTCCAAACTTTGAGTGAAGTATTACAAACTAAAAGGATAATAGTTTAAGGGGCAACAGAGGGGGCAAATAATTTTTGGAAGATGCCTATCACCAGGGATGCCTCATGGTGCTTCACTCACATGTTGCAATTGAGGAACATTGTTTACCCTTGGTTGAAACACGAATTGGGGAATGGTGAAAAAATACAAATTTGGTATGATAATTAGTCCAAAGAAGAGAGATAGCTTAGCTTAGTAATAAAATTCCCCTTAATGCAAAAGACTCTCTTCACTTCTTTATTTGAATACTTTCCTCAAACCACTCTTAGGTATAGAGAAGATGAAGTCACCTAGATAGCTTATTCTAAAGGAGTGTTTACCAACAATTCTTATTACAAGATCTTCCAAAACAACAGGGAGAAGGTGCCTTGGTACGTTTTGTTACAGAGAAACTCCCTTAATCCTAAAGACTCTATGATCACTTGGTTGGTTATTAAAAACAAAATAAGAACTAAAAAATAGATGGTTTGGCTCATATGATCTAGTTTATGTGCTATGCAAGGAACTGAAGAAGATAAAAAAAACACCTGTTTTTTGAATGCAAATATTCCATATCAGTTTGGAGTAGAATCATGCATAAGATGATAGATTATAATCAAACCTATGAGTGGCTTAAAGTTCCGAAATTGATTAGCATATTAGCAAGAATGTATAAGCAAAACGGAGTAATTTACAAGACAACATTTACAATTACTATCCACTCTTTATGGAAAGAAAGGACCAATAGAATCTACAAAGCTGAAGAAACAAGCAAACATCAACAAATTGAGAACACTATCAATTGGATTAGAGTTATATCAATAGCCAAGAATCCACACAACTACTTGTCTATCGAATTAAAGAATAGTTGGCACTTGTAAACTTATAAAGCTAGGTATCCTAATTGTTTTTGGTTTGAGTTGATATCTTGATTTATGCTGAGGAAATTATTGTAATGTTGTAATGATGGTTTTAGCTTTGCTATGGTTAATGAAAATTTATTCATTTTTTAAAAAAACAGTAGGAAAAGAAGGAATGAAGCAAGACAACAAAGAAGTTGGTATGGGATGAGAGGTCAGGGGGTTTTAACAAAATGCCTAGAAAACAAGAAATATGCTTACCCTAACCAAAGGAAAGAAGATGAGTGATCAGTGAAGCCAAAGCAAAAGAGAGACCCCTGAAGCTTAAGTTCTGGGAGTGGAGACTAAACTTAGGCGAGAAGTTGGCCATTAGCTTAAAGGAAAGTCAAAGTTTGACCTTATCAAACCCAAGGAAAAGTCGGATGAAGATAGAAGGCAGGCAGAGGATTTTAGAGAGAGAATCTCCTTGTAAAATAATAGATTTCAACTTAATGATTTTTTATTGACTTAAAATACTGGCCAAACTCTTCATTTTACTATTGTGCAAGCATAGGGATTTGTAAAACTTAACTCACATTTTTTCAAAAAAGACGACATGCATTGAAGTATTAACTCAAAAAGATAAATGGAAAACAGAGAAAAGGCAGTTAATGTATGATAGAACTCTAGTCTCAGAATACTAGAGATTTACTATTTTATTGAAATAGAGTCGTAATGTATATGTATCATTACAGTCTAGATGTATAGTATTGTTTACTATCCATAGCAGAATTGCTCCTCATAAGGTTTGATTCTCCTTCTGTCACAAGTTTAACACTCTTTCTGCCTACCTCTCTCCTGCCCTCCTCCCTCTACATATACCTCCTCTCAATTACATTCTGTTATGCCTAACCAACTAGTCACATCAGCTATTAACTAACTCTCTCCTTGGCCCACTGTTCTTCCTCCTGGAATACACTTTCCAAACTGGCGGTTTATTCCCTTTGTTATTGACCCTCTCATTGTCTAATTCATTCTCTCCCCTGCTGATCCTATCATTGCCCTCTCTTGGAAGAGCAGCCTTGTCCTCAAGGCTGAAGTGAGGGAACTGGTTTCGAATCACATATGCATCTTCCCATGTAGCTTGTTCCATCGTTTAGCCCTTCCATTTAATCAGCAGTTGCTGTGTTGAGTCCCCCATTCTAGTTACAGTCCTGCTGGCGAGTACCCTTTCAGGTTCTACCATATCTTCCACTTCTACTTCCAATCCTTCAGGTAAGGAAGCCTCCACCAAATAATTGCCCACTGCCTTCTTAAGCTGTGAAACATGGAATATAGGATGAGCCCTCGAATTGGGAGGTAGGTTGAGTTTATAAGTCACTGCTCCAATTTTTTCCAGAATTTGGAAGGGGTCAAAATATCTTGCTGCTAATTTCTGGTTGATTCGTCTAGCCACTGTGATTTGTCTGTGGGGGCGTAACTTAAGGAAAACCCACTCCCCTACTTGAAAAGACTGAGGAACCCTTTTTCTGTCCGCATACTTCTTCATTTGTTGTTGTGCCTTGTGTAAATTGTATTTCAGCTGATATAATGCTTCATCTCTATCTAGTAATTCTCTAGCCACTGCCTCAACCCTAGTTTCACCTTGTAAATATTGCAAAAGTGTGGGGGGCTTCCTCCCATATACTACCTCAAACGGTGTTGAACCCGTGGAGATATGAAAAGTAGTATTATACCATAATTCTGTCCAAGAAATTCAGTAGGACCAGTGCTTAGGTTGTTCAGAAGCGAAACATCTCAGATAGGTTTCTAAACACCTATTGAGAACGTCGGTTTGTTCATCTGTTTCCAGGTGATAAGAAGAACTCATTTTAAGCAAGGTACCTTGTATGCAAAACAATTCTCTCCAGAAGTGACTTATAAACAAAGGATCACTGTCACTTACAATTGATAACGGAACCCCATGTAAGCGGACTATTTCCTTAACAAACACTTCAGCCACACTCTTAGCAGTATACGGATGTTTAAGTAAGATGAAATGGCCGTATTTTGATAATCTATCCACCACGACCAGCACCACCTCGAATCCTTTAGATCTTGGAAGCCCCGTTATGAAGTCCATTGAGATATCTTCCCAAATCTGATTGGGGATTGACAAGGGTTGCAGCTGACCCCCGGGAGATGTAGCAGCATATTTTTGCCACTGGCATGTGTTGCAAGACTTGACAAAGTCTTGAATGGACTTCTTCATTCCAATCTAATAAAGATTACTAGCAATCCGCCTATATGTGCGCAAAAATCCTGAATGTCCTCCCATAGGAGAAGAATGATATTCTTTCAGCAAAATTGGAACAACTGGGGATGACGCTGAAATAACCAACCTTCCCTTGTGCAGAAGAACCCCCTGATGCCATGAAAAACCAGATTTTGAATTTGGATTTTGTTGCAGATCTCGTATAATGTTACACAGTATCGGATCCTGTTGCACCTCCTGTTGAATTTGTTTACCTTCTGTCCACAATGGGAATGTAACAATGGTCTGAAACTCCCCTTCCTCATGAACCTATGATAAGGCATTAGCTGCCTTGTTTTCTGGACCCGGTTTATACATGATTTCGAAGTGATAACCCAGAAATTTAGCCATCTAACACTGTTGATCTGTTGTCGTAATTCTTTGCTGCAATAGATAACGTAAACTTTTCTGGTCGGAGTAAACCACAAAAGGTCTTCCAAGCAATTAGTGGCGCCAATGGTGCACTGCCAGCACTAACGCCATCAATTCTTTCTCATAGGCTGACTTAGACAGATTGTCTGCTGAAAATGCTTTACTGAAATAGACTATCGGTCTTTGATTTTGTATTAAAACAGCACCCACTCCATTACCTGATGCATCACATTCAACCTCAAAGGGTTGTGAAAAGTTGGGAAGAGCTAATACTGGGGATGTGGTCAAAGCCTTTTTCAAAGCCTCAAAAGACTCCAAAGCTGCGGAATTCCAGTGAAATCCATCCTTCTTAGTCATTTCAGTCAGTGGCTTAGCTATTTTGCCATAGTTCATAATGAACTTTCGGTAATATCCCGTCAATTCAAGGAATCCTCTTACCCCTTTAACATTCCTAGGAATGGGCCATGCCAACACATTACTAATCTTAGTAGGATCCACAGCTACTCTCTTCCCCGAAATGATATGCCCCAAATACGCCACTGTTTGTCTCCCAAAACTGCACTTTTGTTTATTAGCCACAAATTGGTTGTGTTGTAACACCTCCAAAACCTTTGATAAATGAACAAGATGAGAATCCCAATCTGCACTATAGACCAGAATGTCGTCAAAAAAAACCAAAACAAACTTTCTAAGGAAAGACCTGAAAATATCATTCATTGCCACTTGAAAAGTAGCCGGTGCATTGGTTAAACCGAGTGGCATCACTAGGAACTCGTAGTGACCGTTATGTGTCCGGAAAGCTGCCTTAGGTATGTCTTCTTCCACAACCCTAATTTGATGATATCTGGATTTGAGGTCTAACTTAGAAAATACATGAGCTAACAATTCATCCAACAATTCGTCTACCACTGGAATAGGATACTTATCTGGTATCGTAACCCTATTCAAGGCCCTATAATCAACGCACATTCTCTAAGACGCATCCTTCTTTTTAACTAAAATGACTGGGCCGGAATAAGCACTGGAACTATGCCGTATGATACCCACTTGCAACATCTGTTGGACTTGTTTCTCAATTTCATCTTTGTGATGGTGAGGGTATCGATAGGGTCTGACATTGATAGGGCCATGTCCTTGCTGCAATACAATAGCATGAGCATGCCTCCTTTTAGGAGGTAATCCTCTCAACTCTTGGAATACTTCTGAAAATTGTCATAGCACCTGATTTAGCTCCTTCTGTTCCCTTTGGTTCAACCGAGGCCGCTGATTTTTTGTTGCCTCCACAACTTCAGCTACTTGAGAGTCGCCCGTTAAGCTCTCTAATAGGCTATGCAAGGATGATGAACCTCCAGCACACTTAATTCCTCCATGTTGGACTGATCTGTTGTCAGTATTGCCACACAATTCTACACTCCGCCCATCATATTGAAACTGCATAGTCATTTCTTTCCAATCCACAATGACCTTACCCAACGTCTGCAACCAAGCCAACCGTAATATGATATCTATTTCCCCCAATTCCAGTATGTATGCATCAATTTTTAGCTCTAATTTCCCCATCCGAATGGGAATTTCTATACATTTCTTATTTGTTGTTACCTTGTGGCCATCCCCCAAACGAATTACCAAACTCCTAGTGATGTCTATCTGTAATCCCAAACCACTAGCAAGCTTCGGAGAAATGAAATTGTGACTTGCGCCACTATCCACCAACACTACAATAGGAACCCCGCATATTTCTCCTTCTATCCTCATGGTTTTACTTTCAGATAGCACGATTTTATTGATTCCAAACACCCCCATAGCTCGACATTCCAAAGTTACTTCTTCGTCCCTAACCTCATCTCCTTCAATGGCTATTATTTCCCCCTCGTCATTTAATGTTTCATTGTCATCCAATATTAACAACCGTAATTGCTTTTCTGCGCACTGATGTAAGGGTGGAAGTTTTCTCCACATCTGAAACATAATCCCTTAGCTTTCCGGTCCATCAACTCTTGGTAAGAAATGTGTCGTAATCCCCTGTTCTTCTCAGGCGGTGACCTTCTATCCCCCTCCGCACGTCTCATCGGCGTCACTGTGTGAGAACCCAAGGTTCTGTTTGGTGCATTAGCGTAGAGATGTTGATTATTCGGGTCGCAGGTTCGACCCAACCCGCTTTCTTCCTTAGCCACTCCATAACACGTCGAGCGTGAGTGGCCCGACTCTGCATGTGACTCGCTAACCCGACAGTTGTTTCTAAAAGCAGCCTCACCTCTGTGATTCCAAGTGCGATATCGGGGAACAGATGCCTCATATCTTCCTTGTTCACCGTTCAACTCCTCCTCCACAGCCCTAGCGATTTTCATTATTTGAAATATGTTAGCTGGACTGAACGTGCGCACCCTTCGTCTGATATCATCTCGCAAACCACTCATGAAATAACCCATGAACTATGCCTCCGGTAGACGACCCACCTATGAGGACACAAACTCAAAAGCTTCTATATATTCTTCTACCGAACCCGTTTGACATAAATCAGAGAGCTCTTCAAATGGGTTATCAAATCACCTTCCTCCATACCTATCGATTAAAGCCTTCTTCAACTTCTCCCACGTTAATTCTACTTCGGTTTCTCTGAGGAGGTTGAACCAGTGAATGGTCGACCCCTCCATGCTTAAGAGAGTCAGTTTGATCTTTACCTCGTCGGAAGTACCATGAACTTCAAAGTAAATCTCTGCTCTCGTGACCCACCCTACAGGATCAGACCCATCAAACATGGGTAGCTCCACTTGTCTCACCGACATCCTATACTCCTCCGTATTACCTAACGATTGTTCCGATTGCAAATATTGTTGCGGATGCTGAGTACCCTTCTCACCAGCTACCGTCAGTCTCCTCTCCGAGGTATCACTCCGTTGTCCTTCTTTTGGACGCTTTCCCATCATTTTGCTCATTTCCAGTAGTAATGATCGCTGCATCTCTCTCATAGCTAGTCTCATAGATGATTGGATATCTTCGACCCCCACCTCTAGACTAGTCGTCCGAGCTTTCAACAAATCTACCCTATCCGACATCTTTGGTGGTATGAAGATGGACCTCCGTAATCCAAAAAAAGAAAAACTCTCTTTTCTTCCGATGGTGATTGATCCGGCAGGTCGAACCAATGATAGAACTCTAGTCTTAGAATACTAAAGATTTACTATTTTATTGAAATATAGCCATAATGTATATGTATCATTACAGTCTAGATGTATAATATTTTTTACTATCCAGAGCAGAATTGCTCCTCAGAAGGTTTGAGTCTCCTTCTGTCACAAGTTTAACACTCTTTCTACCTACCTCTCTCCTGCCCTCCTCCCTCTACGTATACGCCCTCTCAATTACATTCAGTTATGCCTAACCAACTAGCCACATCAGCTATTAACTAACTCTCTCCCTGGCCCACTGTTCTTCCTCCTGGAATACACTTTCCAAACTAGCGATTTATTCCCTTTGTTATTGACCCTCTCATTGTCTAATTCATTCTCTCCCCTGCTGATGCTATCAATGTATACCAACTCTATTGTATGGTGTAAACTAACCTGACTTCCAAAATTGCTAAGCTAACAGCAGCTGGTAAAATCGTTAAAGGATGCACATGCAGAATCCATTCCCAGGACAAATGGGTTATGGCCAACTGTTTGGTTAGACGCAAGGCCCAAAGGCGGATGCCACACGAACTAAATTCTTACATGACTTCACCATTCCAAGGCACAGGAAGACAATGAAAAAGAATACATACTTTACATGTCAAAATGGGAAAATGTTTCTATATATAGACAGCTCTTTTATATAGTCAGTAATGAAAAAGATGATGCTTTCCACAACACTGTACTCCATTTTCTCTCTAAACCAGTTGCTGTCCAGAGATTGATCCGGAAACCAAAACACTATCACCAACCTCAGTCTTGCATAGGGGACAAGATGCACTTATCTTTAGCCACTTATCTACACATTCCTTGTGAAAGAAATGAGCGCAAGGTAGCTCCCTGAGGTCATCATTGTTGACGTATTTAGCTAAACAAATGCAGCAAACCTATCAAAGTAACAAGATGATTTCACTAGTGATAGAAAAATTGAACTTCAAGGTGATTTAGACGTCTACAGATTGTAAAAATTTATGAGCAGGTGGCCTTACTGCATCTTCACCAGAGATGGCTCGTTCATTTTCAGTTCCAGGAGCTACAACACCACCATCACCAGCAGCGGAGTTATTATCTATATCATCTCGGTTTCCATTCTTACTGGACTTGAATTTATATGTTGGTAAAGCATCAATTGCTTCTGATGTCGCCCCTCTGGTCTGTGACAGATCCTCTCTAAATCCAAGGATAGAAATTATACAAGGCAAGCAACAGCAGATTGTTGCGCACAGAATGAAGGGCATGGCATATCCAATACAGCTGAATGTAAGAAACACTATACATAACCTGAAAATTAGATACAAAGCAGGTATCAACTCTATGTAACGCAAGATATATTAGAGACAACGCCATGCATCACACCTGTACAAGTTAGGAGCCTCATTGGCAGATGAATGTCCTCCAAAGATCCATACATTGCCAACCACAAACCAAACCGCAAAAAAGCAGTCCAATCCCATTTTATAGTAGTCCATCAGGAGTTTAAGCCTGCAAACCAAAAGAAAAGAGGCCTCGTGTTGGAGGGATCAAGTAATGGTACAAAGCATTACAAGAGAGACCATATGAAGGAATTCAATCTACTTCAGCTACATTTGGCCTTTCTCATCAACTACTGCCCTCGAATCATCAATGATATTTTACTTTGTTACTATGTTTGGGAAATGCAAAATGAAATTTGGAATTCGGATTGAGCCTATTAATTCCAACCCCACTATACCACTGCCATGAATTTAGAATCCCAATTTTTTTTATCTAATTTCAAGGAATTGCAATGTGATCATTTTAGTATTATCTAAATCGTTACATAAGGAGCACAAAATTAAGATATCAATAACTCCAATTTTGATATATTGCTTGACAGCTAATTACAATTTTATCGCACAACTAAACTAGGAATTACTATCTAACCCAAACAAAACCTTCTAAAAGCTGCAGGAACCCCCTCTTGGGTTCTTTCCTCAATCCATTTTGCCTACCCTAACAACCCCTCTCTCAACCATGCACACCCTCCCACTCTTCCTCCTGGATCATCTGACAGATATATCTGTTGTTATTTTCAACAGGGAGTCCCAACACTCCACTCATAATTGGTGAAGGGATTATGAATCTCTACTTACTGGTCATTTAACAAGTTGGGAAGAAGCAACTGCTAGGATCTTTCACTTCACAATCTTAAAGATTTTAAAACATTGTTCAGTATCTATCTTCCACAAAAAGGGATAAAGGTGACGCTTTATGCATTAATATCTTCAGTTACCAGTTATCACTATTAAAGATAACAAACTGGAAGAAATAAACTTTAATGCACATAACACCAATGAACTAGACATGGTGGAAACTGTCTAGGCACATATAAAGTCTTGTGATAGAAAGTGAGCTGAATATCAATGCATGAGAAACAAATAAGTCCCAACTAAAAAACAGTAAAGGAAAGAACCGTTTTTTGCAATTTTAGTCAATTCCTTACAAAGGAAGAAGAAATACGACCAGTATGAACAACTCTAAAACAATGAACACAACTGTCTAAACAGATATTAGAACCAACACCTATCTAATATGTTCAAAGTGCATGGCACAATTTACCAAGAATCACAACTGATACAAGTATAATACATCTCCAAAGAGTTGATCGACACCAAAAATACCTTGCATTGAAAGCCCTGGCATATTGGCTACCTCTAGTTGATGGGACAGCATTTCTTCGATCTTCACCTTCTGAAGCCCTAGTAACTGAAAGGGCAAATAGTCCTGCAGGGACATTAATGTGTGTTGAAGTCTGACGAGGTTGAGAAGAGTCTTGATCCAAAGTCTGATTCCGATGACGATAACGCCAATAAAGTAGGGGAAGGGTTGCTAAACAACCAGATGCGTAACCAACAATCCATTCAAACAATGGTGCATGGGAATGCTCGTCCCTAGATATAGACAATACAACAATAGATGCAATAATCTGGCTCACTGTCAGAACTAATTCAACAGAAATCCACAACCCAGAATTCAGTGGACTCCTACGCCTACGAGCTTCTCCCCTCCTTATGAAGGAAGAATTTTGTGAGTTTGGACCATTTGATGAAGATGTTGATGGCTGAGAAACAGGAACTCTTACACTGCTTAAAGAGCTGTCCTCATAGGAAGAAGCTTCAAAACGACTATAACTTCTATCATGAGATGCTGAGACAGAACCATCCATACTCTGTGGTATGTCTACAGTGTGATCACTACCATTAACACATTCGAGATGCTCCATTAATAATGGATAAACGTCAATTTGAATCTCAGATCCTCGTTCTAGTGGGCCAACATCCATCTATACCCACCAACACCAACTGAAGGGACGGAAGCATAGAATCACTAGAAAATAGGACACCTTAAATGATG
This sequence comes from Erythroxylum baracoense, assembly GCA_025629805.1. NCBI lineage: Eukaryota > Viridiplantae > Streptophyta > Magnoliopsida > Malpighiales > Erythroxylaceae > Erythroxylum > Erythroxylum baracoense. Next base: position 9,670,416 of record JAOTAY010000001.1, read on the forward strand.
TCCGACTCCCTGATTTGTTCTTATTCCAAGAAACAGTGCAAGTTGTACAGAAAATCCAAATACCTTGACAGCACAAGCCAAGGTTAAATTAACACAATTCTATTTCTAACAAGCAAAATATAATAACATCGGCATCAGTACAAACTCAAACTTCTCAAAGGGAAGAAACACATATTTCTGTTGGCTGGGACTAAGAAGCTGCGGTTTAACAAGGAAAGCAAATAATTAACGTAAAGCATTAAATTCAAGAAGCAAAAATAAAGAAACTTGTAATTAAAATATCTTTCCTCGGTTTTCTCGGAATCCAAACTAAGAGAAAGAATCCGTAGGTCAAAGAGTTGATGTTGAGAGCAATGAAGAGAATAATTCCAACTAAATGGATAAATGCTTAGAAGACGACAAGTTTCCCAAAGAAAACAATAAACCCAAGCTTTGGTCACCAAAAGAAAATGTGTGTGTCTCTTTGTGTGTAAATATATATATACTACACAGCTTTATCTTCCATTTTCTTGGACAATGTGGAGAATCTATCATCTCGACAAAATAACGAATTCCGAATTTTAATTTCTTTCCAAAATCAAAAGGAACTTGATTTGATTGCTACTTATCCAAAAACAAACACAAAATTTACTTCCATTTCCATATAGACATTATTAGCTTACCTAAACCTGAAAAAAAAAAAATTCAAATCAAACCAAACAAAGCTTAACTCTAGAAATGAGCAACTCGAAAACAACACCCTAAATTGAGAACCGTTGACTAATATTCAACAACTGATGAGCTGAGTCCATCGAGGAGGGAGCAAGGGCGTTGCATAGAACCTACCAGGTTGGAAGTTGGGACGATCTGTCAGGAGAGGAGGCGGCCAACGACGTCGCACTGGTGATCGGGCGTATAATCCTTTTCCATTATTTCCTAATAATTTCGTTTTGTTTTCTTGTGGTGCTTCGTCGCGTTCTTTTCTACAAAGAAGAAGAATAAAATATATTAAAAAATAAATAAAAAGAGCCTTCTCCATTTTGCTTCGCTTTTTTCTTAAATTAAGAAGAGGATAAAACAAAGTATGGTTGTTTCTGCCCTAACTCCTAACAACCCTTGTTTATTAGTTTTCAAACCTGACTTGCTTTTGCTCTATTTTATTTTGAACCTCAAACAAACAGAAAGTTTCAATACTTATTGTGCTTCGAGCCTTTAATTTATGGCTTGAACTTGGTTTAGAGTTAATTAAGATAAAAATAACATTACATTAATATGATCTACATGAATAATATATATCCTCAATTGTTCTAAATTCAAACTTAGTTTAAATCTCAATCAATTTGAATTTAATATATAAACTTTAATATTCCATTCCTGCACGTAATGTGATTAATTCCTTTTTATAAATCTTGAAATGTTGGATTCTTTTATTTTTCTCTTACAATCCGTTTTTTTACTTGTTTCAAATACAATTGTTTTTATATATATAAGGGTAAATTATATTTAAAATATTAAACTTTATTTGATTCTAGGATGTTAGTCAAAGCTATAAAAAATAATATTCTTATTGGAATAAGTGCCTATTGTCAATCATCTCCACTGTAAATTCTACCTACAAGAATTAGATGTCGTGCTAACTTTATTTCTTACACCGACATCAGGAATATATTTGAGCTTACTTAAGTACCACTACCGTATGAAGTCTTGATAGACTAGTTTTTGGACTACTGTCCTCAATTTCATGCATAGTTCTCTCATTCCAATCCTCTATGGAAGAATGTTAATTTCTTTATTCGTCTTCTTTTCAAGAAGAACCAAGATATTAGTCTTACCAAGGTTACTAATCCGAGTATGAATTTTGATGATTTGAAACTGGCACAAGAAGAGTGTACTATTCTCCTTCAATAAGGACTAATTGTGCCCACTAAATCTAATTAGGCTTGTCAGGCTTTTTATGTCAACAAAAGGTCTTAACAGAAATGAGGAAAAAAGAGATTAGTCATTAAGTATAAACTTCTAAATGCTTTCCTTCAAGATTATGAATTCCCACTGTCGAAGATTAGTATGCAAGTGTTATTTCTAAAGGAAGTTACCATCTTCTCTAAGTTTGATCTTAAAGCAGGATTTTGGCAACTTGGAATTAACCTTTAAGACAAGTACAAAATGTCCTTTTATATTCTGAATGCCCAATATCAATAGATTGTTATGCCGTTGGACTCAAGATTGCCCCTTCACTATTTCAACGGGCGATGACGACGATATTCTTATTGAAATGGATGTTTATTGTCAGGCATCTCCACTACAGATTCTACCCACAAGAATCAGATGTCGGGCTAACTTCAGTTCTTACACTGATATCATAAATGTATTTGAGCTTACTCAAGTACCACCATCATATGAAACCCTCATTAATATTATAATTAATAGTTTTGACTTAGGTCTTGTTTGGTTGAGGGGTTGGTAATAGGACAAGATGAAATGTAACACACTTCCATCATTCGATTGATGGTTTCATAATGAAATGGAAAGGAATGAGGTAGAAGTAGAGAGTTTTATGTTACGTTCCAATTCATCTTAAACAGTAAAAATAAGAAACATCTTATTCGGGGGGTTTAGGATGGAACGTAAACTAATAAATACATACTACCTAATATACCCTCAATAATTTTTCTTAATACAATTATTTCTCCTAACCCTAACCCCTTTTTCCCCATACTCATTTGTTTCAATTGATCATTTTTTCCTTGCTAAATGTTGATTTATTTGCTTAACACTTTTTAAATTTCTAGACTCTTCTTCTTTTGTTAGGAAAAATAGAAAATATATAAAAAATTATTATTTAATTGTTTGTATCTATTTTTATATAAATAAATTATTTGTCACGGTTGTGACTTGAACAAGTCACAACCATGACTTTTTAATTGGACATGATTTCTGTTTTAAAATCATAGCGTTAAACCTCTTACAACAACCATTTTAATATCAGGGGTATAATAGTCGTTTATTATACAATACATTTCATTCCATCCATGTTCCAAACAACATTTCACTACATTACATTATAAACTCTTCCATCCCTCCTAAATAACGTTTCACTATATTACATTCTATTTCATTATAAACTGCTCCGTTTTGTTCCATTCTATCCCATTAATTAACATCCAACCAAACGATGAAAGTGTGTTATTTCCATCCTGTTCCATTACTAACTCTTTAACCAAACAAGGCCTTAATCTACCATATAATCACGACACTTTAAAAAGTTAACATCTACATGACATATAAAATTACATATCAATAATTAAATTAAAAAATAAAAAAGAAATAGAAGTTGGCACTAGTACTTTATGTACAGTTAACTTATTTTAAATTACAATAATAAAATGATAACCATAGATAAATTGATAGCATAAAACTTACAAATAGGAATAAAAAAATGGGTGGAAATAATGTGGAAAGCAATGAAATAAACAGAGGAGTGGAAATAATGTGGAAAGTAATGACAATAAGAAAAGACTCGAGAACAACACTGCTACTCTATAACTTCCTGTGAAACCTCAAAACTACGGCATCAAGTCCTCTGTATCACTTAACCTATTTCAACTATGTTTTTGTCCCAAAACGATGCCGTTTTAGGTGTGTTTCACATAAACCAATGTCATTTTGAGACGTAAACAAATTTGAAACAGGTTAGATAGCACAAAGGATTTAAACTCAATACTACTTTTAGGGAAAAAAAACCCTTTTTGACACTCTTAGAGAATCAAGTCTTCCAAAATCCCTATAAAGTCTCCGTTTCCTTAATTACCTCCCTCTTCTACCTCTTTTTTTGTGGTTTAGGCACCAATCAATTGACTACTATTATCTTGATTTACAAACAATTATTAACTATGCGACTTCATGGTGAGTCACATCATACACACTTATTTTATCTAATGTCAATTCCATTTTATGAATTCATTTTGTGCTTGTAAAGTGTTTGGTGGTGTGCTTTTTTCATTTTTTTTCACTCTAATTGTTTAGTTCTTAGGTGTAGTGCATATTGCTTAATTACTTTTCAAAAGTCTTTATTTTTGTATGCAAACATAAATGCCTTTAAACCACTTAACACATTGCCTACACTTTTACTTTTCAGTTTTACCATGTCAGTGAACGAGTTGATAAGATGTTTGGTGTTGAAGAAGAGAATGTTAATGACTGCTTATGGTTCCTATTGCCACAACAAAACTTTTTTATTTGGAATTTGATTATTGACTGGTATTATCATATGTCATGTATGTGTTAAGATATCAAAACTGTAAAGTTAATATTGAGCTAATTTTACGACAAATTGAAAAGTTTGAGTATTTATTGTTACTTCTGCTAATTTTAACTAATATTATAAATCAAGTAAAATTCAAAACTTTATCCTACGTATAACTAATAATTATCAAATAATTTGTATTAAATTTGATAAATATTTTGATAAAATAATTATTAAATAAAAGTTATATAATTTAAAATAATGAGATAAAAATTAGAATAAGTTAAGTAGATATTTATGTTTTTTAATCCTTTTTTAACAAGCCCCTTTGTTTAAAGAGAACAAAGAATTATATTTTTAATTTGATCAAAGAAAATGACTAAACTCAAGTTAAAGTAAACTCTGAAAATGTGTAACTAGTGTCTTTGGGGTTATTGTTATAGACTTGCATTATGTTTTTTTATCTTGTTAAAGCCCAAATTGTATTTATCCCCTCCAATAAGTCCTTTAACTATATCATGATGATTCTTTATAGGCCCACAATTTAGCAAGTAACCGTTATTAATGAAATTATACTTAGGGTAAAAAAACATAGAAATCCCTTATATTTTAAAAAATTTTAAAAAAATTCCTTAATTTTTAAAAATTTTGAAAAAAAATCCTAGTTTTCATTTTTTTAATAGAACCTCTTATCTTAAATTTTGGTTGGAAAATGACAACAAAATACACGTGACATGAATATCAAACTTATACCAATCAATTGTTGCTTATGTGATGATTTAACATAATTCTTAAACTCACATTAAACTAATTAAATTTGAGCCAAACTAATAATTTATTATAGTATCTTAAATTATTAATTTAATTTGAGTTTAATTAGTTTAGGTTAAGTTAAGAGCTAAATTAAGTTATCATATTAGTTTTTAATCGAAGTATAGAAGAAAGATTTTTCTAAAAAATTAAAAACTTAAAGAAATTTATTAAAATAGTTAAAAATACAGAGTTTTTCTAAAATTTCTCAAGCTATAGGAGTGGTTTATATCTTTTACCCTTAAATTTGTTATATATACCACTTTAAATATTGACTTCATAATTGTCAAAATTAAAGTTTCTATTAATCCTAATTTAGATAAATATGGAAATTTAAAATAATTAATGTGAAGATCTTGTGTTCTTTTCTAAAAGAAAAATAGTGTTCTTTCATACTTCATATTCTCCTAAAAGTAGGTCTATTCATATAAATTGTTGCATGTTTCAAACGATGTTATTAGGACTCGGTCAATAAACTAGTAAATAAATCCCTGTTTCTATGGAACTCTTATCTCCTAAAATCACTCTTTGGTAGATAATTGCTTATTTTTCTGTATTCCATTTGTTATATAAAGCTATATATAGAGCCACAGTTATTTCAATTCAATAATAAAGCAAAATTTTCTTCCTTATTCCTCTGTTATTCTTCAGTTATTTTCTTGTTCATTAACATTTTTAGTATCAAAGCCTTGTTGGTTGTTACAAGGCTTGTAAAGTAGAAGTAGCAGTCTTCTAGGAGCATATCAGAAAAAGTATGGCTACAGCATACATACAGCCGGAGATTCCAAAATTTGATGGCCACTATGATCATTGGGCGATGCTCATGAAAAATTTTCTACGATCAAAGGAATATTAGGGTGTGGTGGAAAATGGAATTCCTGCAGCAGCAGAAGGTGCCACTTTTATTGATGCATTGAAGAGAAACTACGAGGAATATAAGTTGAAGAATTTAAAAGCCAAGAATTATTTATTTCAAGCATTGGATCACACTATCCTAGGTATAGTTATCAATAACGACACATATAAAAATATTTGGGACTTTATGAAGCAAAAATATCAAGGCACAAGATGAGTTGAACGTACTTACTTGCAAGCATTGCTAAGGGATCTTGAAGTTCTTCATATGAGGACAAGAGAGGTAGTGAATGAGTATTTTGCTTGCACTCTTATTATTGCCAATAAGATGAAGGAGAATGGTGGAGATAAGGGAGATGCTGTAGTTGTTGAAAAGATTTTGAGGTTGATGACTCCCAAGTTTGACTATGTCGTCTGTTCCATTGAGGGGTCCAAAGATACAAGCATTCTGACCATCGATGAATTACAAAGCATTTTACTTGTGCATGAACAATGCATGAGTTATAATATTGAAGAAGAGCATGTTTGTTCGCCTGAGGTTACATGCGCTAAGTTTTACTATCTATAACCTCAGTAAATTCCTCAAGTGCATAGGTCGTTCGCTTAGTACTTAAGGTGTTGATTCCACGAGCAAGGGAATTAGTCCTAAAATCTAACGGTAGCTAAGTTTGCAATACCTAATTAAACAACTACTGCAGAAATTAAAATTAATCAATAATCAAATATGATAAATTAAAGCACCAATAGAATGAACAAAAGTCAACTCACACAAATAATCTGAATTTCAACCTAGAAGTGACTAATTGAGAGAAAGGGGGAATTTATTCAAAATTAAAGAAAATCTACCCAATTATGAAATTTCTGACTTAACGGGCTTAGACGATCTTAGGGTGAATTACTCTATCTGGCGTTATAATTCTTAACCTTAATTAATAATCCCTAATTCAAATTATAAAAATTGCGATCTCTCGATCCGCAATTGGTCCAAAACTTAAATTAGTTCTAACGTTGTCTACTAACCTAGTGGGAATCTGTGCTCGATCTCTCATTACACAACACTACAGGTTTGATTCAATTCTCTACCTATCGATTTACCTAACTATCGTTAACCTAAATCGATGATTTTCACGGGCTCACCCTCTCAGTTTATTGCCAAGTTATGACAAATCAAATTGAACCAAAATTAACTCGAATAAAACATAATCAAATCATTTTTATTAATCTCAAGAATAAAAACTCGAAGGTGAGTTCAGACAAAAAATTCAACACTCAACGACAATGATTCTAATTAATCTCCAAATTTCATACATCAATGAAATCAAAATAAAAATTAGAAAATATTGTCGGAATGGATCTCAGAGATCGCGACTACAGGAAACCACCTGTTTCAGGAAGTACGTCGTGTCAAGCGTGTCTCCGTGCCTCTCTTCCTTCGTCTCATTCCTCGATCGCCTGATCTCTATCTAGGTCTCTCTTAGATTTTTGGTAGAATCTCTCTTTTGTGCAGCTCTCTCAGCTCTCTAATGACTGTTGGCATTTGTCATATCATGTTCTATTTATTTTATGGAAGCCCTAGGTCAAACTTAGGGTTGAAACGGTCCAAAAAATCACTCAAAATTTGCATTTTTGTGTCAGCCTAACGTAGGGCACGATCGTGGCCCTGCCTACCACGATCGTAGCTAGCACTTTTTCCTTTCTGTCATGATCATGGCCTGACTTGACACTCTCTGTCAGGATCATGGCTCCTGGCGCACGATCGTGGCCTGGCTACCTCTGACTCTTCCTCCTTTGTCACGATTGTGTCCTGTGTCTTTTAGCCTAAAACTCTTTAAATCATCACCGTTCTTCCTTGTTTACCCTGCAACATTAGCACACACATTAAGGTACCTAAAAAATATACAAATTAAGCTCAAAGATTCAAACTAACCCATAAAAACACTTAAACACAAAAACTAAACTAATTAAACCCTAAATGCATACTCAACACTCGATTTAACAAAAAATACATAACAAATTAAATCCTAAAACATCATACAAAACACTACTATTAACATCTCCACACTTAAACATTTGCTTGTCCTTAAGAAAACAAAATAGCAACACCTAACAAAATAAACATACCATGCAATAATGTGATAATGACTCTAATCTTCATGAACTAAATTTAATCTTGGACACATCCATTTGAATTATTTCAAATCATTAACATGCAAAATACGCATCTATGGGCTTTGAACTAAATATACAACTAAATCAAGACCAAGTGTTAACCTATTTACCCTTTTTAATTGTGCACACCCATTAATAATTTTTCGGTCCCTCAAACTCGGTAACTGTTCCTAGGTATAGTTCCATGAAACTTCAAGCCTATTATAAGTCCAATAGGTTTTTATTTAAACTTACAATTTTTATTTTTTCTTTATTTATTTTTTTTACCTGGGACTTAACCTTTTACTCGATGGCAAACATTTATTATGAATGTCAATCTGGTTACTCGACTGAGTCATTTATTAACAGCTTAGTTGAAATGTCATTATAGCCTTTTTACGTGAAGACAAACATTTATGATGCGTGTCGATCCGGTTACTCAGCTACATCATGTTTTCAACTAGCTACTAGCTCTATTCATAACCTGAAGATCAACAGAATAGTGATTATTAACACTTATCAAAAAAAAAATTATTGCCTACCTTATTGCTTTTAGCTATTCGTTTCTATGAAAAATACTAGTTGAGTTACTTAACCTAAAAGGCCTCAAATTATGAATAAATGTGACAATCTATAGGGTGTTAAATTTACACTAAGTCCTAATTAGGCTGTATATTTATCCAAAAGGCCTCCTAATTCACTAATTTCGCAGGCTAATGATTGTTCACAACCTAATAGACCATGTCCAAAATTAAAAAAAATTGACTCAATTTAAGCCATTGACGCATTTACACATTTCACACCATGTAATATAAAACTATCATACGGTATGCAAAATCACATTCAAAAGAAAAATGCAAAATCCCTCCCCACACTTGAACAACACATTGTCCTCAATATAAGAAGGAAACACATATGACACATACATAAATGAAATGTGAAAATAGAGATTAAAATAAAAAAGAACAGATAAAATTAACAATAAAAATTAATAAAAAATAAAAATAACAAAATAATAAAACAACACAAAACAAAAGAAAAATGGGGAAAAATTTTGGGTTAGATTTGGATCCTAAGAAGATGGAGGTGGTGATGGTGTAGTGGTAATTGAACCCCCTGAGCTTCGAAATACTGATAGTATATTGAAATTAAGAAAAACTCATATCACTAACATTTTCAAACAAAATTTATCCACCTGCTGGTTTATGGTCCTTAGCTTGACCTTTAACTCAAGAGGCATTTTCAAGTAGTAGGCGACAAAGAAATCACTTCCTTATCTGTGGGAAGTGCTCCTCCAAAATATAGCTTGTAACGGTGCCCATTGACTTTAAAAGTCTCTTTATTAGCATTTTTCAATTTGAGAGCTCCATGATCGAAAACTTGAATGACCGTGAATGGTCCACTCCATCTAGACTTTAACTTCCCTAGAAATAACCTTAACTGGGAATTATATAGTAGATCGGTGTCCCCTACTTTGAAATCCTTTTTCTTGAGACGAGCATCATGCCTTTTCTTAACCTTTTCTTTGTAGAGTTTGGCATTCTTATAGGCATTAAAATGAAACTCTTCAAGCTCGTCCAGTTGTTGAAGTCTCTTCTTACTGGCTTGCTTCCAATCAAAGTTTAATGCTTTAATTGCCAGTATGCTCGATGCTCTAGTTCGACCGGTAGATGACATGCTTTCCTGTACATGAGTCTGTATAGAGTTGTTCCAATAGGTGTCTTAAAAGCTGTCCTATAGGCTCATAAAGCATCATCCAGCTTTACTACCCAATCCTTTCGGGAATTATTCACTATCTTTTCTAGAATTCATTTTAGCTCTCAGTTGACAACTTCCACTTGGCCACTAGTTTGCGGATGGTAAGGTGTAGCCACTCGGTGGTGTACTCCGTATCATTTTAAGAGGGCATCAAAGGATTTGTTGCAAAAATTTGTGCCTCCATCACTTATTACTGTACGTGGCACTCCAAACCGATTAAATAGTCATTTAATGAAATTTTGTACCACCTTCCCATCATTGGTCGGAGATGCTATCGCTTCGGCCCATCTCGAGACATAATCGACTCCCACCATAATGTACATTTTCCCCATCAAAGATGGAAATGGACCCATAAAGTCAGTGCCCTAAACATCGAAGACCTTTACCACTTGAATATTTGATATCGACATGTCATCCCTCTTAGATATGTTACCTATCCTCTGGCATCAATCACATTGTGCTACATAGGTTTGTGCATCCTTAAATAGCTGTGGCCAGTAAAATCCACTTTTAATTATCCAAGATGCCGTTTTGTTGGTTCCATAATGTCCAGCATATTGACCTTTATGACATTGCTTCAGGATGTCTAATATTTCCTCATTCGGAATACAACGTCGCATTAACCTATCTGCATAAGTTCTATATAGGGTTGGTTCATCCCATGTATAGCGGTTACAATCATGCAAGAACTTCTTCCGTTGCTGGTAGGAGAGATCTGAGGGAATTTTACAACTTGCCACATAATTGGCGATATCTGCAAACCACGGTGAATTCAAACTCTCTAGTAACATCAGCGTTTCATCGGGGAAATTCTTGTTAATATCATTGCTTGGCTTGCATTCCCCTCCCTCAAGTCTGGATAGGTGATCAGCTACCACATTTTCAGCTCCCTTTTTATCCCTCGCTTCTAAATCGAATTCTTACAAAAGTAACACCTATCGAATTAACCTGGGTTTTGCATCTTTCTTGTTGAAAAGGTAGTTTAGTACTGCATGGTCGGTGAATACAATCACCTTTGATCCCAAAAGGTATATTGAAACTTATCACATGCATACACTACTGCGAGTAATTCCTTTTCTGTAGTGGTATAATTTAGTTGGGGCCATGCAAGAGTCTTACTAGTATAGTAGATTACATGCAAATTCTTGTCTTTTCGTTGACCCAAAACATAACCTATGGCCTGATCACTTGCATCACACATTACTTCAAATGGCAATGTCTAATCGGGTGGTGATAAAATTGGTGCTGAAGTTATTGCCTCCTTTAGAGTATTGAATGCAGACATACACTTATCATCAAACTCAAAAGGTACATCATTGACTAAGAGGTTTATTAAAGGTCTTGCAATTTATGAAAAATCCTTGATGAAGCGTCGGTAGAACCCAGCATGACCTAAGAATCCTTACGCCCCTGTTACATTATTTGGTGGTGGAAGCTTTTCTATCACCTCTGTCTTTGCTCTGTCAACTTCAAACCTTTGATGTGAGATTTTATGACCTAGCACTATCCCTTCTTGTACCATGAAATGACATTTCTCCTAATTCAACACGAGATGGGATTCTTCACACCTTTAAAGAACTCTATCCAAGTTAGTTAAACACTTTTCAAAAGAATCTCTAACGACTGAAAAGTCATCCATGAATACCTCCATTATATCTTGTATCATGTCTGTGAAGATTCACATCATACATCTCTGAAATGTGGCTGGGGCATTGCAGAGTCCGAAGGGAATCAGTCTGTATGCAAACGTACAGTAAGGACAAGTGAATGTGGTTTTCTCTTGATCGTCAAGGTAGATAACAATTTGATTATAGCCTGAGTACCCATCTAAGAAACAATAGAACGAATGGCCAGCTACCCTTTCTATCATTTGGTCTATAAATGGGAGAGGAAAGTGATCCTTCTTAGTCACTGAGTTAAGCTTCTGATAATCTATACATACTCTCCATCCTGTGACTATTCTTGTAGAAATTACTTCTCCACTTTCGCTTTCTATCACCGTCATCCCCCATTTTTAGGCACGCATTGCACCGGGCTAACCCACTCACTATCAGAGATGAGATAAATTATCCCTGCATCAAGGAGTTTAATGATTTCCTTCTTGAATACTTCCTTCATGTTAGGGTTCAACCTCTGTTGACGCTCTCGCACCGTTTTACAACCATCCTCTAAATTTATCCGGTGTATGCAAACATTCAGACTTATTCCTCTAATGTCAGCAATTTGTCATCCGATAGCTTTCATCCAATTCTTGACAACCTCTACCACTTTACTTTCCTATTTTTCACTCAATTAGTTGGAGATTATTATTGGTAAGGTTTTACCTTTACCAAGAAAGGTATACCTGAGGTGTGCAAGTAAAGGCTTAAGTTCTAATATCAGAGGCTTCTTTGAGGATGGTGGAGTGGGTGCTACGGTCCAAACTAATTTGTCTTGATGCATTGGAACATTTATTCCCTTTATCTCATCATCTTCTATAGATTCAGGATTCTGGTGTTCATTGTCATCCTCCACTTCCAAAGACTTCACTTCTGCAATGCAACTCTCAATTTGTTCTCGCAGTTGATGATGTAATAATTCGACCTTCATACATGCACTACTTGTTATTGGATTCTTTAAGGCCTTATTCATATTGAATTTAACCTGATCTTCTCCTATTTGAAGTGTCAATTTACCTTCGTGGACATCAATTATGGCCTTCCCCGTATTTATAAAAGGTTGGCCTAAGATTAGTGGACAGTTTTTATCTTCTTTAAAATTTAGAACTATAAAATCTACTGGAATAATGAACTTGTCCACTCACATCAATACATCTTCTAATATTCCCAACAACGTTTTAATAGAATGGTCTGCCAATTGAATTAGCATCGAGGTAAGCTTAACCTCTCCCAGTCCTAACTTCTTAAATATTGACGAAGGCATAAGATTGATGCTAGCTCCCAGATCGCACAAAAACTTAGTGAATTCCATTTCACCAACTACACAAGGTATTGTGAAACTTCCTAGATCTGTCAATTTTGAAGGCATTTGACTGGTGAATATTGAACTGCAAGTGCCAGTCAAGGCTACCGTTTGATTTTCCTCCTAAGTACGTTTATTAGATAATATATCCTTTAAAAATTTTGTGTATTTCAACAGATGTTCTAATGCCTCAACAAAGGAGAGATTTGTCTATAGCGTCCTTAGCTTCTCAATGAACTTTTTAAATTGTTCATCTAACTTCTTCTTTTGCAATTGTTGAGGAAAAGGTACCTTGGGTTGATATGGTGGAGGTGTAACATACGGTGGGTATTCACTCATGTCCACTTCCTTCTCCTTTTCTTGATTCTCCTCTACTGGCTGGGCGGGCTCCTCTCTTGTCCTTGTGGGTGGTTCAATTTCCTTCCCACTTTGAAGTGTGATAGCCTTTAGCTGCTCCTTTGATTTTTATCCTGAAGTGCTAGGAATATTTCCCAACATCTGCATAGAAAAGGCATTTGTCAATTGACTCACTTGGGTATCTAAATTATGAATGGAAATGCTTGTCTCTTAGTGACTTGCTCAAATTTATTTTCCAACTTCTTATGTGCATCATATAAAGTCCCCAGCTTATCTAAAATTTTGTCCAATTTCAAATCCATCGAGCTTGTTTTGTCTTGTTGAAAGGTCGATTGTAACAGCTCTGACCACCTGCTCACAGATATTGTCTGCTTTTGACCTTGGCCCAGCCAAGCCCTCATGGTTTTACTCTTCCCACCTAGGGAGAGGTTTCCATAGCCTTATAATGCCTAATTCGTTCCCCTCTCTAATCGATATGGGAATCTAACATTTCACCCCCTTAGAGGCCCAACGTCCTCGTTGGCCCATAGGCCTGGGTCTACCCTTGGAGGCCCAGTATCCTTGCTGGCACACAGGCCTGGATCCACCTTCTAGAGGCCAGCGTCCTTACTAGCCCATAGGCCTAGATTCACCCCCTTAGAGGCCCAGCGTCTTTGCTGACATACCGATCCAGGTACTAGCTCTGATACCATTTGTAACAGCCTGGACTACCCATTCATAAATATTGTCCGCTTTGGGCCTTGGCCCAGCCAAGCCCTCACGGTTTTGCTCTTCCCACCCCTTGGAAAAACGCGTCTTGTGAGGAAGAAATTTCCATAGCCTTATAGGGCCTACTTTGTTACCTTCTCCAATTTAATTGTCACAACCCGAAAACACATCAGGCCTATGACAACTGCCGCATACCCGAGCTAAAAATACTCACAGTACCTTTAACCCGACTATGCAAGGCTAACTGAATATCTTTAAAAACACATTTGGACAGTACAAAAAAGTTCCCACATAAGTCATTTACAAACCATAAGATAGTTAATAGTTAATTTACAAATTTTTTTAAAGCATATCAATATAATCATGAGCCACTATACAACAAAAGAACAAAATAGAGACTACCCACGTGCGGTAACGCCCCAAATATGTCAAAAGACCGCGTGAACCACCCAGAGTTTCAAGCTCACAAAATTAACTTTCATGGTTGGGAAACAGAGGGGGTGGGTACATTATGTACTCAGTAAGCAGAAGAAACATATATCACAAATAGAACCCAATACACACCAAAACGGTCTAAATAAACTAAGGGCAGTTTTACACATCTAACATGCACATAATTAGCTATGAAGTGAATATGCATGACGTAAAAACATATAGACCTAGTCTATAACTCATGCCATATTGGTTAGGAACCACATAGGCCTAACCTATTAATCACTCATTCAGTGAACATAGGTTCTAGTTCCACTACCCATGAGTAGAAAAACATCACATGTAAAAGTCAAATCTCGTTAGGAAGCCAAATCTCAGAATAAGCCAAAACAATTATATGTGTCACCACTAGTCAGCCAAACTAGTGTGCACACCCACCGAATCTCGGTGTTGGCTCAACTTTCATCTCTGGTGAGTCCAAACTATGGTCGACAAGAGCGTCATAACCCTAGGTGATGACCTCGTCGGTGACCAGACCTCTAGGTGTGAAATCACCCGCTCACAGCTATTGTCCGCTTTGGGCCTTAGCCCAACCAAACCCTCGCGGTTTTGCTCTTCCCACCCCTTGGGAATGAAGTGGGTGGATCCAAGCTTGTGTGCCAGCAAGGACGCTGGGCCTCCAAGGGAGGTGAAATGTTAGATTCCTATGTCAATTGGAGAGGAGAACGAAGTAGGCCTTATAAGGCTATAGAAACCTCACCCTCACAAGACGTGTTTTTCCAAAGGGTGGGAAGAGCAAAATCGTGAGGGCTTGACTGGGCCAGGGGCCAAAGTGGACAATAACTGTGAGCTAGTGATTCGGTCTGTTATATTGATTGTTCTTGGGGTCTGAACTGCCCTCTATTGTTGTTGTTAGAACAAGAGAAGTTTGAATGATTCTTCCACCCAGGGTAATATGTGTTGGAGTAGGGATTATTATCCCTCCATGCCCAAATTGAGCTCCTAGGTAATGAACTTGCTCCGTGTTGTCTTCTCTCATCAAATAGTAGTCCATCGTATCATATGTGGCCTTTACTGTAGCTAAGGATGATGCCTTCATATTACTAAGTTGTTGCGTCAAGTTGTCAATCTTAGCTTGCATCTCTGTCATCTGATCGACAATGACAACTCCCTTCTGCTCCCTAAAGTTAGTAGGTTGCCTACTGCGTTCACTAGTCCATAAGCAGTTATTGCTGGCCATCTCCTCTATTAATTCCTCTGCTTCATCGACCATCTTTCTCAATAATGATCCTCCCAACGCCGCATCGATGGTGCCTCTAGTCTGTGGGTTTACTCCGTTATAAAATATCTACAACAGGAACTCCTTAGGTAAATTGTGGTATGGGCATCTCCTCTGCAGATCCTTTTAATCCTCCCACGCTTCATAAATGGACTCCCCATCTCCTTGTTAGTAATTTGAAATTTTCTTAATAATTTTGGTGGTCTTTGTTAGTGGGAAGTATTTATCTAAGAAAGCTCACACTAGCTGGTCCCATGTTGTAACGTTATCGGGGCTCAGTGAGTAATACCAAGCCTTTACTCGATCCCTAAGCATAAAGGGAAATAGCCTAATTCTCACTACATCTTTCGACATCTGGTGATATCGAAAAGTATCACAGATCTCGAGAAAACTCACAATGTGAGCATTCGGGTCTTCATTTGCAAGTCCATAGAATTGGACATTCTGTTGAAGCATGTTCAGGAGGGTTGGCTTAATTTCAAAGGAGACCACTTGAACAGGTGGTCTAGCCATGCCTTGGTTCGCAGGATTGAACCCTGGCCTCATAAAATCTATGAGGGTCCTCTATTGTTGCCTACCAGTGTTGACTTCTTGATCCATGTTTCTTTGGAATTCTTTAGCCATTTGTGCTTTCTCGAACTCTTCTTCTTCTTCTCGCCAAGCTTTCCTAAAGGTTCGTTCTAAGTGTGTTATGTCTAAATCTAACATCTCAATTATGCGACTCGAACCCCTCGTGACTCTTTTGTTCATACAAGAGCACGATTCCTAAGTAAAACTAACAAAAAATAAAACAAAAATTAAAAACTATCATAACACTTTAAGCTATAGAACTAATTTGTCTTCCCTGGCAACGACGCCTAAAACTTGTTCACCTGAGGATACACGCGCTAAGTTTTACTATTTATAACCTCGGTAAATTTCGCAAGAGCACAGGTCGTTCGCGTAGTACCTATGGTGTCGATCCCACGAGGAAAGGAACTAGTCCTAAAATCTAACGGTAGTTAAGTTCGCAATACCTAATTAAACAATTATTGCAGAAATTAAAATTAATCAATAATCAAATATGAGAAATTAAAGCACCAACAGAATGAACAAAAGTCAACTCACATAAATAATCCGAATTTCAACCTAGAAATGACCAATTGAGAGAAAGGGAGAATTTATTCGAAATTAAAGAAAATCTACCCAATTATGAAATTTCTGACTTAACAGGCCTAGACAATCCTAGGGTGAATTACTCTCTCTCGAGTTATAATTCTTAATCTTAATTAATAATTCCTAATTCAAATTATGGAAATTGGTCCAAAACTTAAACTAGTTCTAATGTTGTCTATTAACCTACTAGGAATTTATGCTCGATCTCTCGTTGCACGACTCTACCGGTTTGATTTAATTCTCTACCTATCGATTTACCTAACTCTCGTTAACCTAAATTGATGATTTTCACCAGCTCACCCTCTCAGTTTATTGCCAAGTTATGACGAATCAAATTGAATCAAAATTAACTCGAATAAAACACAATCAAATCAATTTTATTAATCTCAAGAATAAAAACCCAAAGGTGAGTTTAGACAAAAAATTCAATGCTCAATGATAACGATTTAAATCAATCTTCAAATTTCATACATCAATGAAATCGAAATAAAAACTAGAAAATACTGTCAGAATGGATCTCGGAGATTGCAACTAAGGGAAACCACCTATTTTGGGAAGTACATCGCGTCAAGTGTGTCTCCGTGCCTTTATTCCTTCGTCTCCTTCCTCGTTCACCTGATCTCTATCTAGCTCTCTCTCGGATTTTTGACAGAATCTCTCTTTTACATAGCTCTCTCGGCTCTCTAATGACTACTGGCGGTTGTCACATCATATTTTATTTATTTTATGGATGCCCTAGGTCAAACTCCGAAACGATCTGAAAAATCACTCAATTTGAGTTTTTGTGTCAGCCTGACGCATGGCACGATCATGGCCCTACCTGCCATAATCGTTGCCAGCACTTTTTTTTTTCTGTCATGATCATGGCCTGACTTGACGCTCTCTGTCACGATCATGGCTCTTGGTGCACAATTGTGGCCTAGTTTCCTCTGGCTCTTCCTCTTTTGTCACGATCGTGGCTTGTGTCTTTTAGCCTGAAACTCTTTAAATCACCATCATTCTTCCCTGTTTACCCTGCAACATTAACACACACTTCAAGGTACCTAAAAAATATACAAATTAAGCTCAAAGATTCAAACTAACCCATAAAAATACTTAAACATAAAACATAAACTAATTAAACTCTAAATGCATACTCAACACTCAATTTAACACAAAATGCATAACAAATTAAACCCTAAAATATCATACAAAACACTACTATCAATGCTCTAAAGGTTAGTCATGGAGACCAATATGGAGGAAGAGGATGAGGATCTGGAAGAGGACAAGGACGTGGAAGAGGATGATAAGGTTTCAATAAGGCTATGGTAGAGTACTACAATTATCATGAGCTCGGTTATTTTTGATGGAAATGTCTAGATAAAGAGAAAGAGGAGGCTAAACTAAGACTCAATAAGAGATGTTGTTGATGGCATGTATTGATAAGACTCATAAAGAAGATATATGGTTTTTGGACTCTGGCTATAGCAATCTGACAGAGCATGTCAAGTGCACTACAAAATTTACTTGACTCTACACACTGAAATTTGTAGTTATGATGAGTCAGGATCTAATCTACAAAGAATGTTCGGTTAATTTTCGCAATAAAATTATGTTGGGCCCCAAAATTTTTTTATTTTATTTTAGTAATCATGATTTGAATAAACTTTGTAGTATTGTTAGATAAATCATTTTAATTGGAGTTAATTATTATGTCAAGTTTAGGAGGATTAATTCATGACTTGATGGAATTAAAGTGTTGATGTTGTATGGTGCATAAGGGTAATTTTGGCATGCCACTTAAGGTTAAAAGACAAGAAACATTAAAGGAAGGATAGGAATGACTTTTAACACTCATAGACAAGAAACATTAAAGGAAGGGTAAGAATGACTTTTAACACTCATTAAGGGCATAATGGGTAAAGGAAAAATATTGTCTTGCTTTAAGAAGAAACAAAAACGAAAATTAAGGAAAGGAAGGAGTGAGAAACGTGAAAGAAGAGAAAGAAAGGAGAAAGAGTCGTGAGAGAAGCTAGGAAAGGAGGAAAAATTGTGAGAAATTTGGAAGGAAGAAGAAAAGAAGTGGAAATCAACTTGTTAGAGGTAAGTTTTCATCTTACTTCTTGTTGGTCTGACAAAGGAAGTAGAGAAAATGAGTTTTTGAGTTGGAAATGAATATGGAAGAAGATGGTTTAAGGGGAACCCATTTGATCTTAGGGTTTCCAAGTTAGGTTTTGAGTTTTCTAACCTAGATAGACTATGGGTAGGTTAGGTTTAAATTTAATTTTAGCATTTCTTTGATTCTTAAAGTTTTATAAATTTTGAATTGAATATGGATTAAATAGAAATTGGTATAATTGAAGGGAATCAAGAAAACCTTACTCAAGAGCAAGAGGAAAGGCAATCTTAAGCTTGGATTTTCAGCAAGATTAGGTGGGTAATGTATTTATAGTTATTGTGTGATTGG
>JAOTAY010000001.1:9695883-9709995 GCA_025629805.1 Erythroxylum baracoense
TGAAATGAAATGAGGAATGCAGTTGGTTTTAAAATTTGGTGACTTTTCTGTATAATAGTTGATGCCATGATTAATTTAGATATGTGATTGCTCTAACATGCCATTATTATAGATTATATACTAGAATGTCCATAGGGTGTTTCGGTATGTGATTTATGGTAGTGGGGTGTTACAAAAACCCTCCTGTCTCTGTGCTATCATTTTCTCCTTTATGTTTGTGTACTTCATTCCATTTGTTGCATTTGTTTTTTATTTTGCGTGGATTATGTTTTTGCATGCACTGCTCTCTCTATTTTATGATTTAATTTTTGGTCCATTAGTACTGTTCACATCTTCTTCATTATTGTGCGTTTCCATTTAAAACACTCCCTATGTCTGCGTTGAACGCAGACTAAATGTCTGCTGTTGTGTCATCTTGGCCTTGGCGTGCTTGTTTACTGTTGCATCGATTTCTCTCTTTGCTCCACTTGCTGTGCTACGTTTTACTCCTAGTTGCTCCTTGCTTCTGCGATGTCAATTTGGGTCCTTCATTTGCTGCTTAAACAATTAATCCAAATGCTTCCCATTAAGTTTGAACTCACGTTCTTACATGGGACATGCATAGTCGTAAGCAACTTTAATTCATTTTCTTTGTGTTTTCATTTCTTGTCTTTATTTGCTCTAATCTTCTTCTTGCTCTAAGAAAATAAGTGAATGCAAATCTTCAAAAAATGACCCAATTATTGTGCTTTCAACTCACTTAACTTTTTTACTTCGAAATTATGCTAAAATCACATATGAATCAAAGTAAGTATCTTAAACAATTTAGTGTCATTAATCGATAAGTGTTATGAAATAATTAAATAATCAATTAGGCACATATCACAATCATATGTGCAGAAGAAAGGAATATTTTTCAGATTTTGATGAGAAGTTTAAGGATTTAGTAAAGCTAGGAAACAACGCTAGTATGGTCATTACTAAGCAAGGTAATGTAAGACTAAACATAAGCAGAATCACTCACATTATTGTAAGAGTTTTTTATGTGCTAGAATTGAAGAACAATTTATTGAGCATTGAGCTATTACAAGAGAATGACCTAACAATTTTATTTCAACATGGACAATGTAAGGTGTTTCATCATGAAAAAAGGCTTAATTATGAATGCAAAGATGTCTTTCAATCGAATGTTCATTCTACATACTATATATCAACCAATAGCATCCACTTATTTTAACACAATTACAGAAGATGAGACACAACTTTGACATTATAGATATAGACACTTAAGCTTTAAAGGCTTACAAACTTTAGAACAAAAAAGGATGGTTATTGGCTTACCATTGATGAAATCTCCTTCAAATTTATGCAAGGATTGTCTAGTGGGAGGCAACAACGTGACTTATTATAGAAGAAAAGCACTTAGGGAGCCTCGCAATTCAATTAGTTTACGCTGATATTTATGGGCCAATTAAAGCCTAATTCCAACCGTAGAAAAAGGTACTTAATTACTTTCACAGATGATTAAGTAAAAAAACATAGGTTTATTTCTTAACTGAAAAAGATGAAGCTTTTGATTTCTTTAGAAGATTCAAGATTTATGTAGAAAAAGAAACAAATTTGTCTCTTAAAGCCTTACATACAGATTATGGTGGAGAGTTTGCATCACAAGAATTCAAAAACTTTCGTGATGCAAATGGCATATAGAGACAACTGACAACCACATATACACTGTAACAAGATGAAGTTACAGAATGAAAAAATCAGATCATTATGAATCTAGTTCGTAGCATGTTATCTTAAAAAAATATTCCCAAAATATTTTAGCTAGAGGTAGTAAATTAGGCAATACATGTCTTGAATCACAATCCAACATTAGTAGTATAAAATAAGACATTAGAAGAATCCTGGAGCGTAATCAAGCCTTCAGTTCATTATTTTAGAGTTTTTGGTTGTATTTCTCATGTTCATGTGCTTGATAATACAAAAATTAGTTTAGATGATAAAAGCGTGCGGTGAGTCTTACTTGGAGTTAGTGAGGAATCAAAGGTGTATGAAATTTATGATCCAAATTCACAAAGGATTATAATTAGCAAGGATGTAGTATTTGAAGAAAATGGAAAGTGGGAATGGGATAAGAAGTATGAAGATGCCTTTTTGTGTGATTTTAAATAGGATGAAAATGAGAAGGAAGCGGTTGAAGGGATGTGCTAATCTGACATTGATGTGGCAAATGAAGAAGAAATAGATTCAAAAAAAAGAGCAAATTTAGGAAAAGCATATTTAGAAGAGATTCCTCCTAATAGCGAGGATAATGTAGCTCGCTCGAATGAAAGGAGGAATAAAGGACCACCAGTTTGGATGAAAGACTGTGAAACATGCGATAGTTTTTTTAAAGATGACAAAAATTATTTTCTCAAGTTTGCAGGTGTTGATTCGATTTATTATGAAGATGCTGTGAAAGATGAAATATATAAGAAAGCTATGGATACTAAAATACAAGCAATAGAAAAGAATACACTTGGGAGTTAACTAAATTACCTATAGAAGCCAAATGGATTTACAAGACTAAATTCAACGAATAACGAGAAATAGAAAAACCCAAGACAAGGCTTGTAGTAAAGGGGCATGCTCAGTAATATGGAGTCGATTATATAAAAGTTTTTGCTCCAGTGACACGAATGGATAAAGTTCATTTGGTTATCACATTTCTGCTAAAAAAGGATGGCCTCTTTATCAATAGGATGTGAAGTCTACCTTTTTACATAGAGAATTGAATGAAAATGTCTTTGTAAAACAACCCTTTGGTTACATACAAAAAGGGGATGAGCAAAAGGTTTAAAAGTTGAAGAAAGCTTTTTATAGGCTTAAGCAAGCACCACGTGCTTGGTACAACATCATAGAGGCTTATTTCATGAAGGAAGGAATCCGAAAATGTGACCATAAGCACAGTCTCATTAAAATAAGCATGGATAGGAATATATTAATTGCAAGTTTGTAAATTGATGACCTTTTTTTACTGGAAATAATGAACTGATGTTTACAAACTTAAAAAACTCCATAATGCATGAGTTTGACATGACTGATCTCGGTAATGTGAGATATTTCCTAGGACTTGAAGTTATGCAAAGATCAAATGGAATCTTCATTAACCCAAAAAAAGCTCTCGAAGGGTTGCAAAGGTTTGGAATGGATCAAAGCAATTCAGTCCAAAATTCTATTATCCCTAACTTTAAACTCTCGAAAGATGAAGAAGGAGTTTGAGATATTTAAAGGGAACATTTGCGATTGGCATTTTCTATAAGGGAGTCAATGATGAAGTCATTGCTTATATAGATAGTGATTGTTAGAGATTTGGAATATAGGAAAAGCACATCAGGTTCTATTTTCTTATTAAGTTCAGGAGCTACTTCTTGGTCATCTAAAAAACAACTAGTGGTAAGTCTGTCAACTTCTGAAACAGAGTTTATTGATGCGGCAGCATGTGCATATCAGATTATATTGTTAAAACAAGGTGTTAAAAAGCTTGGATTATAATCAAGGCAAGTCAATTGCTATTCATTGTGATAATAGCTATACAATCAAGCTGTCGAAAAACCCACTTATGCATGGTCGTAGTAAGCATATAGATGTGCGATTTTATTTTCTTCGAGAGCTTACAAAGGTTGGTACAATAGAATTGGTTTATTGCAGCAATCAAGATCAATTAGTAGATGTGATGACAAAACCTTACAAGTTAAATGTTTTTTTAAAGTTACGTGACTTGTTATGAGCTTATTCTGGGAGTGATATGAACTAAATGCTTTTAGCATTCAGTTTAAGGGAGGAGTTATTAGGACTCAGTTAATAAACCAGTAAATAAATCCCTGTTTCCATGCAACTTTTCTCCTAAAATCACTATGATAGATAGTTGCTTATTTTTGTGTATTCTGCTTATTACGTAAGGCTATATATATAGCCATAGTTATTTCAATTCAATAATAGGGAAAATTTTTCCTCCACATTCCTCTATTATTCTTCAGTTATTTTCTTATTCACTAACAGAATCTCCTTCTTCTGAAAGTCAAAACATAAAATCCAGTATCTAAGTCTTTAGTTGAGATAAAATATAGATACACAATAATTTGTTTTCATATAGATACACAATAATTTATTTTCATTTTTTAATCTTTCACAAAGACTTTGAAATTTATTTTATCGTGTAAAAAAAGGTATATTATATTGCAAATTTCAAATTTTGTCTATATCACTAAAGTAAATTACATTTAAAATTTTGAATTTTGTATGGTTTTACAATATTAACTAGAATTACTAAAAGTAGCAGTTAAATATAGAAAATTTTAATTTGTTGTAAAACTAGTTTATTGTTAATTCTATAATCAATGGTGTTGATATGGTCTATCACATTATTGTAGCCCTTGATAGATCAATCCTCTAATGTAACAATAATATATTTAAAATATAAAAAGAACATAAGCCATCAAACTCCATTCCAAAACAAAGTATGAATATTTTTGTTTTATTTATATTCTTGTTTTAAAACTTCTTTTAGTTCTCTGCATTTAATCTTATTGTTTGGTGGGGCAATGAACGTGGTTTTTCAAGATTCTCAAGATCGAATTTTGAACTTTCTGCACTTATTCAATGCAACCCATTCTACTATACATTGTTAAAATTAAATTTTAAACATACACATCAACTAATAAACCAACTTAAATCATATGACAATGTAATTGTTCCCTTTAAATGAAACTTTCACATGCACAACACCCTTGCATATAACAATCAAAGTCACAATTCAATTCCATCTCTAATCTCATTTTGTTGAATAAAACAAAAGCTATTACTAAATCATATTCCAAAACATAACAAAAAATGAGGGATGTTCATGAAGCCAAATCTCTTAGGAGCATCTCGCGGATCACTTTACTGGAAGAAACCAAATGTGATTTTTCATATAACTACCACACTATTGCAAAATTATAAACCACATCTATACCCAAATTTTAATCCAGCAGAATGAATCATTCAATCTAATATAATGAATCATTTCTCCATACTCCATATAATTTACAAGCAATAAAAGGGTTTCACATTTTTAAAAATTAAAGTTCAAATTGAATTAATAGTAAGACAAACATTATAAAGAGAGTAACAATGATCTGCATAAGTATCAAATCCTACCTACCAACAAGAACAACCAATTGCTCCCTATATATGAAATTACAACCAATTGCTCCCTATATATGAAATTACATGAAAGCGATTAAGGAGTTTGAATGAAACCAATGCTTGAATAGAGTTAGAACGGAAGTTAGTTATTAATCTAAAACTTATAAATGTAACAGCTATCAGCTAACTAAAGGATCATTATTAAAGTAAACTAGCTTAATTATCTTAGCAACGAGAGACTCATACAACTTTTGGTAAGCTCCATCTACGTTTTATTATAGTAACAGAAATTATATGGATATCACATTTGATCAAGATTTCCCTTATCCAATATAAAACTCTCTTATATAATATGTCTATCTATTGGTGCTTTCCCAAACTTTTGAACATTCTTCTTCTCCAGATAGCATAAATGGAGAAACTAAATATTGATATGAAAATGTTCAACTATAATTTGTGGAGAAACTTTGTTTGCTTTCCTACAAATGCTCTCCCAACTTATAGCAAGGTATAGGATATTGCAGTTGGTTTACACCTTTGCCCATAGCTCAACAAAGAATTGACATTAATAGAAAAATTAGGAAATACTTTCACTGGCTTGTTGGCAAAGCTCATAAGTTTAGCTGGGCTCCTTTGATTTTATCTATAGTCTTTCATCTCTTATTAGTATTCAACCATAGTATGAAAGAAGATTTGGGGAAATTAAATCTTGACCATACTAATTTTGCCTAGTTAACTCTCTATTAGTGCTTCTTAAGTAGATTTAGACATGATTTATTTGTGAATTTTCCTAACTTGTGCATAAGCTATATTGCGAGGTCTGATTTATTTTGATTGGGGCAATATTTAGGGAGATTTTTCCTATTATTTAAGAAGCCCATCGAGTTACATTACTATTGGTCACTGCGTATAATCTCCTTGACCTTTGCATCTCAGGCAATTAGTAATTGATAGAGAGTAGCTCAAGTGCTCCATACGAGGTCCTAGTTTATTCCAATTGTCAAACTAAAACTAAGTTTCATTACCATTAACAAGTATTGCTTTGAATTCTTCACTTATAAAGCCCTTTAGTCTCATCAATTTGTTTAATATCCATTAATTCTCAAGCTTTTCCCTCAAGTCCTAAAAGCTATTTGCTTTTAAATGATTAGAATGCATGCATCTTACCATATAGATTCCTTATCATTGAACAATTTCTAGATGCTCTTGATGATTAGCACTAACAATTTCTAGATCCTATTGATGATTATTGATCATAACCCCCGTTCTTGCTTTAAAATATATATACTTGATAATTTCACTTTTGAAACTTTTCCTTTCTAATATTCCCTTACCAAAGGAAATTTCTTATAAGCTTCTCTATAGCTTTAACCAAGATCTTTGGTAATATGAAGTGAGAGCTCTAATGGTTGTGCATATTGTTAAGTACTAATGTTACAAGTAACATTCTCTCTTATATAGGATACAAACTTATTCTGCCAATTGTAAATTGTCTTGTTAATTGTATCAAAAGAAGTCGACACTCCCCAAATGCTTGTCTCTTTGCGGTGATTGGTAATCTAAGATACTTGAATGGAGCTTGTTGAATTTGCAAACTATTATTCAAGCTAGATAATTTGCTCAATTCAAGAGCCCAACAAATACAAGCAATATGCTCTTGAAATGGTTAATGTTAAGGCTAGATATTTCCTTGAATATTTATAATGATTGCATCAAAATTTGCATTAAGTGAGCCTTACCTCTACATAGAAACAACATATCATCGGCAAATGCAAGGTTAAATAGTCTAAGCCCTTTGTATTTGTTATGATACTTAAACCCTCCACTAAGCTCAATCCTATGGGATATGAATCTAGTTAAGCGCCTTAAAAGAAAGGTGAATAAGTACGGGGATAAGAATTCACCTTGTCTCATACCTTTAATGCCATTAAACAATCTATTTTGGCTCTCCATTTATAAGAACACTAAATAATATAGAGGTGACACACTATTGAATCTATTCAGTAAGTAGTTTAGGGAAGCTAAACACATATAGGAAAATGAGTATAAACCTCTATTCAATTGAATCAAAAGCTTATAAATGTCAAATTTTAAGGCACATCTTTTAATTGCCAACTTACTACAATAATTCTTAAAAAGATCATGAACCATCAGGAGATTAAAAAAAATCACCAATACTTTAATCTTTAATAAAAGCACTTTAACTAGGATTAATTAGGTTCCACAAAGCTCCTTTTAGCCTTTTTGCAAACATCGTTAAAATGAATTTATAAATAAGATCATAACAAGATATAAGTCTAAATTGTGATGATTGTTTGGGTTTGTTACCACAGTAACTAGGCAAATGTAGGTCTTATTTATCTTCCTTAGCATCTTTTTGCTTTATCACTTTAGTTACTATGTCTCTAACTACATTTATGTCTTTTGGGAAAAATAGACATTTAAGCCATCAGAGCCAAGGCCTTCTTGGGAGCAAGACTAAATAGGGCATTTTCTATATTAAATTTAGAAAGGGCCTATTAATTAGAGCAATTTAAGTGGAGTGTAGTAGAGAAAAAATAAAGGAGATTAGTTTTTGAGAAGTAACATCTCTGCTAGTAGACTTTCCTAAAAGATATTTGAAGTGGTTGAAAGTTAACTTTTTAAGTTTCTCTTAATTAGTAAAGGCATTTTTTTGTTGGTTATGCAAAATGTTGATTTGTTTTGGTTCCTTTTGGTAAGAATAACATTTTAGAAAAACTTGGTATTCCTATCACCCTCTTTAAGCCATAAAATCTATAATTTTTGAAGCATTAAATTGTTGTGAGCTTTCAAAGCTTAGTTGTAAGAAGTCTAGTTACTACTTTTCTACATTTTTCAACTTCTCATTGTCAAGGATTTGTAAAAATCATTTTGCATCTTACCAAGAGCTTGTCTTAACTACAAATTCTATACTAAAGAATATAGATTTGTTTACTAACTTCAGTTCTTTTTTAATGTTTTTCAGTTTTTCAAAACTAATATATGCCTTATAACCATCAACCTTCTTATGCATTCCTTCCCTTACTACTTCTACAAAACTGGAGCTTTAAGGAGGTAGTTATTGAATCTAAATAAGGCCCTTATTGGCTTAACCTGAAGTATGTTATGCAACTCCATATAAGAACGGTATAAGTATATAGTACTCCTAAAAAAAGTTGCATTAGAGGGGAAACTTATCATCCAGTCTATATTAACCAATGTCATATCCAACTTTCTTCTAATCCTCCATTCTCCATCTTGCGTGTTGTCCTAGTTGAAAAGTTGACCTTTAAACGATAAATAAGATCCTCTAATTTGTTCCACACATGCTCTTAGGTCAGCTTTCAAGTGACCTTGTTTCCTTCTTAAGCTCTTAACTTCGTGAGAATACATTCTACTATTGAAGTCCCCCAGAACAATCTAAGTGTGCTTCAAGAGCATCTAAATTCTTTGCAATTCACTTTATAAAGAGCTCCTTTGGAAAGCTAAATTTGTTTTATAGATTAATGATACATTGACTAAAGTAGAGGCATTTAACTAGGCTATTGTGAGATGTATTAGCTAGTTAATGGAGAAAGATTTCAAGACCTAGACTTTCTTTTTGTCATAAGAAACCAAAATTCTACCGTTATAATGATCGTGGTTGGTGGTAGCCCTTAAATTTTTTTCCCATAAAACTAGACTTGTCAATGGGTTATCGTTTCTCCGTGGCCCAGCCTGACCATATACTGATTGGTCCCCTGGCTCAACCCAACCTACCATGTATTTTTTAAAAAGAAAAACGTCAAAAATAATGTCATTTTGAAATAACGGTTGAGTCATAGGCTGGCCCGTGGCCCGGTCAGGCCAACCATGATCGGCCTGTGGCCCACCCTGGCCTAGTCAACCTGGGCCAAAATCGGGTTGGGTTAGGCCACATTTGACATCCCTACATAAAACTACCAATTATTTATATTATTGCCCTAATTTTGTTTTCCAAAAGGCCTACAAAGCAAGGCTTTTTTTCCCCCTCAAAAGGTCCTTAACTAATAGCTATTTATAGGGGTTGTCAAGCCCTCTAACATTCCACACTAAGAAACGTATTGATAGGTTGTCGAACCTTCTTCTTTCTTCTTGGTCTTTTTTCTAATAGTGAATAACTTTAATTTAGTGGTGGCAATATCCATCTAACTTGAATTAGGTCTAGGCAGTAGACTAATTTCTTCTAGTGGTTGTTTATGAGTTGTAATACTTGCTAGTTCTTTTCAACTGCTTTCCAAAATAAAAGAGACCCCTTAAGTTTCAAGTTTAGACTTCACTTGAGCCCCTCTTTTTTTTGTTGTCAACTTGAAATAGATAGTAGTTTGTTTCCTCCTTATTCGACTGAAGTGAGCTATCACTTGTCCACTAAAAATCCTATCACTTGTCCACTCAAAATCCTCGCCAACTTCATATAATTCATTAAAGCTTTCTGTGCGAAATATTCTTTCAACTGGTCATTATTCCTTCTTTTAAGGCTTCAATGACTCCATTGATATGAGATGGATATTTCTGCCTAGTCCATCCATCCTTCCTCATTTAATCTCATAGTTTTTAGCTTTTTCAAAGAGTTCCTTGTTTTTCTCCACCTCAAAGCACACCCTGGTTTAGCTAATTCTTTTAAGTTCAGTTGTCTGAGCATCAAGACATATAGACCTCCCCAGTGTACAACTAGCTAAGTCCCGTGGTTGTCTAATACTCTAAAGGGATACTATAAAAATTAGCGTAAATTATAATTTTTTTCTTTCCTTTCTTATCTAAACTTTGCCTAAATTTCCATAATTTTAGTAGCAATTGCTTCCTTGCTATATGTCAAGGACCATATTCAACTGGGTTTGGAGTTGAACTTGCAAAGAAAGTAATCTTTCTCATTAATTACTACTTTCTCCAGACCAAGCTTGTCCCATGACTTCTTAGTCGAAAGCTCCATTTGAGAAAAGATTGGCATTAATCAATAAAATATCCCATCAAGTTGGTTAACTAGCGTGAAGCTCTAGGTTACAACAATTCCAATAGTGGAGACACCACTTACACTTCTACAATACTTGTTAGTGGGAAAAATTAAGCATTACTTGATCATTAGTCCCCTATGACAACACTCTAGGTTTTTTTGGGTTTTGTTAACTAAGGAGTTATAGTTTGTTTTTCACTTGACTTCAAAGGAAGAGCAGGGCACGCCTCAGTGGTTTGTTGGTCGTTTTAGTTGAAAGGGATAGGTGATAAGATATGAAGTGATGCAAATATAACGAGAGGAGAGGCTTAGGTAAGTGCACAAAGGGGAGGGATGAAGGTGGGCATTAAAAAGAGTAACGGGGTTGACGGTTTCTTACCTTAAACAGTAAATAACTAGGTAGAAAGCCACTTAAGTTAGTTAGCTTGAAAAGGAAATAAAAGATTTTACCTTTTAATGATTGGTTCAATCTCAAAAGGGCTTTACTTATTATAGGCAACATAAAGTGTCAATTTCAATATCGTTTCCCTCCTTCTTGTACAAAATAAAACAAAAACCAAAGCATCATTATATAAACCACCATCCTAATTTCAATTCTTGGATGTACTTAAACATGGAATGAAAGAGAAAACAAAATTTCAAGTAATGAGGGTTAAATAAAAAATTGAACTTTGGGTAAGAAAATATCAAAGATAGCATTGAAATAGAGGAAATAGTGGAGAGAAATAGACAATGCAATTAAGTTTTATGTGAAAGCCTACATGATTTAAGAATTATGATTCTTGCTAAAATATTATTTAGTTTATTTACATGTTTAAGTGTCCATACTCGTACTTGATTCAAGAGGGTGAGCTTTGGAGCAATTGGTACAGTTGCTTCTTTGTAATTATAAAATTACAGGTTCAAGTCACATGAACAACCTCTTTATAAAAATACAAAAATAAGGTTGTGTACATTATGATCCTCTCTCTATACCCTCTCAAAGCAGGAAGCCTTGTGCATTGAGAATGTTGACTTTTACTCATACCTGGTTCAAATGGTGTTTATTAACGTAGCATGTCATAACACAACTTAAAATAACTAGACCTATAATTATAACAATAGTAAGTCTAGGTCGATCACACAGAGAGTATGTATAAAACTTTAAAATGAAAATAATTGATATTTAGGGTTTTTTTTGGAGGGGGGATTGAATTAGTTTAATAACAAACTAGAATAAAACTAAACTAATGAAAATAAATTAAAGAAAACATGCAAAAATGATAAAAGTGATGAATTCATTAAGGACCCAATTTTTTGGTTCAATCTTAACCTATACTAAATTAGACATGTTTCATTGAATTGTTATCTTCACACCTCTCTTTGAACTATTGGTCATAGATTAACAAGATCTGTTAACCCTGGTTTTTCCTTAGGTAATAGTTAATTAAGAAGAGTTCGTTAGTTAACCCTAGTTATCGGATAATCTAGAACAAGCTCTATAAGTTTAATCAGACAATCGCTTTACGAGTGAAAAAAACATATCAATCTAAACAATAATCACACAAATTCGGATTATTTAATCTAGATTACGTCATCCC
The DNA here is from genome assembly GCA_025629805.1 of Erythroxylum baracoense. Classification (NCBI taxonomy): domain Eukaryota; kingdom Viridiplantae; phylum Streptophyta; class Magnoliopsida; order Malpighiales; family Erythroxylaceae; genus Erythroxylum; species Erythroxylum baracoense. Next base: position 9,707,584 of record JAOTAY010000001.1, read on the forward strand.
TAATTATTTAATACCATTAGTTGCTATAAATGAATTCAAACACGATTATTACGTATCGTGTTTAAAGTTCTAGCAATGGGTTCTCATAAAAAATAATCCAATAAAGCATCAAGATCATTCGTACACAATACCCAATCCATAAACGCATAACCACGTTAGCGTTGTTAAATATAAAACCAACGATAGACTAAATTTGCATCAAATTCAAAATTGTACATTTGATTGTTATTTTAATAGATTTAATCAGTATTATAAAATAAGACAAAGTTCATAATTTTAAATGAAATTTACTCTAAAAACTATCATTCACATTTTCGTCAATATACCAAATATTGCACTCAAATAAAGGGCTCATTCTTTTTCTACTCAACCGATCCTTTTAATAACCCTTAAAAGACTAAACAAGATCAATCTTTATGTTTCAAATTGGGTCTATTAAGCCTCCGCCTTAAGGGTGGGTTGTTAAGTAACATTCACCAATAGTAGAAATAGGACTGGAGCAAAACTAAAATTGGATAAAAATGATTGTAAGTAAAGAATAGCTCATAAAATGTTTGACATACTGGCATCAAGAATAGTTACTAGTTACTAGAAATGAATTATATGATTGTGGCTTCAGAGCATGAAATGACGTAGCTCCAATCATTTTCTCCGCTGAGGTATTCTCTGAACCACAACCTGAAAGAATCACAGAGGACACACAGAATTTTCAATTGCATCTATTCTATCGAATTATGCTGCTTCTGATGTAAGAAAGAGTTGAAGTGTGAGTTTATATAGTTTTACAGTAATTCATTACTTGGCGAGACTTATCCTTGAGCTGAACTAACGTTTCCTTCCTGGAAATATAGAGGAAACTAGCCATACCTTGCCAGAGTTTTCTTTATTTCCAACAATTGTTTGACAAGCAAGCCTCCAAGATTCAGGTTTCTACACAATGAAAAAGCAAGTTTAACATCCACGCGTATAAGAAAATATACTAATCGATAAAATTACATCAGAACTTCAGCAAACGTGAAAATAAATAGTACAACAGGGAAGTAGCTAGCAGCTAAAGACACCGTGTTTATAAGATTCATGATCAGGAAGCTTGGATAGATTATTACCTTCTTGAGATGCCGGAGCTCAGTATTTGTCCTTTCATTCAAAAGATCCTGTCCCTCAAGAATCTACAGAAGAATAAACCCAATTAAAGTTACCGAATTCCGTTTTGATGGAATTGGATGGACATATACATCTTTCAAGATTAGGATTTAAAGGAGAGGATAGCTGAATCGAATTGCCACAACTCAAAAGGATGTCTGTAGTAACAGACTTCTTAATGGCATACCTCCACGATGCAAGTTCCGCAGCTACCACCACCTCCGCAGTTCATTACCTTACCCTGCCCAGGATGTCCATGCTTTTTTCTTTCTTAAACACAAAACACCAAAACATAAAACTACTCTACAATTTTAAATATTCCAACAAAACTTACATACGTGGCATAAAGTTCCAACTTGTTATCCAACATGATATTCCTCAACAGCTTCTCTCCGCTTATCGACTTTGCTCTGTTCACTGGATATTTCCCCTCGCCGTCTAACTTCGGCTGCAACCGCATGCAATTTTTAGCAATTTTAATAATCATATATTCATTTAAAATCTGGTATACACACCCCTAAAAATTCAAGCTCAATTTCCGGCCTCTTCGACGACGATTCCTTAGACTCCGCTGCTAAAGATACCGAAAAGCACGACCTCTTCGGGGTAAGAACTGAAATTTGATGCTTGTTCCCATTTCCGAGTGAGAAGACGCCGACATTCAACGCCGACGATGCCATTGTTTGAAACCTCTCTCGTCTCTCTCGTGCTAACTTTCGAACCGTCCGTTATCTCAAATAATTTTGGATACAAGATGTAAACTTCGTATTTACGCGATTCAAACGTGTGGCTATTAACAGACGCGTAACTTTTTTGTTTTTTTGAAAATTTTATTTAACAAATAATGAGAGTTTTATATTTGGAGGGACTCCCTCTCACATTCGTGAGACTCTTAAAAAAGACCATGAAAACTAAATGGCGACGTTCATTGTCAAGTTGCACGAGGTCATTTAAAACTTATGGGCTATTTGGTTCAAAAAATGGAATAAATAAGGAATAGAATAGTTATTCTTAAAAATAGAAAAGATGAAGAATAGAATAGAATAAATATTACTTTGTTTGGTTCAAGGAATGGAATAGATAAGGAATTTCTATGTCAGTGTTTGGTTTGAAAATATAAACTTGGAATGACAAAGGAATAACTAACAAAAAGACCAAAATATCCTTGTTGTTGTTGTTATTATTATTATTATTGTTATTATTATTATTATTATTATTTTGATTATTATTAAATTCCTTATTATTATTAAATTTATTATTTTTATTAAT
>JAOTAY010000001.1:9724764-9743641 GCA_025629805.1 Erythroxylum baracoense
TTGTAACATCCCATTATCCCATGATTAGGGTTAGAATCCTAGGATACTATATATGAGAGTTTATTGAGAATTTAGAAATACATTTTAATTATGCATCATATGACATACTCGTACATTTTGACAATCATTAAAATAATTGTACATGCATTTCATTGGCATTTTTCAGGTATAAGTGATTTTAATGCGATTAACATGTGAATTGTGAATTATTTGTTTTGGAAATTGAATTATCGAGTATTAGAATTAATTTCACATTTTTGGTGACATTTAAGAAATTTACGAAAAGTTGGTGTATTTTGGACCAGAAAAATGTGCCAAGTGATAAGATAAATTGATACATGAAAATTTGGATGATTTAGCCTATAATTGAGTGACATTTGGCATTGATCATTGGGTGATAAATGTGCCGATAAGATGATGACAAATGGTATAGGTGATAATGGACAAGTGGCAGCTATACTATATTACAAATGACCTAGTTAGTTGGAGACTTTTGGCAACACCTATGCTTGATAAGTGTCGAACATGCCATAAGACATGTGTCCATTCCATTATATGACACCCAACACTTTAGGTGTAACATTCAGCAGGAGCAAACTTAGTTCAGCTCACTTCTTGTTCTTTCTTCCCTCACTCACATCACTGAAATACTCTCTTCTTTCACCCCTATGTTTGTTTCTGTTATGTCCAATTGCTGCACAAATAACCCATGTTTTGCCCTCACAAAGTTAAGTAAAGAATTAGGAAAATAGTTGCCTTCTTGATCTAGCTGAAATTCATCTAAGTTTCACCTTGAATGTGTGATGAATTCTGCTTGCTTGGAGAGTTAAATGAGTTTGATCTTTCGAGCTAGAATTAGAGGTAAATATGTAAGTAAATGATTAGTGTTTATGGCATGTCATGATAGAGAATTGATGATGATGAATTAGGATGAATTACTTATGATGTTAATGATTGAGAGTTTTTACTTAACATGCATCTGAATTTTGGTCATATCTTGATATGTGAATATCCAAATTAGATGGATTTTGATCTATATTAAACTAGAAATATATGGTTACAATTTTTATGAAAAAGTTGAATTTGAATTCTATCACTAAAGGTTTTGAGATTTAGCTTGAATTTGAGTGTTGGCATAGGCTACAACACTACCCTTGACAAAAATCGTGTCCTATTTTTATTAAATAAACTGTATTGATGTAGGCTGAATCAGATAAGTTGTCTTCATAAAAGATGTATCTTATTCCCTTGGCTTTCTATTGGTATAAAGTTTGTAATATATATGAGTTTTACAAGTTTGACTGCATTAATCCTTCAATCATGCACTAGCCAAAAGTTCGAATATGCATAATATGTAGTATTTTGAGCATAACTCATAGAATAATGAACCAAATTGAATGGCTTTTATTGCTTTTGAAACTTAAGACATAGAGGAACATTCTATCAGTGGAATTTATTGTTTAAAAAATTCAGTTTATATGCCAAAATAGCCTTACAAGTTTGACCCAAAATCTGCCTGAGAAAATTTGGAGAAAAATGCAGAAAAAGGATTGTGGGCAACATTTATTTTTCATGGAAATGTTTGGATTATGTAATAATTGAACAAACCAATGCTAGGGTATTAAGGTTTAAGCTAGCTTAACTGAAATTAGTTGATGTTGAATGAAAGGATTAAAGTGAGTAAAGTGTATTATGGATTAAAGAATGATTGAAAGGTGTTATAAAGTGATTATAAAGTGTAATAAAGAAACACACCCGAGAATTTGTCACTGAACATGCTTAATACATGACACATACATAAATGTACTTATGACTAATTATTCATATGAAAATGCACATGAGTGACATATAAATGTATGTGATTGCATATAGAGGAGCACATTGAGCGACCACTTCTAGACATTGCCGGGACTTCAAGGTAATAAGCCAAAGGGAGCATTTGTGAGTAACCTAAGATGGTCTCACCTTGATTGTCTGTTTAATTTTAAATTGAATTGATATGTGATGTTGTGTATTAAATTCTGGATATAAAATGTCCGAGTCGTCTGATGCATGAATAACAAATTGGAAGTGTTTCTTGAATGTGAATGTGAATTGATATGTGATGTGTACTGAATTCCGAATATAAAATGTCCGAGCCATTTGATGCATGAATAACACATGAGAAGTGTTCTTTAAATGTGAATGTGATTGACTATGTGTTCTCAACTTATATGTTGAATGTCGGACCAAGTCTGATGACCAATGTGAATGAGAAAGTAAATGCAAATGCAATGGATTGAATATGATGTTTGAAAATGTGATATGCATTTGTTCCATGAATGTATGAAATATAAAAGCAGTTGTGACAGGAGTCACTAATGAAAAATGGCTTAAAGCTCAAACATCTGTGGTAAGACCCTATGGCTCAATTTGTATGATAGAGTCCGGTATCCACAACAGATACGGGACAGTACGATAGAGCTTGGTATCAACAACAGATACGGGATAGTGAAAAAGGCACTCGGTCACAATGGCATAATAAATAAATTTGACTCCCATAAACATTACATGCACATATGATGAGAATAACTTGAGCAATTGCAATGTTTTGAGAACTTGTATTGTATGAAATGTGTGAATGCTTATCGATGACTATGTCTTGCATGATTATAATGAAATAATTAAATGTATGGATTTTTAAAATGGGACAATTATGTACAAAGTGTTTTGTGATATTGCATGATGAAAATTGAGATTATGTGAATTATATGATGTCATAAATTACGTGCTGCATGACAAGAGTGAACCAATGAGGATGGTTACTTAACTAAGTTTGCAAAACTCAACCAAATTGCAATGTTGACATTTTCATGTTTAAGAGAGAGACGACTTAGCTTTTAAGACGACTTAGAAGAAATTTTGTACAACTTTTGGATAGAAAACATGGCTCAAAGGTCGGTCAACTGGGACTGAAGGATTGGTTTTAATTTTTGTTTAATCCTTATGTATGTAGCATATTTTGTAAACAGAGCTGTGACTCTGATGGACTGATATTATATAAACATGAATGATGGATATCATGCTACATTGTAAATTATGGCTTGTGAAATGATATGCGGAGATTTTGGATCTAGAAATTGTGTTAACTGTGATTTTAATTATGATGCCATACGATATATTGAAAGTGAGATAGTTAGCATGCCATTTCTATCAGGTATGTGCACGTTCGTCCGAAGGGTGTACGTGTACAAATCGGATGGAATTAGGGTGTTATATGTGGTGGTATCAGAGCATGGATGACATCCATAGGGATATGTAGGAATGTTAAGCATGAAATATTGTGAGAATTTTGGATGATAATTGAAGTTATTGTCTTTTATAGGTCATCAGCTATAGGTGATTAAGTGGAACAATCAGCTGACCTAGGATCAAAAAGAGCCAGTAGAGAGCCATCTGTGTTTCAACCTGAGGGCATGCCTCTGAGAATTCCTGAAAGAAGGGAAAGGAGGTACGATAAATTGCGAAAGTTGGGGTTGTGGATTTCTACGGAAGTACATACCCTGCAGAAGTTGAGGGATGGCTAGAGAGAACAGAGAGAGTCTTTGACTAAATGGATTGTGAGTCAGACAAGAGGTTCGACTATGCTGTTTCTTTATTGCAAGGCCTAGCTTATCAACGATGGAAAACTGCTCCAGGATGTACCATCAGGCCTTGTAGTTTGAGATAGGAAAATTTTTTAAAAGTCTTCAAGGAAAATTACATGTCCAAGATCTACATGGACAGGAAGATGAAGGAATTTATAGATCTGAAGCTGGGCAGATTGTTTGGGGCAAAGTATGAGGTTAAGTTCAATGAGTTGATGGGATATGATACTGCCTTGATTCCTATTGAGGAAGACAAGTGTAGGTGATTTAAAGATAGACTGAACTTGGAGATCTGGACGAGGTTAGCCATTTTTTACCTAAGTAGTTTTAAAGAACTACGAGCTGCCTTAATCCGTTTTGAGCAGTTGTTGAAAGATAGTCCATCTGAGTATAAATCAGAGTCTAGACAGAAAAGGCCCAGTGAATCTCAGGGCAATCCTGGCAGAAGATTTAGCAAGCATCAGAACCGAGCTTTCAGATCACTGACTGGGTCAAGACAATCAGGGTTCAGACAGAGGGGTAGTTCTGTATAGTCTGGCAATAGTAGAATTGCAGTATCGGGTCAGTTACTGATTTGTGAGCATTGTGGGAAGAAGCACAGTGGTTAATGTTGGAGGTTAACAGGAGCCTGCCTTTGATGCAGCTCATTTGATCATTAGGCCAGGGACTGTTCTGTTGTGTTTAGAACTCGGTCTAGTAGAAGAGGAAGTGTGGTGACATAAACTATGGTTCAACAGAGTTGAGTCAATGGGTTTGGACAGAGAGGCCGTGACAGAGTCAAAATGAGTTCTGGGAGTCCTACTGTTAGGACTGAGATATGGAGTAATCAACCGTAGTCTTAACCTTCCATGATGAGATAAGAGGCTCAAGACTCTCCAGATGTCGTTGTAGGTGTGTTACATATGTAATTTGAGCCATTTGCATTTTTAAACCCTGAGTCTACACATTCATTCATCACCTCGCATCTGGCATCTAGACTGCATTATAAGAGAAAAATGCTGAATCATGGTTTAGTGGTGAGTACTCTAGTAGGAAGTACTATAGTAATTGGTGAGATGTGTAAAGGGTGCATATTTCGAATTGACCAGGCAGAGTTAGAAGCTGATTTGATTGTATTGCTGTTGAAGGAAATAAATATTATTCTAGGCATAGATTGGCTTACTGCTTATAGGGTGATGATGACCTGTTATACTAAGGAGGTAGTTCTTAAATCCCCTAATTAGCCGACAGTGGTATTTCGAGGAGTTAGTCAGGTAGTGCCAACCTGACTAATTTCATTCATTAGTGCTTTGAGATTGATTTGAGGTGAAAGTGAGGCTTATTTGGCCCATGTAGTTGATACCCGGAATGAACTAACCATTTAGGATATTCTTGTTGTTAAGGATTTCCTGGATGTGTTTCCTACTGAACTACCGAGTTTACCCCCAGAAAGGGAGACGGAGTTTACCATTGACCTTGTTCTAGGTACCGCTTCTATATCAATTCCTCCATATAGGATAGCACTTGTGGAATTGAAGGAATTGAAGACTCAGTTACGGGAGTTGTTAGATAAGGGTTTTACTAGACCCAGTGTGTCACCTTGGGGAGCTCTAGTCTTATTTGTGAAGAATAAATATGGAACGTTGAGACTGTACATTGATTATAGGTAACTGAATCGGGTCACAGTGAAGAACAAATACCTGTTACCTAGAATCGATGATTTGTTTGATCAGTTGTAGGGAGCTCAGGTGTTCACTAAGCTAGATTTGAGGTCTGGGTATTATCAGCTGAAGATAGCAGAGGCTGATGTACCAAAGAGTGCTTTCAAGAGCTGGTATGGACATTATGAGTTTTTAGTAATGCCATTTGGGATGATTAATACCTTAACTGCATTTATGGCATTAATGAATAAGGTTTTTCAGCGCTACCTAAATAGCTTTGTGATACTATTTATCGATGAAATTTTGGTGTATTCAAAGAGCAAAGAAAAGCATGCTAAGCTCTTAAGAGTGACACTACAGATTATGAGGGAGAAACAACTATATGCTAAATTCAGTAAGTGTGAATTTTAGCTTGATCAAGTAATATTCTTGGATCACATTGTATTGGGTTAGGGCATACAAGTAGACCCAAAGAAAATAAAAGCAGTGATGAAGTAGGAAGCTCCGAGAAATGTGACTGAGATTTATAGTTTCCTTGGGTTAGCTGGTTATTACAAAAAGTTTGTTAAAGGATTTTCACTGATCTCATCCCCTTCGACAAAACTTCTGAGGAGGAATATGCCTTTCAGATGGAATGATGATTGTCAGAGTTTTGAGGAGCTAAAGCATCAGTTAACTACAACACTGATGTTAGTTATTCCATCTGGATCTGGAGGATACGTTGTATATAATGATGCTTCACACCAGGGTTTAGGATGTGTACTGATGCAGTATGGCAGGGTAATAGCATATACATCGAGACAATTGAGGTCTCACGAGATTAATTACCTGATACATAATTTAGAGCTTACTACTGTAGTATTTGCTTTGAAGATTTGAAGACACTACCTATATGGTGAAACTTTTCAGGGATTTACTGATCATAAAAATTTAAAATTTTTGTTGAGTTAGAAGGAGTTGAATATGAGACAGAGGAGATGGATAGAATTGTTGAAAGATTATGATTTTACAATTGAGTATCATCCTGGAAAAGCTAATGTGGTAGCTAATGCATTAAGTAGAAAATCCAATAGCAATATGGCACAGATACAAGCCTTAAGTTACCAAACCTAGTACAATTAAGGGCATTGAATGTTGAATTGAATTTGGGGCAAAATGAAGCATTAGTAGCTACACTGAAGCTTAGGCCAATATTGCATGAGAGAATCAGAAAAGCTCAGAGTAAAGATCTAGAATTAGTGAAGCTTATTGAGAAGTTGAAACAGGATTCGAGTTCTGGTTTTAAATTGAGAGATGAGACACTATGGTTGAAGCAGAAATTATGTGTACCTAATGTTGATGATTTGAGAAGAGAGATTCTAGAAGAAGCACATATGGAACTTATTCTATGCATCCTGGTGCTACCAAGATGTACTGTACACTAAAACAACATTTCTGGTGGCCAGGGATGAAGAAGCAAGTGGCAGAGTATATCGCTAAATGTTTGACTTGTCAACAAATTAAGGCTGAGCATCAAGCTCTAATTGGGAAGTTACAATCATTGCCAATTTCAAAGTGAAAATGGGAACGAATCACATTGGTTTTCATTATAGAATTGCCTAAGACTCTGAGGCGAAATGATGCTATATGGGTTATAGTGGATCAATTGACTAATTCAGCCTATTTCTTACTAGTGAGAGAGAATAGCTCATTAGACCAGTTAGCACGGAAGTATGTACATTAAGAGATTAGACTACATGGGGTTTTGGTGTCCATAGTATTGGACAGAGATCTCAGATTTACTTCGAAGTTTTGGAAGAGTCTATAGTCAGCCATGTGGACAAAGTTGAACTTCAGTACTTCATTTCATCCTCAAACAGATGGGTAGAGTGAGAGGACAATCAAGACTATTGAGGATATACTTAGAGAATGTGTATTGGAGTTTCAAGGAGCTTGGGATCAGTACATATCTTTGATTGAATTTGCTTACAACAACCACTACCACAGTCGTATTGGAATGGCATCTCATGAGGCATTGTATGGCAGAAAATGTCGATCGCCTCTATATTGGGATAAGGAATCATAATGATAGAATGCCCAAAATTAATACAAGATACAATAGATAAGGTGAAACTGATCTGAAGCTGAATAAAAGTAACACAAGATAGACAGAAGAGTTATATCGATCATCACAAAAAGGATATGGAACTTTTATTTAATCACTTTTTCTTTTGATACCTTTATCTTTATCTTTTTTCTTTCTTTCTTTTTTTTAATAAAAAAAGTGAAAGAAGCTACATTAACATGAGAATTTCATTGACAAAAGATATCAAAAATCATCACCAACCCACACATATACATACCCCTACACTTATACTTTTGTGCATCCACAATCATCAACAATTAACAAATGCTCCACTAGCTTTAAGGCTTAGGTAGGACATTTAGTTAGGTTTAAAACATGCAATATGGTTATCACACAAAGAAAGACTAATAAAGCTCAAGGGGGCTTAACAAAGGAAAATTTCATATTAAAAGGTAGACTATTTGGCTAATGTAGCTTATGAAACAAAAATTGCCTATATCATTTCCATGTTTACGCATGTGATAGAAATGTGGTCTTGAATAGAAAATCAAAGAAAAGTCAGGATGTACATGTCATGAAGGTTACACACATAAACAAAAGATAATGAGATTGATATAGATTTTTTAGTCTTTAAAGGCTCAAAAACTCATTGGCTTGTATCTACCACAAGTCACTACCTTTCTAAAGATAATGTATATTGACCATCACAACAGTAAAAGTACATGCTAAAGTTGCCATGGATTATTCTAGCAATTCACTCTCTAATCATGACTATATAGTCCTAAAAGCAATAGAACGTAAGGAAATGTTTGATTGTTTGTTTGTTTAATTCTCTCTCTCCTTTTGCTAGAAAACTTAAAAACATGTAAGAAACTAACAAAATTAAAAACACAAGAGCATATAAGAAACAAACGTGAACATGTAAAGCAAAAGAAATGAACTTCCCTAGGGTTGCCTCCCAAAAAGCACCTTTGTTTATTATCGTTGGCTCGACCCCTTGTTTTCCTCATCATGTGACAAAATTATGAGCGTTGGATGTCACATGTGCTTTCTCCACTTAAGGTTCTACAAGATAGCGCCTCAGTTGATGATAATTCACATACATTGACATCCTTATATTCAAATTCTCAATCTCTACTGAGTCCATACACTTTTGGAATATCTCTTCACCCTTCTCCTCCTTATCAAATTTCTCCAATCTACTAGGAAAAGGTGAAGAATTAGTCTTAACAATACTTATGGACTCAGTACTCACCTTCGAGCTAAATGATGAATCATTGTCTCCTTCGAGCTCCTTCTCCATTTCTTTTTCACAAGAAATTCCATGAGTAGTCCTCTCAAGATTCTCAAACTCCTTTCCACTCTTTAAAATCTCTGCACTAATGTCCTTTAGGTTCACTTTGGGTTGAGATGGTTCTATCTCTCCATTTTATGATTCTAGGCAATTGATAGCTTCCATCATCAGACCCATTTTACTTACCAAGTTCTGGATTGTATACTTTATGTCTTACTGGAATTGTAGCATATCATGCTGAAGTTATAAATTATTAGAAGCTAGAGACATAAATATGTCTTCCAAAGTTGTACTTGAGTTGGAGTAAGCAGCTTATGGTCTATGCGAGAATTGCTGCATGTATATATATATATATATATATATATATATATATATGGAAGGAAGTAGTTTTTCCTATAACTCATATCCTCACTCCTATAACCAATTTTAGAGTGATTATACGAACTTTCCTTTAGGTTCACTTTAGGTTGAGATGGTTGCATCTCTCCACTTTATGATTGTTGGCAGTTGATAGCTTTTGTTATCTGACCCATTTTGCTTACCAAGTTCTGGATTGTATACTTTATATGTTGTTATAATTATAGCATCTCCTGCTGAAGTTATAGAGTATTAGAAGCCAGAGACATAAATATGTCTTCCAAAGATATACTTGAGTTGGAGTAAGAAGCTTATGGTCTATGCGGGAATTATAACATGTCTTGTAAACTATCAAGGAATTAATTTTGCCGGTTATCTCATCCATAACTAAAGTTCATATAATCACTCTAAAATTGGTTATAGGGTTGAGAATATTAGTTATGGGAAAAACTATTTCCCTCCATGTGTATGTGTATATATATATATTAACACACAAACACTAAACAAAAAGTGAAAAGATCAAGAAATAAATGAAAAGAAATTAATTATAAACAAATATGTACACAACACTAATAGAAACCAAAAATAAAAACTAAACCACCATGTTCCTCAGCAACGGAGCCAAAATTGATGACAAGTCGTAACACAATGCAAAATAATTAGACCTAAGACTATATCTAGTGATGAGTCTAGTGATAGTTATAGTTTATATTATCATTTGGTAGGTGTTTTAGAGTGTTATAGGTGTAGATTAGATGAAATTTGCATCTGTTAGGCTTAGAATCATGTTAATGTGATTGTTTGTTTATGTTTTTTAATGTTTTACTATTTAGAGCATGATGTTGGACTTTAATTTTATATGCTTGAGATGTTTGATGTGTTTATTAGCGTATTAAATCATATAAAGAAGATTGAAGCAAGTTAGAGAAAGCTTGCAAAAAAGGCCAGGGTCATAATTGTCACTGAAGTGTCACAGTCGTGACTGAAGACTGAAGATCTCTCCCCATCATGACACCCTTGTCATGACAAAAGAGATTCACACTGTGTCACGAAGGTAAATTTCACTAGGTCACGATCGTGACACCCTTGTCAAAATTATGACAAGCGCTTGCTAGACGTAAGGATCTCCTTCTGTTTTGATATTTGGAGGGTCTTTTTGGACAAATTGATAGGGTTTAAACCTAGTCTTTACCCTAAATGACCCATGAACTATATAAAAATGTTAAATGAACTAAATTAGTCCTAGCCTCCATTTGAAAAATTGAGAAAGAACATAAGGAAGAACAAGAAGGAGAGAAGACAAGAGTAACATATGCTACCACTGTTAAGCCATTCCAACCAAGTAATTTCAATTACTTTTCTACTTTCTCTTGTTTATTTACTTCATCTTGATGTACGAATTAGATTTGAGAATGTTGAAGATGTTGTTAATGATGTTCTAATTTCATTGTGGGATTTATTCTTGAATCATTTTATAACTTAATTTCTTTTAATGTCAATGAAATGTTTGGCTATTGTCATATTTATAGTTTTTACATACTTCGATAATAAACCAAGAGATTGAATCAATAGTAACATGATTATGTTAGGTAATGAGAATTAACAACCTAATAAATCACATAAATATCATATCGATAATCATACGAAGAGAGATATTATGTGAGGACCCGATTATCTAATATATCACTTAAGAACTAATTAAAGACGTAGGTTGTTTTTGTTAATTGAGAGAATGCAAAATTAAAATTTTGAAATCAATAAGGTTAAATGATTAGATCTTGAGAGAGAATAATCAACCCTTCAAAAAATCTAAGATCGATATCGATTGATTCAAAAGTGGTTAAGGCAGCAAAATGATGATAGAATGACTCCTGTGTTCTTATAATTGATTGATTTTGTTTTTTTTGCGATATCTCATTTGTTAAGCGGTTAATACTCTATTTGATTAATTTTATCAATTTCATAATTTTAATTTCATTCAACTCATACTTGATTGCTTAATTTTTTGATTATTTTTATTTTCATTTGAATCACATTTTTTCAACCTTAGACAAAGTTAGGATTCAATTTATTTTGCTAATTCCTCGTTAGATTGACACCTCAATTACTACGAGTTACGACTCGTATACTTGCAGAATATTAAAGGTTTTACGTTAGATAAAACTCGCTCAATAAGTTTTTAGCGTCGTTGTCAAGAACTTAATTTAAGATTATTTGGATTCCTTTTTCTAATGAATTTTTTGCCTCTCTTATGTTCGTGCGATTGCATGAGTATAGGAGTTACTCAGAGTTCAAGTAGGATCATTGAAATTTTAGCACTTGATATCATTTGATTAGAACGATCAATTCGAAGAGCAAGACTCTAATAAGAAGAAATCACCCATTCAATGCAACATACTAAAAAATAGGCAATAATGATAAAAGTGACGAATATGTGTGAAACCTGATTCTTAGATCAATCTCTGCCTATACACGATTAAACACATTTCATTATTATAATGCTTTCACACCTCCCTTAGGACCATTGATAATGGATGAACAACATGTTATACTAATCCTAATTTTCCCTTGGGTTATACTTAATTAAGATAAGCTTGTTAATTAAACATAACTACTGAATAAACTTGAACACATTCTCTAGATTTAATTGAGCAGTCACATTATGAAATGAAAAATGAATCAATATAGGCAGTAACCTTACAAGCTCAAGTTATCTAACTTAAGTTACGTTGTTCCTAATGATTCAATTTCATTAGTGGCTACTGATGAATCTCAAACACAATAATTACAGATTATATCCAAGATTCTAACAATGCGTTTGTAATAAAAAAATCCAATGAATGTATTAAGATCATCTTTGTAATATCCAAATCAATCAACATTGAACAACAATAACAATCTAAAAGGAGAGATTTAACATTAAACAATGGAAATGTATGAACAACCATGACTCAGGCATCAATTTCACCTTTAAATTGGTGCTGGAAAGCCTAGCCCTCCATCTTCTCTATGGTCTCTAAGAAATAGCTCTCTCTGTCGCCTCTGTCATCTCGAAATTTAAAATGAAGAATGATCTTTTCTACTATCACAATATATTCTTTTTATAGTGAAAATAAGGTTTTTGGGTGAGCTAGCAAAAAGTCACGGGTATGACTTATAGTGTCGCGCCTATGACTATGTGATAGTTGTGTATTATTCTATGTTTTTCTAAGTAATTGACATGTGTTTCTTGCATAATTTTTTATTATTGTTGTAGTTTAGGAGTCATTTTGTATGTTTTCATTTAGTTTGATTTCTATTGTTATTTTTTATGTTTGATGTTAATTTAGGGTAAGAATTAATTATTTTTATGTAGGTAAGAAGATTGAGCAACTAGGAGATTGAACTAGAGATTAAAGAGAAGAAGAGAAGAGATTTTCTATTGCTAATTCCTACTATGGTGGGAATCATGCCAACTCTTATGATCATGGGAATTATAATTCGAGTCATTATGCGGGGCTTCACTAAATTCTGGATTATTAAAGGAAAATTAAGCCTTCATGATCAAGGGGGACGAAAACCCTTCTGTAGAAAGAGCCTCCTTGAGTGAAGAACACAAGTTTTGAGTCTTGTGGAAGGATTGAAGTCAAGAATTATCATTAAGATTGGGGAAAATAGCACATCAACATCAAAAATTCCAGATTTTGGCAAAGAAGAGAAGAAGTTTCCTTTATTCAATTTTTTGTGTTTTTCTTTCTTCTAATCTTTGTAAAATAGATTATTTGTGCATTGATGATGTTATGGAGACCATGATTGGTTGATTTAGTTTTAGGGATTGCTTTTCAACTATTTTGTTAAAACTCCTATTTTATTGAATTGAATGAAAGTGTCTTTGATGAATGTTGATTTTATTTGTTATCTTGTAACAAATCGAGAAAGTGAGTAAGATTATTTGTGAAGGATTGTACAACGAGATTTGGAAACCTATAGACTTGCAATCATCATGTCAATTGACCAGTTAGGAGAGAGATCTCAACAAATTCAACTGATTACCCATAGGATAGTTTAATAACTAGTTAAATTAGTGGAGTCATTGGGTAGGTTGAGAGATCATTCAATTGATTCCATTTAATTTGATTAGGGAAAATTCATTACACCTTAGGAGAAGGTAGTTAATACATTCGGAAATCTTATGTGAGATATAATTCGATTAATAAAATAGGAGGGAGACATTTTGGTATTATTCAGTGTTTAAATTCTTGAATTCTGATTTTTCTACATTTTGGTATTATTCAGTGTTCATTATTAATCTTTTAATTTTAATTTAATTTTCCAATTTTTTTATTAAATTAATTTGTTTCATAAATAAAGTCTGATCTGAATTAAATGGTGTCTGGGCATCAATCCCTGTAGGATCGATATTCGTTTTTAACTACAAGTCACGACCCGTAAACTTGTAGTTTTTGAGTGTAAAACGAGTAGATTGTTTTTACATTCAACAAGTTTTTGGTGCTGTTGGTGGGGATTGATTATTTAACATCTTGTTTAGTTTAGATTACTTTGATTTAAGTGTTTTTGATACTTTCCTTCTGTATTTGTAGGTACATGAATATAAGGATCATGCGAAGAGTGACAGAATTTGGTAACAACGAACTATTCGATATCATCAGACACATCAAGACATCTTAGAATGAGGAATGAAACATCTGAAGAGCTAGATGCCGAGAAGAAATAGAAAGAACAATGATGGAAGATAGTTATTATAGGGAGCAAGAAACTTTTGCAAATTACAATGAGGTGCAGTATGGTTGGGGAAGTACTGATCCTTAATGGAACACGTACACTCTAAAGAGATTGAACTACCCAGAGTTTTATTGGTCCAACAATGTAAGTACTTATATGGGACATCAAGACCTATTTGACTTTCAACAAGCTGAGTCCAATTCATAGGATTCCAAACTTTAAAAAATCATGGATAAGCTAACAAAAATGGAAGAGAACCAGAAGATGATGTTTCTTATCCAGGAGGAAAGTCAAAAGAGACTGGAAAAGAAGTTTGATCAAGTTTTTGAAAATCATGCTACATCTATTCACACCCTGGATATTCAAGACAGCTTTCACATGAAGTTTGTAAGAGAAGTGTGGAAGATTCTCTGAGTAACATGGAATTATATCAACAAGAGCAAAATGAGGCTATCACTTTTAGAAATGGAGACGAACAAGAAGAACCACTGGAAGACTAGGTTGAACATTACCTTATAGAAGACCAAAAAATCAAGAAAGAGGATGAAGAAAAGGATGAAAACCCTCCCTATTATTCACCAGTTCTTGATATACCATATGTGAATTTCGAAAAATCTTGGGCAGATGTTTATGGAAAGAACTCTATCTTTTGGATTGATGATGATCAAGTGACATTCAACATTAATGATGTATTTAAGAATCTGAAGGATAGTAACTCATTCAGGATAATTGATGTGTTCAAATCTTTGAAGAACAAAAGGATGAAGAATAGATGACAAAAGACATTGAGTTTGAAGAAGTTATGATAGTCTCTGTTCGGAAAGTGGAAGAAGCAGAGGAGACGAAGGTGATTAAGGAAGAAAGAGAGCAACTCACCTTTGTACAGGATAAACTGTTGGATTCAATGGAAGTTTGAGGGAGTTTTGTTATTGACTTGCATGTCTTAACGCTAGTCAAAATAAAATAACTAAACTACTACTATAGTAGTGGTGAGTCTAGGTCGATCTCATAGGGAGTGTTCTATTAGCTTATAAAATGAAATTAATTGGTGTTTTGGAAAAATGAGGGGGTTTAGATTTTGAAATAAGAAAATAAAATAAAATTAGACTAATAAAAACAAACTAAAGAAAACATGTAAAAAATGATTAAAATAGGGAATTTGGTAAGGACTTGGTTCTTTGGTTCAATCTCGGCCTACATTCTAATTAAGCATATTTCAACCTCTCTTACAAAATATTAATCGTGGGTTAATAATTAACCCGAGTTTTTTCTTAGGTTTTGTTTAATCAAGATACGATCATCGATTAAACCTAACTACCGAATAACCTAAGATACGATATCTAGATTTAATTAGGCAGTAGTATCACGAATTAGGAAAACCGATTAATCAAGGCAACAACCACATACGATGCGTCATTTAACCTAGGCCATATTATCCCTAATGATTACGAATCATTAGTCACTACACATGAATTTTAACATAACAATTACGGATTATATCAAAATTCTAGCAATGGGTATGCAATTAAACGATTCAATGAATACATTAAAATCATCCTTTCATAATACCCTATAGGTTCATACACAAATAACCAAAAAATAACAAAAATTCGATTATCTATACACAAAACCTAAATCAATTAACATAGGATAATACAATCAATTTCTAATGAAGGAAAGAAACAACAAAATAATAAAAAAATGCTTAACCTGGGTCATCAGCATTGATGTCGCCTCCGAACCGGTGTCAGAATGTTTAGCCTTCCATGGCTCTCTCAAGAAAAAGCTTAAGCCTCACCAAAATCATCCCAAACTGAAGCCCCCAAATAGCTCTCCACTCTTCGGTTTTCTAATGCAAGCCTCCCTTCTATTTCTACCGCCCCTCTCTTTTATTTCACTGTAGCATGATGGGACAAATAAAGTTTGGTGTGTTTTAAAACCTTTCTGCTGTTGCATCCTTGAAACATAGCTATTGTCTCCGTTTAACACAGTTGTCTGCGTTATGCAGGACATCTGCATGAAATGCAGACTACATTTTGCTGCTTAGTTATGCTGCCACTTTTGGCTTCCCACCAGCTGTTGTCGTTTCACGCATAACTTGTTTCCCTTTTTTTCTGCCCGTTGTTCCATTAATTAGACGTGCATGGGACATGCTCCCTGCTAAGCTTCTCTTTTTTACTTCTTTATCGTGAGGAATTGGATTTTTTCTTGTATTCTTCTTGTTCTAATTTTCTCTTTCTCGCTCCACGAAGGAAAGTGAGTATTGATCTTTAGAAAATGACCCATATGTAGTGCTTTCGACTCACTTTAATTTATTTACTTCCAAATTGTACCTAAAATCATATATGAATTAAAGTGAGTATCTTAAGCAATTTCATGTCACTAATAGCTAAGTGTAAATGACTAAATGTATCAACAATTAAACACATATCAATTTCCCCCACACTTAGCTTTTGGCCATCCTCGAGCAAAACATCCAAATTAAGCTCAAATACTAGAAAACATTGACTCATTTCCTATATGTTTCAAGAATATATAATCACAAGCAAAAATGAGTGACTTTTAAAAATCATAGCAATAATTCAACATTCTAAGATTTTATTCATGATCAATCAACATTCAATACCTTTAAAAACTGAGCAATCTAATGCTAGACCTAGAAAATGTATTTAACTAAAATATATCAACGGGTACACTTAACATTATTCATGGTCATGACAATCGACAACTTTGCATAACATTTCATTTCTCCACCACTAATGTTCATATGCAAAATCATGGATCAAAGGACTTTTCAAGGCTGTATTATGGTAAAGATACGGTGAGATTTGTTTGGGTCAAGTAGCATGAAAGCCATCAAAGATAGTGAAACAAAAGGAACACTCAATCAAAAACTGGGTACCGTCAGCTATGACAAATGCAATATTTATATTTCACAACCTCATTCAACTCTCACACGCCAACTACATGAAGCATATACTAATCCAAAGGAATCACTCATTCAATTTATGCCAATAGTATATTGAAACCACAAGAGTGAACCTTCTAAACTAACATCTACCTCTTATCCAATATACTCAAATAACCCATTCATCACAACTTTAGGATAATGCATTAATCATAAATAACTTTTCAACACATATGCACTTGCTCCTAGATACATTTATTTAAACATTTTTTCATTCTATTTCTTTTTTTCTTTCTTTGTCATTTTCTTTCTTTTCTTTTTTATATTAAAAAAACTACATTAATATGAGAATTTCAATGACAAAACATCCCAACATCATAACAAAACCCACACATATGTACACCCCCACACTTAGAATTTTATACATCCACAAACTGAACAATCACAAAGGTTCCACTAGCTTTATGACTTGGGTAGTACATTTGGTTAAATAAAAAGCATGTAATGTGGATAGTACACAAAGAAAAAGTATAAAGCTCAAAGGGGGTTAACAAAGGGAATAATCATGTAAATAGGGTAGGTTATTTGGCTAATGTAGTTTATGAAAAACAAAGAATGCCTAATCATATACATGTTAATGCATGTGATAAAAATGTAGTCTCGAATAAAAATTCAACGCCAAATCGGGATGTACATGTCGTGAAGGTCA
This sequence comes from Erythroxylum baracoense, assembly GCA_025629805.1. NCBI lineage: Eukaryota > Viridiplantae > Streptophyta > Magnoliopsida > Malpighiales > Erythroxylaceae > Erythroxylum > Erythroxylum baracoense. The sequence goes on from JAOTAY010000001.1 coordinate 9,742,086, forward strand.
CACATTATCAAAAGACAATGAGACTGATATGAATATTTCAGTTTAATAAGGCTCAAAATCTCACCAGCTTTGTCTACCATTAGTCATTACTCTTCTAAAGATAATTCTTATCAACCAATCACAAGGGCAAAAGTACATGCTAAAGTTGCTATGAAATTCTCTAGTTAAGTCATTCTCTACTTATGACTATATAATCCCAGAAGCAACAGAAATGAGAAAATGTTTGTTTTGTTTGTTTTATTCTTTCTCTTTTTGATTGAAAACTTAAAAACAAGCAAAATAAACCAAAAAAAACATACATGCTTATAAAAAGAAATGCGAAAATTTAAAGAAAAGAAATTTACTTCCCTTGGGTTGCCTCCTAAGAAGCGCCTTGGTTTAGGGTCGTTGGCTCGACTCCTTCTTCTCCTCATGTGACAAATTTATGATCTTCTCATGGCACATGCGGTTCTTCAACGTGAGGTTCTTCAGGATAGGTTCTTGGTTGATAATCGTTCCCATTTAGCTCCTTCCTTATCCTCAAACTTTCAATCTCAACTGAATCCTTGCACTCTGGGAATATTTCGAACATCTCTTCACCTTTTTCTTCCTCGTTTTGTTCCTTCAATTTGCTATGTAAAGGTGAAGAGTTAGTTTCAAAAATAAAATGGAACTTAGTACTTACCTCTAAGGTAAAGTATGTATCTTTTTCTGCTTCGAGCTCCTCCTCAACTTCTTCTAAACAAGTAATTCTTTGAGGGTTGACCTCAAAATTCTCAAGCTCCTCATCACTTTGTAAAGTTTCTGCATAAACGTCCATTGGGTACACCTCAGGTTGATACGACTGCTCCTCTTCACTTTGTAGTTCCAAATGATTGATGTCTCCCCATCGAGGCAATGCATCTTGTCGGAATTGAAGAGCATCTTGTCAGATTTACTGTTGCATATTCTGTTGGAACTGTTATGTATCCTGTTGAATTTGAAGATTGTTAGTAGTCATAATATTAAGCATTTCTTCTAGATATGTACCTGAGTCATATTGGCTCTCCGAATCTTAGGTGCTAGAATTGTCAAGTATTCTGCTGCAATTGCAAAGTATTAGCATTCACAATATTACTCAACTCTTCCAGAGATGGACCGAAATCGTGATAGGAAGCTTCTGGTCTATATGAGAATTGCTGTGCGTCCTGTAAACTATCATAAAAGCAATTATGATGATTTTCCCATCTATAACAAAAGTTAGGTTGATTGGTCCAAACATTGTTATAAGATTGAGAATATGAGTTATAAAAGAAATTACCTCCATCTATATCAATTTTTTTTCACAAACACAAAACAAAAAATGAAAATATCATGAAATAACTAAAAAGAAATCAATTATAAACAAACATATATAAAGCACCAATTAAATCACAAACAAAAACTAAAACACCGCACTCCCTAATAACGATGCCAAAATTGACTTACGCGTCGTAACGCTAGTAAAAATAAAATAACTAGACTACTATTATAGTAGTGGTGAGTCTAGGTCGATCCCACAGGGAGTGTTCAGTTAGCTTATGAAATGAAATTAATCA
>JAOTAY010000001.1:9743741-9762847 GCA_025629805.1 Erythroxylum baracoense
ACTAGTAAAAACAAATTAAAGAAAACATACAAAGATGATAAAAATGGGGAGGTCGACCGATTTCTACAAATCCTTGACGAGATGGCCTCCAATCAACAGCAAATGAATTCCCAAATCAGCAAACTCGGCACCCAAATGCGGCAAGTCCACAAGGAGCAGCGTAGTTTAAAGAAGAAGTTTTTCAAATTCTGTCAGAGGAACAATTTTAAAGCTCCTTCGCCAACACCGTCGCCACCATCATCTCAATAATCTTTTCTTACCCCTTTTACTTTTAATGTGTGTCATTTTCTTTTGTTTGGTTTGTTGTTATTTTTGTTTGGTTTATTGTTATTTTTTGTTTGGTTTGATGTCATTTATTTGTTTCAATTTCTTTTCTTTGGTTTGATGTCATTCTCCCTTATTTGGTGGTTGACTTATCACATTGAGGACAACGTGGTCTTTAAGTGTGTGGAGGTGACATTGACTTTCTCAATTGCATTGTTCACATTTTGTTAAATAGGATGCATGTTTAGGCATATCATGTGCTTTATGTTAGCAATGGAGCCGCACTTGAATCATTCTAATGAATATTGCCATGAGATTATGTCATGCTAGTTGGAATTAGATTGAATGCATGTTTGAACTCAGATTAGGCTATTTGAGTAGAAAAGTGAACCATATAGAATGATGAAAAGTAGTTGGTTACATAAGCTTATTCACAAATTAACATTTGAGCAATAAGGTCGTGTAGAGATGCATAATGAGTTTTTATTTGAGCCAATGTAAGGATTGAGCCCATACGAATCTATCCATAGTCATTTTATTTCTTTGTTGAGTGATACTTCCTTAGGTTATTACTTTCAAAACTTGCTTTTAATCGGTTTGAGTCTACTAGATGCATGTTTGATAGAGATGATTAAGGAGCTTTTTGTTTTAACCTTCGCTTAAATGACCTACCTTTTGATTATCCCTTACTACCCCCATTAAGCCTTTTGTTTTTTAAAAACACCCAAAATTTTAAAACCCTAAATCCTATTAACCTACCCATTCACAAGCTTAGTAGAGTATTAAGTAATACATTAGTTGGGGTCATTGTGAAATTTTTAATGAGATGAGTTGAGTATATTTCTACCTGTGAATTACATTGTATATAGTGCTATTGTGATTTATAGTTCTTCCATATATTAAGAAAAGGAAAGAAAAATAAAAAAAGTTGAAAAGAAAAGAAAAAGGACGAACAATTGAGTAGCATCAATAAATGTAGAATATTGGTTATATTTGTATATCTCGGTATTATGTTTTGTTATCCCATTTTATCTGCTTTTTGCTTTACGAATGCTTGTGTTAACCTTTTTCCCTCTTTAAACACCTTAACCCTTACCACATCACAACCCTAAACAAGTCCTTTTGATCTATTTATGCATGCAATCATTGTAGAGGAGAACTGGTGTATTAGCAAGCCTATTATAGTGTAGTTTCCTATAAGAAGTTTGAGCGAAACACTAACCATCAAACACTTAAGAGAAATGAGTGAAAACCATGAGGAAGATTCATGTTGCATCTATACTTATCTTTGAGTGATGGTGCTAATTATTGAGTTTGCTTATGTACACTAATGAAAAAGTAGTCATGATACTTATCTTTGAGGGATTGTATGCTTTGATCTTTGTGAAAATGAAGTGATAGAATTGATTGGTTGTATTTATTTTGCTTGTCCTAAGGGTAGCGATGTTGATAGTTGTGCATTAGTCTATATTTTTCTAAGTAATTAGCATGTGTTTCTTACATAATTGTTGATTGTTGTTGTAGTTTAGGATTCATTTTATATGTTTTTATTTAGTTTGATTTCCATTGTTGTTCTTTTATGTTTGATGTTAATTTAGGGTAAGAATTGATTATTTTTATGTATGAAGGAAGATTGAGCAACTTGGAGATTGAGCTAGAGATCAAAGAGGAGAAGAGAAGAAGAGATTCTCTGTTGCCAATTCCCATGATCGTGGGAATTATAATCAGAATCATTATACTGGGCTTCATTAAACGTAGGATTTTTGGACTATTAAAGGATAATTAAGCCTCCATGATCAAGGGGGACAAAAACCTTTTGTAGAAGAAGTCTCCTTGAGTGAAAAACACAAGTTTTGAGTCTTGGGGAAGGATTGAAGTCAAGGATTATCATCAAGATTGAGGAAAATAGCACATTAACATCAAAAATTCTATATTTTGGCAAAGAAGAGAAGAAGTTTCCTTTATTCAATTTTCTGTGTTTTTCTTTCTTCTAATCTTTAAAAGATGGATTATTTGTGTATTGATGTTGTTATGGAGACCATGACTGGTTGATTTAGTTTTCCATGATTGGCTGATTTAGTTTTAAGGATTTCTTTTGAACTATTTTGTTAAAAGTCCTGTTTTATTGAATTAAATGAAAGTGTCTTTAATGATTGTTGATTTTATTTGTTATCTTGCAATAAATCAAGAGAGTGAGTAAAATTATTTGTGTAGGATTATACAACGAGAGTTGGCAATCTATAAACTTGCAATCATCACGTTAATTGATTATTAGAAGAGAGATCTCGATGAATTCAGTTAATCACTCATAGGATAGTTTAATAACTAGTTGAATTGGTGGAGTCATTGGGTAGGTTGAAAGATTGTTTAATTGATTCCATTTAATTTGATTAGGGACAATTAATTAAACCTTAAAAGAAGGTAATTAATATATTCAGAAATCTTAGGTGAGACACATTTCGATTAATAAAATAGGAGGGAGACAAAATAGGGAAAAAGTAATCTCTACTTTTTAGATTCTTAAATTCTGATTTTTTTCATTTTTGTATTGTCCAGTATTCAGTATTACTCTTTTAATTTTAATTTAATTTTTTAGATTATTTTTATTAAACAATTTTGTTTCTTAAACAAAGTATGATCTGAATTAAGTGGTGTCTGGGCATCAATCCTTGATTCCTTGTGGGATATCTGCTTTTTAACTACAAGTCACGACCTGTACACTTGCAATTTTTGAGCATAATATGAGTAGTTTGTGTTGCATAATTACACTCAACACTATGTCATGTCCATGACACCATGGCAAGGAGGCTAGTCACTATTGTGACATTACAAGTCATGCCTGTGACTTTTTGTTAGCTCACCTAAAGTCACACCCATGTCATGGTCGTGAGTCTCCAATAACTCTTCATACTTGAAGACATATACTCATCATCTTATGCATTTTCTTGTCTCCTCTTGCTTTAGTCCTTCTTCTTCTTATTTCATGAAGACAAGTGAGTGCGAATATCAAGAAGATGACTTAAAAAGTGTGCTTTCAACTCACTTTAGCCATTATACTTCCAATTTGTATCTAAAATCAAATATGAACTAAAATGAGTGTCTTAAGCATTTTAAAGCATTAATCACTAAGTGTCAAGGATTAAATGTATCGACAATTAATCACATATCAAATTCATTTGGGACATTACTTGTATGTCTATGAAATTTTTCATTGTGATTATTGTATAAGTTTGAGTTGAGACCTTAAGAAGCATCTCATATAGGAATTACTATGTTTTGATACTACTTATGAGCTATTACAGTCAAGGGTAGCTCAGTCGGTAGTTATTGGATATATTAAGAACAATGTGGAGATAGTTAAGTGATCAATATATGATTAATCATCTTAAAGTAATTAGAGAGAAAGTTTCATTGTTCTCAATTGGTATTAATTTGGAATATCTACGGCTAAGGTGGAATAACACTTTGTAAAATAGTGTACAAATGTCATTAATTGAATCAATTACTAATGATGGAGAACTAACATAATTGGACTCAAATAAAATAGACATTATTTTCATGCTCTTTGTTTAATCAAAATATTGTATTGTGAAAAGATTGAATTATATGAAAAACAATTATGCCCAAAAAGGTTAACTAAGCTCACTTTGACATTTTCAAATATTTGGAAAGTCATGATGGTTACTATAGATCAATTTTGATTTATGGACATAAATTTTTAATTAAAGAATTAAAGATAAATTAAAGGAGTTTAATTTATCTAATCCTAAATATAATTTAGGGTTATAATTTATATCTATTATCAATATATTTTGGAACCTCATGAGTCACATATAAAGAACTAGCTAAGGAGAAAAAAGATATTTTAATCAAGTTGGACTTGATTGTACAGTTTGACAAACTTTAAGATTAAATATGAGATATTGGATCTTATTTGAGCTTAATTGATATTTAATTAGAATTAATTGTAATTCTATTTAAAGGTTAATTAAGATTAGATTTAATTTCAATTAAATTATTAAAATATCAAAAAATTGTTGTAAATAGGTTTAATTAGGCTTAATTTAAGGGAGCTACCAATTCTTGCCTAATTCACTCCGTAATAATTATATAGTTCTCTCAACATATTTTGTGGATAATATTTGTAGTCTAACACTTTTGCAACTATATTGGTTAAGATAAGTCGATTTCAGAAATAGTTTGAAGGAAACGATAAGAAAATGATCAAGCTTCAAAATCAGGTCTGAATTAAGATTCATAATTTATTATATTTTATATGTTAATCAAGCTATAGAATTTGAGTGATCTTGATTTTAGGGAATCATACAAAATGTTTCGTATCTATTTCACTATGTGTGAAATCAAATCCCGCCCTAATTTCCCAGTATGGACATTGGTACAAAATGGAAGTGACTTAATCACTATAAATTGCAATATCATATCTCTCTCTTATCATTTATTCCTTTACTTTACCATATTTTTTAATTATGTTATTCACGTTACACTTCTATTATCATTCGTCGTATAAGACTTCCATTTTATGTAAGTGTGCATAAGGCTTAGAAATGGGACACTTAAAATTGGTTCTACAAATACAAAGAAGTTAGGAATACCTTGTTAACGTTTGTATCCTTATTTCTGGTTTAATAATGTCATATACCTTTAAGCTACATTTATTCCTTCTCTTATTATTTACTTAGTATTATATCTTGTATCATATTACAAACCCATTTTGAATAAGTCGATAAATAATTTATAAATTCAGACAAGCTATAATCTCCAAATTAATTTAACATCTTCACTCTGTTAGGTGTTTTTAGAGCCAACAAATATTACAGTCATTACAGCAAATGCAAACAAAATGTTGAGCTACAATTATGATTATGATTCATAATTTATAACCCTCACATAAATATCTATAAATATTTTACCTCTTGTATCACTAAGATTCGGAGCCTAAGTGGTATCACTAAGATTCGGAGCCTAAGTGGTGTAAAGGTGAGCATTCATAGGGGTTAAGAAAGGTTTACTTCAATACTTACGTCTAGGAATGACAATGGCTTGGCCTGCTCTGACTTATTTTTGACTCAGGTTGGCCAGATCACAAGCCAACCATGGTCGGCCAGTCCATATTTTTCGAAATGACATTGTTTTGAATTTTTTCTTTAAAAATAAATAGGTGAGTCAGGCCAGACTTGTTTGTCGATAACCTGACGGGCCATAGCCCGGGCCACGGACCGATCAGCCTGCCGAAGAGCCGAGTCACGGGTTGGCCCATCCCGACTCACACAAGCCATGGGTCAACCCGCGGGCCACCATGGGAGAGACCGGCCGCCCATTAACATGTCTACTTTTGTCTTGATACATTTGTCTTAAACTTTTAAACTTACGTTTAGCCTGCCATTCCAAGTTTCTAGTTTTAAACATATATAGTTTTAAGCGTAACTTCAGTAATATCTTATTTGAGTGAAAATTATCAACTTCTGGTGGCAACAATTATCGTTAGAATAAATTGTTAATTATATAGCTAGGTTATTCATTAGGTATTTTCACGATTTAACTCCATTTTTTTTTTTTGTAACTAGAGATGGAAATTTTCTTTGTATTTTATTGATTCCGGTTTACTCGAGTATTAACTAGTTTATCTATCTGAACAAAGATAAAAGTTCCACACATGAAACCTGAAAAAAGAAGAGGAGAAATACTTCCTCGAACGACCCCTATGAGACTGGAGAAGAAATTAGTACTAATGTTAGACTTATACTCGGTGAACGTTATTATCAACAGATTTAGACCAATTTATTTATCTATCGTCCAAATAAAAGTGTTTTCACATAAATGTGGTATTCTAATTGTGTTTTGCATAGTTGATAGATATATTAGTTATTTGCTTGTACATTATGATCAACCCTATACATATATATCCAGATAAAGAAACTAAATAGCATTGTAGATAGATAGATTGATAGATAGTACTGTTCAAAGTACATGCTGTAGGGTCAATTAAATACCAGCATATATATCCAGAGCATCATCAGTTAACATGGAAACAAAATAGGACATGTAATCAGCGAAGTAGAAGGGCCTGTAGAGAAGAGGATGATCCTTGTCGACAAGCTCATCGGGAACCTGAATTATTGCTTCATCCTTTGGTATTAAAAACAGCCCGCAGGAATACCTGTCTTTGTCACCTCCAATCATTACTCTGTGTCTCGCTGCTTGAAGCCTCCCGTTGCTCCATGCCTTTCCAACATTTTCGATTTATAATCATATGTGCCAACATCTATCATATTCATCTATGTTCTTTTTCTTTTGTATTAACCACACAGAGGCTAATAATAAAGATTAACAGATTACAGTTTCAGGAAATGGATATTTCTGAACCGGAAAACATTCGTATATAGTCGAGTTAAACTAGTCATCATCCATCGAGAGTTTAACTTAATAGTTGGCCTAAAATAATGTAAATTAAAACCGAAAAAGCTTAAAAGTTTACTGATTATGTGTGTACATATTTGTGTGTTGAAACTTAACCGAATCGAGTATTGATTACCTTTAGGGCGTCACCAACAGTGACAAAATAGGAATTTTGGGGAATCACAACTTTAGCCCAGTTGCCGTCTTTCATCTGAACCTCAAGCCCCTGAACTCCATTGTCACATAATATAGTGAGAGCATTTTTATCGGTGTGAGCCACAAGACCAATTGCTGAGTCGAAATTGTTTAGAGGAACTTCGTACTTCATTACACGGAACACGCATGCGTTGTCCTCAACATGCAATTCATATTGCCTTTCCATGCCAAAGCTCTCGAATATCATTTTCAAGATGAGGAAATTCAACTCCAGCATTTTTGAGCTCATGGTGTTTAGAGCCTTACTATACCATGACACAAGGGCAAAAATAAATTAAATACTCCTACGCAGAAGAAAAAACAGAAGGAAAGGCTCGAGTAGGTTCGAGAATAAATTAGCAGTTATGGTATTGCTTAATAAACATGGATGCATGCAAGTAACTAGAAATTTGAGCTAATGGCTAATCCCTAAAATGTTAGGTCAATTAATTATACAATTTTTTGTGAAATTACTATGCTGTTAAATTAAATCTTATTATGTTATAGATAATTAGAGATGAGGTCAGTTCTCCCACCTGGAAATTACTAGTCAAACGGTGAACGAATGCACCCTAGAAAAGGAACAAAAAAGGTCAACAGATGCTGATGAGCAGTCCCTTGACGAAGATGGTTATGTGTGAAACAACATCTGCAGTTAGAATTATGATATAAAAGGGAGGTTATTAAGGGTAAGGTTTTAGGTTCAAGTTTTGGTAATGACAGTGTAAAAGTTTATCTAATATAATTACTCCTTATATGTACCGAATATTAGGTCCCTTTTTTAAAAAATTAAATGAGATTAAATCGTAATTTATCCCTCCACTATTTTATATAATCAAGATACTTAAAGTGGGCGATCCCAACTTCTGAATGCAAGAATTACGATGTAACATTTTAAAAAGCTGTTTCAAAGGATAAGCCCCCGTTAAATAGGACTTTTGGCTGCTAGCGAAAACCGTTTGGTAGGCATAATCATTTCTATGTATCCGTAGCTTTTGATGCCCTCAAATGGTACAATCTCCCAATATTTTCGTCACTGCCAAGCACCAGTGTACTCGACCTTTCTAAGATTTTCTTTTTCTTTTTTCCATTCAATCTATTATCCTTTTGATTTTTAACTCTCGACTTTATTTCGATTCAACAAAATTCCATTTTAGGCAAGTATTCACTTCATTATCTTCTACGTACTAAAATTTAAACTTTGATGGGTAAGGAGCACCCCCCATTTTTGCTATACTTTTATCTGCAGTTTTCCCTTTGTTTTCTATAACAAATTAATTCATCAGTAACAAGAAATTAAGGTGACGAGATGCCATGCTTTCTTATTTGTATACCTAAAGTCATGTAATTGAATAGAACAGGAAACAAATTAAACGTCGTAAGCATGTCTCCTTAAATGCTTCGGGGGGTCAATGGCTTAACGCCATATACAGACACACACCAGAACAAGGCTAATGAAAATGGGTTTCCTCAAAATATTTAGAAGTATATCTTCTCGTATCAAGGGAAACGAAGAAAGAAACAAGAGGTATATTGCTTGTAGTCATCTAGTTTGGACTTGACTGTGCAAGAACATCACTAATGCTTTAGTAATTCTGGACCATACGATTCAATGATAGAAGAGGTCTAAAAATAAAAATAATGTTACGGACGTCCAGATTGGCCAATGTGCATGCCCGAGGGAAACAGTAGAAAATAAAGAAAGCACAAACGCTGAGATTGAATTTAGCATTGAAGGTCAACATGAAAATGAAACCAAAATTCATGCATGTATTGGAGACTAAAAAAGAGAAAATGATCTGACCAGAAGCTTGAGTTGCCTTGTGGCCAGATGAGGTTTGTGAAAGCCTGAGCTGCCTCGAGTCTATGTGCGTCATCTACACCAAAGCTTTGGTGGAAAGGAACAACGGAACATTTTCCCAAGTAGCTTCTATATGGCTTAGGATTTACGTATCTGTTCTTTGTTTCGTCAGGGAGATCGAACAGGGCCGTCATGCCTCCAAACATTTCTTTACGTAAGCTTTGTGGAATCTTATCGCTTACCAAAACGAAGCAACCGTGACTTTCACAAGCCTCTCTAACTTTTTGGCACACCTCTCTTCTCCGCTCGTTCATGCTTCCATGTTCTATTCCTACTGGAAATTCAAGAACCGGGATTTCTGCTTTAGCCATCTCTCTCTCTCTATATATATATATGTGTGTATGTGTGTATATCTGCGCTGCAGACTAGACGTACCGGTACATTGTAGCGACCCTCGTTATATAAGGAAGCCAGTTGAGGTAGGTCCAAAACAGGGTTTCCGTTCCCTTTCACAAAGTGACGAGGGCACTCCTTAGAACACATTACTGAAAAACAAGAAAACATATTCTTTGTTTAATTTTATTAATATTTGATATTTAGTTTTTAATAGTTTGCATAAATTAAAATTTAAAATAATAGACAATCATTTTATAAAATAACTATCAAAATATGTCAAATCATAATAATGCCAGAATATTATAATTTTCTGTGCGGGTAAAATCTGATTGTCCAATCTGGTGTAAAACGCTAGTCAATTATTAATACTCACATGGACATACTTTTAACTTAACAGTAGTCCTTTTGAAAGGACAGATTTTTGTCTTTTAATATAATTGGCGACCATCAAATTCATTTTAAAAGGTACTTGGAGGATTCCTTTTACTAAACAAAACCATTTAGGATCACAAAATGATTTTTTTTTTTCCCCCTTCGGATGCGCTGGTTACAACTTTTGTTAAAAGCCCTTGTTTAATGGATGGGCGCCATCATGTAAAACTTGCTGCTCAAAGATTAAGATGTTAGAGGAATGTGTACGCATTTAGATATATGGCTTGAGAGAACTGTCACGATCCCATTAACGATTTACAACTTTTTTTGCCAAGGTTGCAAAAGCAAACCTATTCCTTTTTAACACTCCTGAACAGAAACAAACCCGTTCAATAATTAGTTTCATTGCTATTCTTAGACTTGCTCTCATGGATCGAAATCAGGCTAGCGGCAGCCTTATGCTGTCAAGGACACATAAAGCTCACCCAGAGTCCCACTGAGATTGGGTCTTGATCAGTTTCCTACAGCTCCACATTTAATCCTTCAGCTCTAGTCATCAATATTAAGTATAAATACCACATTAAAGTATCTCTATTAGGAATAGCAATAGGCCAAGTATAAAGTCCAACTCAAATTTGAGGATTAAAGTTTGACTTAACACTCTAAACGGTTTGCACACACTATCAAATAACTTTAATTGTTTTAGAGAAACTCTCTGTTACCATCTCTAATTTTTTATCTAAATTCTTCTTCACCATTTAAGACTTAATAGACATGCATTGGTAGGATTTATAGAAGTCATAGACACATAAATTTGAAAGAACCATATGACTACAAGTTATTATCATGATCATAATTCGTATTTGCATTCAATAACGAATTATGGAATTGTTAAAAGTATCTGCAATTTAAATTATTTTGATATTTAAGTAATAAAATCACTTGAAAAAAGGACCTATAGAGTGGTTCCAAGAACAAACACATTAAAACATAAGTTCAGAAATTAAAGAAAATACCTAATAATAATTGAATCCTAAAAACGGAATTGAAAAATTGTAGGGATAGTAGTTTCGCAAACTTTCCAATTTTATTGTGGTCGTCTCTAACACAAACAAAAACAAATAAAAATCAAAATCGAAATAACATATAACACTAAAAATTTGGTAACGCAATTCGACACATCTTATCTATGTCTGCGGGACCTTTACCCAGTTTAATACTTTCACCAAAGTACAATAAATTTACCCAAAGCTTTACTGAGCCGACAACATTCAACTCTTAACATTATATCTCAACTTCACTTCTTGTAAAAGTTTTTCACACTCAATAACACGACCGACTCGTGTTAACCTTGTCAGAGGATTTTTCTAAACAACTATTAATTAAAAAATAATTAATAAAAATAACGCAAGTGATGAATCAACTAAGAATAAAAACATAATACACTTGAGACAGAAAAGAAGACAACTTCCCAATCGGTTCAGCTCCTCCGAAATATATCTAGAAATTGTTCACCAGCTGAACTGATCCACGTTTACTCCAACAGTCCAATATCAAAAACAAGTGTCTTAAGGTTCTTCCCTCATATAAATCATCCAGAAGCCAAGGAGGACAATTCTTCCTTTTAATAGACAATTTAAAACATCGTGTATATCTAACCAAAAAGAACAAGCGCACCTTCAACTGTGTTTTTCCAAAAATACAATTAATGCACACTCCCCCTTTGACGCTAACATACACAAATTCACTTTAGCCCCTAATGAAAACATACACGATACCACCAATAAAGAGCCACACTCACAATCAATTAACCAATAAACTCAGTTGTCCACATACGAAAATAACACCTGGAGATTTTTTCTGCTACACACGTATGGACCACAAACCATAGGTTACGTCATCAACCCTCTGTTACATAATTCACCAAAGATACAATAAAACAATTGTTTCCCACTGCATCGAGAGAAATCTTCATGCACACACGCCCACTAAATCACTGCAAAGTCGTAAGTCTCTTAGCCAGAAAACACACACACAATGCACTAGAACTGTCCAGCCGTAAGTAACTCTAGAAGCTCAATAAAAATGTAGCAGAAGGATGGATTTTTCAATGGCATCAAATCAACGCGTTAATCTTTTCCAACCAACAACAAGTCACCCATATGGCCTTTAGCTGTTTCACAAAATTCGATAAAAACATAATCACACCAAAACTTCCAACTGTCCACCCAAACTTCACAGACACGTGATCTATCACACCCCTTTTTAAGATAGACTTGAATCCAAGATAAGATTCTTTCACAACTAGAAGATTATCCATATAGTTTTTGAATCCAAGTTAAACAAAGATACTTGATTAACTATCATCATCTAATTAATTTTCTTATAGGTCCAATTAATAATAAATATGCCGAAACAAAATAAGAAGATATATACCATATATCTAACAATCTCCTCCTTTTTAGCATTATTTGTCACAAATAAGAAATTCCCCTTGAATAATATAATTGGACATATAAGTATCAAATTCATAATTCATATGACAGATACTCCCCCTCAATACATCATCAAGTTCCAAAGAACATCCATAAAAACAATAATTTAATCATTAAAAGTTCTCCCTTTTAGGACAAAAAGATGTCAAAAAGTAAAACAAATAGTCACACATATACCTTGAAATCTCCCCCTGAATGGAACAGTCACCATAAATAATCTAATAACTCCCCGTTGGGATAACAGTGTCAAAATGAAACATGCCTTTAACACAATCAATCTCAACAAATAAAGAAACATAAAAATCAATAGTAGGTGTAGCAGAAGAATCATATGTATGCCGAGATGACAATTTACTACCATTCAAAACACTGAGAGATATGCTCGAAAGAGAGAGAGATACATGAGAGAGAGATGAGAGAGCTGAAGAGTCTTTGGTGGAGCTAAATAAAAGTCACAATGCAAACTACTAAAAAGATGGGACGACAATAGCAACATAAAAATTAAAGAAGAACTAAAGAAGACAAAAATTTTTAATACATATATTTTTAAATTTTCTTGACTGTTCTTTTCCTTTTTTAAATAAAAAATAAAAATAATAGATCAATAATGTAAAGCACAAAGTCCCAAAGCCCTTCGAAGAAGTTCAAACCTTACTGCATCAATAGGTGTCGTAAAGATATTTGCCAACTACTTTTCCGTAGATACATGTGACAAGGTGACTATGTTGCTTTCCACAAGCTCTTGAATAAAGTGATACCTGAGATCAATATGTTTCGTTCTTAAATGCTGAACTAGATTCTTAGAGATGTCTATGAGACTCTTGTTATCGCATAAGATAGTTAACACATTATGATCAATCCCATAATCTTCTAACATTTGTTTCATAAAAAGAAGTTGTGAATAACAACTACCTGCAGCGATATATTCTACCTCAACGGTCGATAGTGAAATTGAATTCTACTTCTTGCCATACTAAGAGATCAAATTGTTTCCTAGGAAGAAACAACCTTTTGAAGCGCTTTTCCGATCGTTTAAGTTTCCAGCCTAATCTGCCTCACTATATCCAGCTAGATAAGATGTCGAGTCAGATGTATACTATATCCCAAAATCAAGTGTTCCACTTATACACCTGATAATCCTCTTAACCGCTATTAGATGTGTTTCTTTTGGGTTGGTTTGATAGTGAGAACATACGCCAACGCGGAAACAAATATTTGGCCTACTTGCAGTCAAATATAATAAACCTTCGATCATGCTTTGATATAAACTAACATCAATGCTTTTTCCATTCTCATCTCTATTTAGTTTCGTTGAAACACTCATAGGTGTTCTCGCATTGTCTGGCATTCTCAAGCTCGAACTTGTTAATTAAACTATTGGCATATTTGGTTTGTGATATAAAAATTCCATCCTCACTTGCTTAACTTGCAAACCCAAATTTAAATTCAGCTTACCTACCATACTCATTTCAAATTCGGATGTCATTAATTCAACAAATTTATCTATCATCTTCGGATGTGTGGCATCAAACACAATGTCATCAACATAGATCAAAGCAATCACAAAATTTGATTTAAACTTTTTAATAAACAGAGTTTTGTCAACACTACCTCATTTATATCCTTTCCTGATGAGATATTGTGTGAGCTTTTCATACCAAGCCTTTGGTGCTTGTTTGAGACAGTAAAGAGCTTTCTTTAGATTAAAAACGTGATTTGCATGGGCTGAATCAATAAATACTTTCGATTGCTCAACATACACTTCCTCTTGTATAAACCCATTAAAAAAAGCACTCTTTACATCCATCTGATAAAGCTTAAACCTCTTTACACATGCTATGCCCAATAATAGTCTAATAGTCTCAATTCGTGCCAATGGTGCAAAAGTTTTGTCAAAGTCTATTCCTTCAATCTGAGAACATCCCTGAGCTACTAACCTTGCTTTATTTCTAGTTACATTACCCATTTCATCTGTTTTATTTCGAAACACCCATTTTTTTCTAATCATATTAGTATCTGATGGTCTTGGCACTAATTCCCATACATCATTCCGTGTAAATTAAATCAATTCATCTTACATAGCTGCTGCCCAGAACTCATCTTGTAGAGCTTCTTTAACAGTCTTTGGCTCGAATGAAGATGTGTCATAAGTATCCCATAAGTTCTTGATAATCAACCCTCCCACAAGTTTTCGATAATTAACCTTTTTTCTTTCCCTTGTTTTTCTTCTTTCACTAGCATCTCCAATGACGTTTTTTACTAGATGATTTCTTCTGATTTAGGAGGGAGAATCCTGGTTCAAATAAGCTTCTTTTGAGTTTTGAACATTTAAAGGAATGATTTTCACATTTAGTGTTTTGGTTGATTCATCATCTGAAGTAACTGACAGTTCTTCAATTCACACAGTTTCTTTCTTAGTAGCAACTGACTGTAAATCTGGGCAATTTTTCATTCTTATCTCGTTGTTTGTTTGAGCTGGTTTAGGTGGTCGGTTATGTAGATTTTCTTCTACCACTTGATCATTTAACAAAGATACATCATCTATCAAAACATTTATGGACTCTAGCACTTTCTTGGTTTTTTGATTATACACTCGGTAAACTTTACTATGAGTTGAATAACCAATGAAGATTCCTTCATCACTTTTGCTTTCGAATTTTTCGAGCTCTTCCCAATCTTTAAGAATATAATACTTACTACCAAAAACATAAAAATAACTCACATCTGGTTTCTTTCCCTTCTAGCGTTCATAGGATATCTTGTTCAAGATGCTTCAAAGATAAACTCTGTTACATATGTAGCATGCTCTATTAACCGCTTCAGCCTAAAATCGCATAGACAATTTACTTCCATTTAACATAGATCTGGATATTTCTTGAAGTGTTCTATTTTTTCTTTCGACAACTCCATTTTGTTGTGGAGTTTTATGTGCTGAAAATTCTTGTATGAAGCCATACTCATCACAAAAGTCACTAAAGCTTGTATTCTCAAATTCTCTTTCGTGATCAGATTAAATTCTCAATATAGTCATATTTTTCAGATTCATGACTTGCACACATAGGCTTCTAAAAGCCTCGATAGCATTTGATTTTTCTTTCAAAAATGATAACCAAGTATATCTCGAATAATCATTAACATAAGTTAAAAAATATGTCATTCTACCAATGTTATCGTGTTGTGTTGGACCAACCAAATCCATGTGAATTAATTTAAGTATGCATGGTGAGGTAACGTGTCTAACCTTTTTGTGTGTCACTTTAATATGTTTACCCATTTGGCATGCACTACAAATTGATTTCCCTTCTTTTTTCAATATGGCTAGACCTTTCACAGCTACCAATTTTGTCAACTTGCTAATAATATCAAAATTTACGTATCTAAGCTTTACATGTCTTAAATCAATGTTTTTGTCACGTATGGCTGATTTACATGTGGTCATGACCTGTAACATGTAGCAATTGTCGGCTGATCGCTTATCACTCACAAGACATTCTCCTTGTTCAGTTAGCACCCTGCATCCATTACTTGTAAATTTAACCAACAAACTATCATCACAAAGTTGGCTTATACTCACCAAATTGGCTTTTAGTCCATCGACATGGAGCACATTCTTGAGGGGAGGCAATCCATCCATATATAATGTTCCTCTATCAATCACCGAAGCCTTCTTTCCATCTCTGAAGGTCACATGACCATCCATACAACTCTGATAATCGGTTAAGTAATTCTTTTCCCTTATCATGTGGCATGAACATCTACTATTTGTAAAGTTGCCTTCATCGATTTAAGAACCACGAGAGCTTGCAATTCACTCTTTTTCACCCAAGTAGATTTTGGTACTGAGAGCTAATGTTGAGATTTTTGTGAGGGACATATAATTCTTCAGCTTTGACTTCTTTGAAATAGCATCTGCAATAACTGGTAACATCTTGGCCTTATATGCCCAATAACTTCACAAAAATGGCATGTGGGTTTAAATCTTTGATTATTTCTCAATGTTTTTTCTTCTCGAACAGATCTGGACATATCATTTTTCTCCTCATTCAACTTAGAGCACTCACCCTTATAGCCAATGCCTTAAAGATCCCCTTTAATCTTACCGATTTCCATTAACTTTTCTAGTTTTTCTGTACCTCCATTCAACATTCTTAATCCCTTTTCAGTACTTACTAGTCTCATTCTATCTTCACTAAGCTCATCTAATGCCAACATCAATTTCTTTTCTAACTCTTGAATGGTGTTCTTCATAGAGAGATTATCTTCCTTCAATCTTTCATTCTTTCTACACATTTTCACCCATTTTTCATACATAGCTTTGTAAATATTATCCTTTTTATCATCTAGGCCACTTTCATCACTATCATAATCTGATGTTAGGTCTTAAGCTTAGTTGTTTGCATTTTTTTGGAAATTTTTCGATTTCCCCCTTTTTCGTCTTTAGTTACTTCCTTCTCAGTTGCTGTTAAGCAAGTAATTGGACTTTTACTATATAAAGCAACTAACGTATCACTATTAGCGATGTCTTCTTCACTACTATATTCACTCTCGAATTCATTCTCACTCCAAGTGCTAGTAAAGGATTTTCCTTTTCTTTTCTTCAAAGTAATAGGACATTCAGCTTAAACGTGCCCGAAGCCTTGACACTCACGACATTGGATTCTCTTCACCTTCCTTTCACCATTTTGAGTTTTGACTTGTTATTTTAAGTTATTATTCGATGAACTCCCATCATGTTATCTAAACTCGGGTTTGTCCTTTTTCATTCTTTTCAGCCATTTACCAAAATTTTGTATGAGTAGTACCAAATCTTCATTCTCATCGGATTCATCTTCTGCATCATTCACAAATTTTCCAGTTTCAACTTGTAGTGCCAATCCTTTGCTTCTTTCTTGCTTACCCCTTAAAAGATTCATTTCAAAATTTGCAAGAATTCCAATTACCTTCTCCAATGACAGATCATTAATATCATGGGCCTCCTCTATTGCTGCAATTTTCGGAATAAATCTTGAAGGTAGTGATGTCAACATCTTCTTGACTAGTTTTAGATTGGAATATTAGAATCCCAAGTTGATGTGCCTGATTCACTATATTGCATAATCTTTCATGAAAGTCTCCAATAGTCTCATTTTCATCCATCTTTAGTTCTTTAAAGCTCACAGCTAACATCTGTAGTTTTGACGCTATCACATATTTGGACCCTTTATGAATAGTCTACAAAGCATTTCACGCTTCTTTAGCTGATTCACAGGCTGATATCATTAAGAAGCATCCTTGATCAACAGCACTAAAAATTGCATACATTGCTTGTGAGTTTGCAAGTGCCCTCTCTTCTTTAGCTTTTTTCCATTCAGATGGATCTTTTAGAACTGTCTCTCCCTTATCGTTAGTAATCATCAAATGTGTCCAGCCTGTAACACTGAGTTCTATGCTCTTGTTCCCTGTGCCTGAATAAAGACCCTCATCTGTGATTTCTATGAAGGATAGTTAGATCCATCCAACAATGGTGGTCTGGTGATTGATGCACCCTCTTTTGTAGCCATGTTCGCAAACCTAGGATCTGCACCAACTTGCTACTAAGTTCTGAAACAGTAACCTTCTCTGATACCAATTGAAAAACCATAGGGGATAGTAGTTTTGCAAACTTTTCAATTTTATTGTTGACGTCCCTAGCACAAAAAACAAAAAATCAAATAAAAATAACAAATAACACCAGAAATTTGATAATGCAGTTCGACACACTTTGCCTACGCCTGTGGGACCATCACCGAGCTTAATACTTTCACCGAAGTATAATAGATTTACCCAAGACTTTACTGAGCCGACACCACTTAACCCTTGACACTGTTTCTCAACCTCACTTCTCGTGAAAGTTTTTCACACCCAATAATACGATCGACTTGTGTTAACCTCGTTAGAGGATTTTTCTAAATAACTAGTAATTAAAAGATAATTAATAAAAATAACTCAAGTGATGAATCGACTAAGAATAAAAACAAAATACACTTAAGATAGAAAAAGAAGACAACTTCCCAATCAGTTCAGCTCTTTCGAAATATATCTGGAAATTGTTCACCAGCTGAACTGATCCATGTCTACTCCAACAGTCCAATATCAAAAACAAGAGTCTTAAGGTTCTTCCCTCATATAAATCATCCAGAAGCCAAGGAGGACAAGTCTTCTTTTCAACAGACAATTTAAACCATCGTGTATATACATCCAAAAAGAACAAGCGCACCTTTAACTATGTTTTTCCAAAAATACAATTAATGCATACTCCCCCTTTGACGCTAACACACACAGATTCACTTCAACCCCTAATGAAGACATACACGATACTACCAATAAAGAGCCACACTCATAATTAATTAACCAGTAAACTTAGCTGCCCACATACACAAATAACACCTAGAGATGTTTTCTGCTACACATGCATGGACCACACACCATGGGTTACGTCATCAGCCCTCTGTTACATAATTCACCAAAGATACAATAAAACAATTGTTTCCCACTACATTGAGAGAAGTCTTCAAACACATAAGCCCTCTAAATCACTGTAAAGTCGTGAGTCTCTTGGCCAGAAAACACACACACAATGTACTAGAACTGCCCAGCTATAAGTAACTCCAAAAGCTCAACAACAATGCAATAGAAGGATGGATTTTTCAACGACATCAAGTCAACATGTTAATCTTTTCTAACCAACAAAAAGTTACCCATACGCCTTCAATTGTTTCACAAAATTTGATATAAACATAGTCGCAACAAAACTTCTAGATGTCCACCCAAACTTCACACGGATGTGATGTATCACACCTCCTCTTAAGATAGACTTTAATCTAAGATAGGATTCTTTCACAACCAAAAGATTAGCCATATAGTTTTTGAATCCAAGTTGAACAAAGATACTTGATTAGCTATCATCATCTAATTAATATCTTAAAGGTCCAATTTGTTGGACCACAGATTTTTTTAATTTTATTAAGCATGAATTGATTAAATTTTATGGTCTTGGAATATAAATTACTTTGTTTGGAGTTTAATTGGCATGTCAATGATTGGAGGATTTATTGCTTAGATTGATGGAACTGGAAGTATTAAATGGAGAAATTAAGATTAAGTTAGAGTATAGTATGGTGTAAGTTAAATTGAAGAAGTAAGAATGT